>CM071926.1:45826457-46047652 GCA_016081115.2 Rehmannia glutinosa
ATTATATCATTCAATTACATGTATACTGTACTTTGATGAATGATAATGGATAGCCCATGAAAACGCTCTTTGGAATAATGTCGATATTTTTAAATATTTTTTCAATAGAATAAGAAATTGTCAAAATATTTGATTTTAAGTATTAATTATTTCGTTGTTAGACAAGTATAGTTAGTGATTGGTATTGAATAGTTACGCACCAACTTTTTAGAATTTATATTTAGAAGATAATAAATATTGAATTTATAGATTTTTATATGCTTTATTTGTTTGTGTAAAAATAGACTTAAAGGCCAATTTTTATAAATTAGTAATATGTGAATTTGTTAGCTAAATGATATCTAAATTTTGTACACTTTATAATTTGCTTCCATTGCTATTGAATTTTGAATGTTTCTCCTACAAAATAAATATATGTATCTCCCAGTATTTATATGTATATGCGTGATTTTTTCAAAAGTTTCTAAGTATATATCAATTTTATTCAAATTATTTCAGGTGATTGTTATTTCACGTTGTTGTTATTGTTCTTTGGATATAAAATGGATCACTATAATAATGTTTTTCTTATGCTATGCACCAGAAAAAAATATTCGACAAAAATAGATTTATATATATATTTTATAGTTTAAAACTTTGGGGTGTTACATTTGCACTAGCAGCTGGGGTTGTAGAAGTGTTTGTAAAGTTGATTACTTTCTAACACACTTGGTTACTTAGG
This sequence comes from Rehmannia glutinosa, assembly GCA_016081115.2. Taxonomy (NCBI): domain Eukaryota; kingdom Viridiplantae; phylum Streptophyta; class Magnoliopsida; order Lamiales; family Orobanchaceae; genus Rehmannia; species Rehmannia glutinosa. Next base: position 45,827,179 of record CM071926.1, read on the forward strand.
GTGTGATTGATTGGTCTTTTAATTTATTAGAAAATATTGTACATAATTTAATGATGAGAAAAACGAATATAACAGGAATAAGACTCACTATTTATATGTAATCTCATTTGTTAGGAAATTATGTAATTGTTAGAGCTCACTATCCTAATGCTAAGGAACCACCGTTTCGGGAATATATCTGCTAAGTCGAAGAAAGCAACCTAGTGAAGCGTTGAGGTAGTTGAAGTGTTCAAAGAATTACGGTATTTCTAAGTTCAAGAAGAAATCGACGAGTCGATAGAAAATAATCGCCAAGTAAATTGATAGAATGTGATAGAATGGCAACAAATTTGTTGCGAGATAGAAGAATCATTGAGTATAAAATGTGCTGGGACTTGTTGCATACTCCCATAAGAGCAGTTATTCTAGACTTGCTACAATATTATGAATATAAGAGTATACGGGACAAAATAAGTGGCAAACTTCTGCCCGATACAAACCTGTGAAATAGTATAGTACAAGATGACTACGGTGGGTGGTCTGGCCCAAGTCGGGAGACTTAAGGATCAAACCCGTAAGGGAATTTAAGTTCCCTAAATCAAATTTAAGTAGGAGAATGACATATTTCAAAATATACCTTGCACCAATGAAGGGGAAGGCCACTACTAAGTGGTATAACGGAATGTTAGGGCGTCTTTGACATGTGGAGGATAAGGAGGAGGATCCAACAACTACATTTTGTAAATGATCTACCTCTCTCTTTGTAGTCATATTCATAATTCATACCTAAACCAAATGGGACAATCTTACAATATGAGTTTAAAAAGTAAAATAAAAGCATTTTATCCAATACACCCGTTCTTACAAAATTCCATTTTTGGAGCGGAGATTTATTGCCAAAGTTTTTAGGCACAATGTTGAACGATAATGTTTTTCTCAAGAAGAAGCAGGATGGAATCATCTCAAGGTTTTTGGGCATGACTCCGCCATGTTCTAAAAAAATTATTTGTGTTTAGTTTTCACCTGTTTTGTACTCATTTTATTTATTCAAGAATTAAAAATAGTTGTAAATTATTTTAATATCTATATTTTAGATTATAAATTAAAAAATTGCGTAATAGACAAATAGTTAGAATTAAATTACTAAGACATAATAGGAATTTTAGAACTCAAATGTTTAGGACACATATATTATAAAAATAATGAGTATGAAAATGATTTATGACAATAAATCCTCACGATACCCATTATTGATCAAAGCAACATGATATATAAAGTGATACCTCGAAATATTCGATTTGTCTCCCGACGGCCGTTTTTCACTTAAATAATTAATCAATACTTAATCTCAAATGGATATGAATTTAAAATTGAGCTAAATATATTAAACCTCCAAACATTACTCATTTTTACACTTTGCCTCCAGGACTTTAATTTGGTAAACTATATCTCCTAGACTAAGAATATTTTCACTTTATAATATATGGACAATTTTGCCCACATATTTATGCCAATTCATTACAATGGTTTTAGTATTCCATCTAAACTCAATTTGATGCATTTGACACCCAAAATCAGAATTATCACATAATGTAATCAACATAAATTTAGCTCCAAAAAACAATTTGTTTTTTCTAGATTTATCAAGGCATGAGAACCTTCATTTTCTCACACTGTTTTATTCGTGGTATTGTTAAAAATACTTAGATCCAATATCTTAGCCAAAAAATCTTAAAGGATCTGTCGGCGTTTCACAAGCTTATAAACTCATCCGGACATCTTACGCAAAGGTCTCGCCAACCTTGTTATATTTATTTCAAAACCCGGTCTTTTGATTAAAATAAACATACCCATTCACGACCCGTATTAGGCGGCGTCCTTCTCGTGAAATTAAAATACCCCTTAAAATCCATACCTTTTTCTTTTGGCCAGGCGCATACCGCAGTGATAGTTCGCAAGACCACCAATCAAAAATTACCAGCACGTCTGCACGTTTGACGAGGCGACCGCGAATCGGGCCCGACTTCAACCAATAGGGAAGATATTCTACAAGTTATCCAACTCCTTTAGAAACCGCACAACAAAGCCTTGGTGGTTTTCTGCTCCGTAGTATAATATAATAAAAGTTCGAGGATAAATTAATCGGCGTTACGACACGTATTGAAGAAAAGCCTTCTTTTTGTTAAGAACTTAAAGAAAATTTATTACATTAATAATCTCCTTTTTGGGGGAGGAGAATACTGTTTGCCTCTCATATATGCAGTTTTGCACTTTCGCTCACACATAAAATCCTGTTAAAACTTAACTATTCTAAAATTTAAATCCTAAGATATTACAAAGAGAATTTTATCTTTGAAGACTAAGGGAGGATCTGTTCAATGCCGATAGCCTTCCTCGGCAACCCTTCTTTATATAGATTTGAAGCCACACTTGAAATGCATACTTCAATTCTTGCTTGAAGTATATGACATCATTGCCACGTCATTTTTCTGAATTATTGATTGGCTAAACGTCAGTTCCGCATGCTTGTGTTGTCCTACTTTTGGCTTTTTTTTGGAAATGGGTATCATTCATCACATGTTCTCACCAAATATGCAGGGGAATCTACATTTTTTGGTGGACCCTGGTTTATCGGGTACTTTGTCAGTTTTTGGGTTCTTCTTATCCATTTCGGGTCTTATCCGTCAAGTTTTGGTCGAGCCTATTTTCTAACTTCACTCGCTTATTTTGATGCAGATATTTTGGGCAAAAATACTGTTGATTTTTCCATGGGCCAATATGAGCCATATTGCAAAGTTTTTGCCGGGATTTCTTTACTCTCTTACAACTTGTTTTCCAAAGAAGACTTTTGTTTTTCTCGAATGTCTTCCGCAAATCTTATTGTTTTTCCTATCATTTTGTATAATAGAATGATCCGTTCACTGAATTGATAGAACTTGAACTTAATCTTGACTTTATCCATCTTTGTAAGACAAACCCATAAATACCATGCTCATCTTCTTGAAATTTGATCTTTTGCAAGGCGAAACTAGGGAACTTCTTTTGAACTTGCTTCCCTGATAGTTTTAAGAAAAGCTCGTTCATCCGGTTTTTGAAGCCGAATACAGTGAAAGGCTTCACGATTGCCACCATGGTTTACCGTGTTGAACATATAAAATACAATTGTGTCAGCGCGTTTAAGGATTTTATTGTTTGATTAAAAATCATATACTAATTCTTGGATCCACTTGGGTAAAAACTTAATTTTTCGTAGGAAAGCTAGGAAATGTAGCAGTGATGTCAGCTCTAAATTCATACCACCGCTTTAACTGCATGTGGATTGGAGTTGATAATATACATACCTTGGATATTTTCTAGAAATGTCGATTTTCGTTCTTTAGGTATTCCTTGTTTTGTAATTTGTTTCTCCCAATTTCCTGTTAATCCTACCAAGAAGAAAAACTTTAATCTTGTTAATATCAACCTTATAATTGCTTATTACATGCTTAATATTAATCTCTCCGTCTTTACCGGGCGTGTTGGGTTGACATGATGACTCGATTTAACTCGGAGTATCATCTTTCCTCGGGCCATCATTTGTGTCAGCTTAGGACATGTGTTAGAGTACTTGAATCCTCTACTACGGTTTGGGGAGCCCCGCGCCCGAATGATCCTTTTACTTATTAAGCGGCCGAAGGTGTGGCCTCCGAATTTCAATCTCAATCGGGAAGTGAGATCGGACACATACCCTATACGATCTGTAATTTTATCCCAATCATTTCCTTTGTAAACATCCAACCAATGGGCGATTAATGGCCAAAGTGTCCAAATTCTCGGGAGAAGCATCTAAAGATGATCATCGAGGTGTCTTGATCTTGTGAGGATGGAATCAACTTCAATTCCCTCAATCTCTCTTGTTAGAAAATATGCAAGAATATTTTCATGATATTTTACAATGATAATATGATAATCATAATATTGACATACCTTGCCATCTTAGTAATTTAGCTTTTCTAGTTTAGATTCAATTTTTGTTTCTCGGAAAAGCATTGACACTAGAATTATATAGGTAAACTTTTAGCCATAAAAATAAAGGTCATTTTTAAATCGACTTTACGATTGCAAAGAATCATTCTTGTTGATATTCCACCGGTTTACTTCTTTGTCGAGAAAAATGAGGCTAACCGCAATATGGACACGACAACTTCTCCGCCTCGGTGTAGCTTTTGTAAGAACCGCCACCCCATGAATAATCATTGTCATCTCAGTGTATAAAACCAATTCATCATAATCTTATGGAATTGCAAGTTTTGGAAGCTTTTTGCAAATTTCCTTAAGTGCTTTATTCACTTCGATGTTCATCTTCCCGTTTGAATATTGTATTCTTTTTGAGTAATTGGCTAAACACTTTCTTATAATATGTCGGTTATTTACGAGCATCCGGAAAAATTAACAACTTCGAAAAACTTTGAAGTTTTTCCTTGTCTTTGAGGTGTTTGGAAATCTTTATATCTTTTCTACGACGTGGTTTTTTGTAGGATGATTCCAGTTCATCGATTTTAATTCCAAAGAATTTTATTTGTCTTGTAGCAATCGCTCCTTCTTCTCCTCCGAAAGCCAATCCTTCTTTGGGAGAAACATCTCAAAATATTCCCAAATGTTTGAGATGCTCCTTCATGTTCTTTGGTGTGATAAGAATATTGTCCATCTGAGGCGAACATTAAACTAAAATTATCTTTGAAAAGATTATCCCTTTTTGTCTCTGGTATATTTAGGGTGCGCTAGCTAATCCCATAGGCATAACATTCAAGATATAATGTCCTTGTGGTGTGGAAAAAGTTATAAACTTCTTACTTTCTTCCTCCATCTTAATTTGGTAGAATCCAAATTTGCAATCAAATTTTGAGAATATCTTGGCACCTTTGTTGCGATTAACCGAGATGTTCTCTTAAGATATAATATCCATTGAATTCCAAGATTTTATTAATCCCTTTATAATTAATAACAAACCTTAGCTTTCCTTTTGATTTCTCCATGATTTACGGCTAAAAATCTTGGATCAAGTTGTATAAGAGAAACTCCTGGTGATATTAACTTAAGGTCAAAATATTCCTTAAGTATCTTTTGCATATCCTCACGATCCTCTTGGTTCATAATTGGTTTGGATCTTACAAACTCATACCCCTTCCCAATTTTGACTATTAAAGAATTTTTGAGCTCATTCTTATCCCACCATGCCAAATGATGATCGTCATTGTAATTCCTTTGGATTAACTTTTATTGATATCCTCAAGTGATATCTATTTTCTAAGGTAACATCACTTTGTGGATTATCCATTAGGCCCATCATTGGTCTTGAAATTGCCTCTCGAGGTACTCTTTCTTCTCCATTCACTTTGAATGAATACTCATTATTAGCCAATCCTTCTTTATGTTTCCTGCTTGATCCATGCTATAAAAAGGATAATAATACTTCACCAAATCTTCTAATATCTTTTATTTCTGGATTTCGAAGTTTGGCTTCATCACCACACTTGATCACGAAAGTTGATAGGCTTTTTCTATAAAATGCTTTCCTCGATCTTTGGGCGATAATATTATGATCACATAGTATTGTGAAAATGAGACAAACCTTCTTGTCTCATTTTCTTGATTAAATCTTTTGAATGTTTGTCGGAAATTATTTCCTAGCAGAATATCTGCTTCTCTATCTAAAAAATAGATTGGTTTTATTTTTTTACGTAAAATGCTTCCCACGATCTTTGGATAATAATCTTATGGTCACATACTATTGTGAAGATAAGCCTTCTTTTTGAGTAAATCTTTTGAATGTCTCTAAGAAATTATTTCTATTAGAACATCTGCTCCTATGTCATGAAAATAGATTGGTGGTTTTTTCACCTTGTACCATGGGGAACTGCCTACTCCATCGACTGTGTTGATTCTACCAGCTAGACTCTCTTCATTTTTCTAATCAGAGCAATAACAGCAGTGAAAATCAAAATAAGCTTAATCTATATGCACCCAAGAGTCGTTCTCACTGGTCCTAAATAAATAATAGAGGCACCGAAAGTGTTGGCGAATCGTTGCATTTGTTACGTTTTCAAGTCTCTTTTTCTTCCATGAACTAATCTATGCCATATGGGCGACCTTTCTCTCTATTCCATAATTTCTACTTGTTTAATTCCTCAAATTAAGGATAAGAATCCTTTTAGAGAAATCCCTTCCTGATATAGTTAGTAATTTTTCCTAATTTATTTAGGAAAAACATCCAGCTCTGCAGTACAAATTCTGGCACCTGAAACAATATATATCATTCCTATAGAAATGTATATGGAAAATGGACTAGTGGTCATCTGATTCTGTATCTTATATCAGCCATCGTGAATTACATTCCATTTTATAACCTTTCCAAAGGTCTATGATCCTCAAGAAATTCTATCTCGAGTATTAATTTATCTAGGATTCTTCCTGTTGTCCTTGTTATAGTCAGCTCAATTTCACCTATCTTAGACTTCATTGATACCTTCCAAATAGAGGTTGCTAGAGATAATATAGAACATCACAAGGAATGATATTATCCTTTTGAGTGATGTCGAATATTACTTTAACTTCTTTCCGTCCTTCTGGGTATTTCAGTTCTCCTTGGGTTTTTAAGATATCTGGGATTCACAGAACTATATTTGGTCTTTTTTCTTCCCAACGGCTGATGCTCACAATCATGTCTTGTTGAGAAGAAATCATTCCTGATCCAACCATAAGACTTTTGCTTCTATTCAAGACTGGTTGATCATGTATCTTCAAATCAATATCTTTTATTGTTGAAGAATCGATAATCTCTAGTATAATTGTTCTTGTGAAATCCTCAAAGATTCAGGGGACTTCAATAAATTCTTTCCTCAAGAATACTTCTGAATGATATATATTCAAGAGTGCATAGGAAATATTGTATGCGATCGAGTAAGGTATGTTTTCTTCTTTCATCAAATCTGTTCTTTTGAGATCTTGATGAAAGGTCAGAACTCTATTAAAATATCGATCTTCCAAATTGTATACAATTATAGGATGGACATTGAATGCCAATTTTCCTGCATAAAAATTTCCTGAAACCGCTCCAAAGCATGAAACCTTGAGATTTGAGAGTCGCTTGTCAAGGATAACAAGATTGTGTAGGTCCCAAGGGGTGTGGTGTAAGGTTTAAAGGGGGGGTTGAATAAACCATACCAAATTTTTGATTTAGTCTTTTTAAAATTGTTCAACGAGTTGACTCAAATCATCTGTGTCCATGGGAGACCGCTAAGTTTGCTTATTGGCTAAGTTACCCACTCAGCGGATTTCGATAGAGTTTGTTGATAGTATAACTCGGCCGCTTAAGCGAAATACTTAACTTAGTTGATTTCGTTTCATAACAAGAGAAGACTTAACACCCTTTGATTGATTTTAAGCTTGTTTTTAAACACTTGTTTTAGCACTTAGTTATTTATCAGTTGGATATCAAATATTAACTAACAACAGATATAAAGTAAGTGCAGGAATTTAAATGGTGAAAGTAAATTGACACAAGTATTTTTATAGTGGTTCGAAGATGGAGTAATTCTTCTAATCCACTCTTCTCCAACTCCTACAGGAATCTACTAAGTTACATATCAAGTTACAAAGCGTGAATGCAGGTCTAGAGATAGCCTTGATCACCACGGTGGCTTCTCGCGTGACTCGACTTCTTCATGAGGCAACTGCCTGGTTACTTCAGCTCACTTCTCAAGTTTTTGGATTTGATCAGGAAGCCCTCCAAGAAACTTGATACTTGGTTCGACCTTGAACCTTTCTACAATCCTTCAACTTGGAAAGTAGACCCCTTTTTGATCTTCAAATTGTTTTCTCTTCAACTGATTGAAGTTGTCTCTACTTCCCAACTTGTGTTGGATCGAGTTTCTTTGAGTTTTAGGCTTGAGGAATATCTTGATAAGCTTTGAGAGTTTGCAGGCTATTTGCTTGAATATTGCTTGAAGGATCAATATCAATCGTGTGTAACCTTTCCTCAAATGCTTCCTCAGCCTTTTATAGTACACATTTGAAATTTGCCCGTTGAAGGGATAGGCTAGTTTCAAATGTCACTTTGTGGTCGTTGGCTTGTCTTGTCTTGGTCTGCGGTCCTTGTGATGTTGACATTTACTCGTATTAATTGGCATTTCAGCTTTGCAGGTTTTGACACAAGATGCAGTGTTTCCCATTGGCTCATTCTTTTTGCATAATTCTGGGCCAAACACTTTATGACCTGGCAGCTTGACAAATTACTATATCGAGTAATATTCTTGACTTTATTCCAACGGATCTAAGTCAGTTTTCTTAACTTATTTCTTTGCCTTTTCCCAGGTGACTTGAGTCTGCTTCAATCATAGGATTTATCCAACTATCACTTAAACTAATAGACTTGGATTCTTAAGTTGACTTGACTGACACTTCTCACAGCTGTTCCTCAACTGACTCTCCTTCAGTCGAGTTCTTGACTTCCTTCTAGGCCATACTCAGCTGACACACAACAAAGTCTTCATTCCAGTCCACAGTTGACTTCTTGTAATCTTGACTTAGTTGACTTAACTCAGCTCTTCCAGTCCTATTTATTACAATATTTAATTACAAGGAAAATGGGGTGCCAACTTCGTAGTCAAAGTTTTACATGGTATCATCAAAATCTGACAAGTAAATTTCCTAACAATTTCCCCCTTTTTGATGATGCCAAAACTTAAAAATACAACATAAGTAAACATAAAAAATACAAGCAGTGCAGTAACAAAGAATGTATGCTTATGAATAATCATTTTATTGATCATATCATTCTTGTCCTTTACAAATCTGTTTACAAAGAGTAACAGAGCTATAGACAAATTCTTCTATACAACGTGTATTTTAGCTAAGTTACATAGAAGAATGAAAATTACAGGGAAATACATTGAGCTATTACAAAAGACTTACATCTTTGTATTTACAACGAAGTAAAATACATGAAGTGGTTCGCATCACACTTCAACGCCTTTGCTACTTCCTTCTTCTCTCTTTTCTTCAGCCCTCTTCTTGTCATCTTATGCTCTTCTCCTCTTCCTCTCTTCTTCATCTTTCTTTTTCTTCTCATACGCTAATTTAGCAGCAGGGTCATCCCTTCACTGCCTCTCAAGCCATTCTCGATTCTCTCTCTCATTCTCAGCTTCTTGCCTCCTTATAAATTCAGCGTTCTTACATTCAACTTCAAGGTTATCAAGGTGATCGTATCCAGCCAAAAGATAGGAGACCCTTCATTTTTGGATCCACATACTCTACATCCTTTGGTCTTGGCCGTGGTTGAGAACCTCTCCCACTTTGCCACCACGTCTTTCCCTTCCCGACTCACCTCCTCTTCCTCTCTGGGAGTATCTTTGTATTGGAGCTTTTGACTTTCGGTGAGTGATTCTTGGAAGTTGGTTGCTTATCGGTGATTTACACACATCCGATCCCTTATCCCAATACAAATCCCATGCTTGTGGTAGAGTCATATTTGGAAAATAAACTTGGCTTCTAGAGTGTGAAATTCCTCTGTGAGATGCAGGCTCGAGATCCGGCATCGGGCATGATAATACCTTTTGGGGTTTAATCGCGTGTAGTCCTTTACATTGGAGGACCACCATCTTTTTTCTAATCTCTGAACGCGGCGATTGCTTCTCGGCTACCTCCTCAAATGCGGCTTCGATGGGCTTCCTTTATTCTTTCATGGCCAACTCGCTTTCTTTTCAACAGCATATTCAGGGTAACTTGAGAATGGAAGATGTGACTTCACCTTGCTGCGGGGTTTCAGCATACATTTGTTTCAAAGGAAGGTTTTTCGAACTTCCTTCCCCCCCCAGCTTTTTCACCATTCTTCGCCTCTTCCTTCAATCCCTTTAGGGCCTCATCTTCCCCATTTTTGGCATTATCACCAAATGAAAGGGTTAGCCCAGGGAACAATCCACTCGGGAGAAAATCCGATCGACTAATGGTAGAGTTTTGCTTTGAATCGCTGTATGGAGTGGGCTTTTCAGAACTCTGACCAAGTATCCTTCGACTCAGCTGACACCATTTTCATCTCGGTCATTAGAAGACTAAAATTGTTATTCATGTTGTCCTCTAGGCGAGTAATTTCATCCTGGTGGTGATGCTTGAGAAACTCCATCTCCGACTTGTGAGCGGTTTCCATCTTGACCATATACTCCTTCATTCTCTGCTAAAACATTGAAGTGTCTGCACTCCATACTAACATCTTGGCAAATAGGGCCTTGAAGTAGCGGACTTGCTCTAAGCATGGCGATCTGTTTGAAGCCCATTCGCTTATACGAACAATGATCCTTCTCAAATCGGCGGTGAGGTTGCATCCCTATTGTCAAGCGTAGATCCGAGAGATGCCTTGTGGCGTTCCATCTTCTCAATATCTTCACGGATCTTCTTGAAGACTTCCGCGAACTTCGGCGGTTGGATTTGATTCGACTTAGGCGACAATACATCGAAGTTAAAGTCCATTGGCGCAATCGAATCTTTAGGAATGACGGGATCTTCTTGCATGGTATACTTCTCTTGATCTTTGGCAGAATCTTCCACCATGTCGGCCAATTCAGCATTGAATGGGAACATATCTTCAAAAACATCATTACGAGACAAACGGTATCCCCAAAACTCCACTTTGGGGGTTTGTCCTTGAGTTTCTGCAATGAACCAGCTCTTTTTGTGCCTCAAGGCTGCGACAATGTCATCGGCATATATTGCGGATGTGGTAGCTGCGAAAGAGCCGGAGTTATTCTTCTTTGTGTAGCCGTGGTAGCCAGCGCACTAACTATGTTTTAGCTTGAGTAGTTGAATGTATTTGCTCACCGATTGAGCCTCATCTCTGTCCTAATAGCTTCTTCGCTCTCGGTGGGTTATTCCAATTGAGTTACCTGGCCTTAGGAGATGGCTCATCATCAAAATTGAATCTCATGGGAGCTGTCTTATCAGCGACAAAGCTCGAGATTTATGAATATCCTCATTGTCCATCAAAGAATCTTCGAGGATGGGTGGACTCGGCTTCATCCTCGGATCCCATAAATAATGTGTCTATGTGTTCTTGGGAATCGGGGAAGTGCAGCGATTTTCTCTTCTGCAGCAGCACCTTCGAGTTAAGGAATGTTCTGTTCACCTAGTTACTTACCTAGGGAAGTCTCAACCTCCCTTAAGCCTTCTTTACGCCCAACAATATCAAGCTGTTGTGGGGCCTAAACAATCCCTTGACGGACTCAATTGTCTTAGGGTCTTTATCGATGGCATCCTTCGGAATCTCAACTCCTTGGATTGCACTTTCATGGCCCAGTCTAAACTCCCGGGCTTCTCCATCCTTTGCCTTAGCTGCAACAAGAACTTCATCGGCACGCACAGAGGAAATCTCGGTTGGACAGACTCAACTGTCTCGAGCTTCGTTAATTCCACTTGCTCTTTTGTGATATTCTCTCCTTCGCCTCCTAACTTCTTTGTTTGGTCTCACTCAAAGCATCATTCAACCTTGCTATGTGGTGGAGAAAGTTTCCCCCTCAATCGGGCGCACCGGTGAGTGAACAACGATGGGGTTACTCAACTCCCGAGAAACGATTGTAGTGTCCTTTGAGTGACCGGTCGTTTGGGCAGGTGTCTCAACACCTTATTCAGGGTTAGGCTTGGCTTGTGTGCCCAAATTCCTAGCTTCATCCCCATGTCCCCGAGAGCCATCGATGAGTGCACTTTGGGGATGTGGTCGCCTACAATAACGGTTGCAATCTCTATGCCACTCCCAAGGGATCGGTCAGGAGAGACTTTGGAGAACTCTCCTGTACCTACTTGAAGATTCGGCTCATGCATGGCTCTTGATTCTCGAGTGGCTTTGTTCTAACTCGGCCTTCTCTCTTGCGAAAGAACAGGTCCATCTCCTCCATATCACTATCGGTTGACTCATGGAGATGCTCATGACTAGAGAAGGAATTTGAGGTTCCTCTTGATCTCGGCTACGGCGGGGGCTTCGCTGCTCGGGTAGGAGATTTGGGTTTGGCGTGAGGCAAGTGCCTTCTTTTTCTTGGCTGGCAGGCGGGGTAGGCTTCGATGTAGCGACTCTTTTCTTCGAGATCGGCCGGAGAGAGAGGCTGGGAGGTCTCGATTTTGTCTTTAGTAGGGTCACTGATTACCCTCACCGGTATCCGCCTTTATTGCATGGGCATTCTTTCGCGCACCGGAGAGGTTCGCCTTGAACATCCTCTTGTTTTGCGTGGGAAGGCTTTCCATGGCGCATGCTATCCCCTTCACTTCCATTAAGTAGCCAATGACAAGGCCATAACAAAAACATCCAAAGGTCCCATCCTCCTTATAGGACCGGTTGATCCCATTCATTAATGATTGTAGCCATCACAATCAACTTAGTCGTGGACAACTGATTGAAATTCCCAAACATCATGTTGATGCATTTGGAGACGATGTCCATCAGCTTATGATAGTCTTCCTTCAGGAAGTCTTTCTTAGCTGTATACATAGCTTTAGCAGCATACTCTAGTTTCGCAACTTCCTTCCAAGCCACAGCCAAGTTGACACCCTTCTAAGCGATGTCCTTCATTCCTTCAGAGTGTAAGAAACAGTGCTCAACAAGGTGTTTTGCAGTTATTTTGATGGCCTTGATGTGGATGAATGAACAGGTTTCATCGTCGTGCACTTCAGCATTCACATAGAACATTGCCACTTCCTCCAGATATGTATGCGTGAGCTGCATCGATAGAAAGTCCTTCAGCCGGACTTTTCCTACTTCTCAGCTATCTTCTTCACCAGGGCACCATCCACCCGCTGCTTGATCATCCCTGCAAAATCCACATACGCTCCAGTGTTGATTTTCTAAGATATCAATGCAAAATCATGGTTTGCCGCCATTTCCAAAATTTTTGACCAATTAAAAATGCGAAAACTTGAACTTGAAGAACTAGGATTTCACTTACTTGCAGTGATAAAAACCTTGCTATCTTGCTGAAGACGAGTAAGTTTTGTGTGATGAGAGAGAAAGTAAATTTTCGTATATATAGGACATAAAATGACGGTTTTTGAAATTTGAAAAATTTGATCAAAATCAACGGTCAAGATTAAGCCTTCAAAACTGCATTAAATTCCCCATATTAAATGCAGCATTATTTATATCCAATCATATGGTTTACTGTGCAACATTTGTACTGAAAATCATAATTACGTTGATGTCATCCTTAAAAACATTCCTGCTCAATTAAAACGACTGCGTTTTTGTCACTTAGCTCATTAATGATTCAGCTTTCTACCAAAGTGACTTAGGTTTGCTTCTCTATTCACATATCATCACTCAGCTGTCAGCTAACTCGATACAGTTGTCTTCCCGATTGGGCTGTTTCACTTAGCTGAAATGTGAAACTTGCTCATTTTCCATTTTCTCATCTTCTATCTTTGTTGGTTGAGTCTTCTGAGTAACCTAACTCAGATCAATTAACCCTAACTCATTCTTGAACTCTTCAAACTTTCATTCACATAAAGGGTTTGTGAATATGTCAGCTATCTGCTTATCAGTTGAGATGTATTCCAAAGTGATGTCTTTTTTTTCAACATGATCTCTTATACAAGTATATCGGACATCAATGTGCTTTGTTCTTGAATGCAATACTGGATTCTGAGTGATTGCAATGGCACTATTTTTATCACACATAATTGGAATCTCTTTTTCTTCAATATCATAATCTCTCAGCTGCTGTCTCATCCATAAGACTTGGGCACAACAGCTGCCCGCAACTATGTACTATGCTTTAGCTGAGGATATAGCTATTGAATTTTGTTTCTTGTTGAACCAAGAAACCAACCTATTTGCATGCATTTGACATGTACTTGAAGTACTCTTCCTGTCAACTCTACATCCAACATAGTCTGAGTCTGAGTATCCTACTAGCTTGAATCCTCCTTCCTTTGGATACCATAAGCCAACTTCCTGGCATCCCTTCAAATAACATAGGATTCTCTTAGGCTGCAAAATGTGACTCTCTTTTGGTGCGAATTGAAATCTAGCATATACACCTACCGCAAAGGTGATGTCGGCCTACTTCTTGTTAGATAGAGCAAAGATCGATGAGAGCTCTATAATCGGTTTGATCAACGACTTGCCATCGCATCCATATCCATCTTGGTGATGTATTCACGGGAATCTTCACGAGGGACTTCTCTTCCATACTAAATTTCTTCATCAAATCTCTGGTATACTTGGTTTGGCTTATGAAGGTTCCATCCTTCAATTGCTTTACTTGAAGTCCTAAGAAGAAAGTCACCTCTCCCATCATGCTCATCTCAAATTTTGCCTTGCATGAGGTTTGAGAACTTGTCACACAACTCTTTATTTGTGGAACCAAATCTAATGTCATCCACATATATTTGAACAAGCAGTATACTCTCTGCATCTTGAATCTTGAAGAGTGTTCTATCAACCTTGCCCTTGGTGAATCCATTGTCAGTTAGAAATTGAGACAATTATGCATCATACCATGCTCTTGGTGTTTGTTTCAGTCCATATAATGCTTTCTTGAGTTTGTAGACTTTATCTCCAATAGTTTTCTACTCAAAACCTGGAGGTTGTTCAACATAGACTTCTTCTTCTAACAGTCCATTTAGAAATGCACTCTTCACATCCATTTGATATACAATGAAGTTCTTGTGTGTAGCATAAGCAAGAAACATCCTTATTGCTTCCAATCTGATAACAGGAGCAAAGGTTTCATCTATACCTTCTTCTGGGAAATACCCATTGGCTACCAATCTTGCTTCATTTCTTACAACAGATCTTTCCTCATTCATTTTGTTTCTGAATACAATTATGTATCATACCATGCTCTTGGTGCTTGTTTCAGTCCATATAATGCTTTCTTGAGTTTGTAGACTTTATCTCCAATAGTTTTCTACTCAAAACCGGGAGGTTGTTCAACATAGACTTCTTCTTCTAACAGTCCATTTAGAAATGCACTCTTCACATCCATTTGATATACAATGAAGTTCTTGTGTGTAGCATAAGCAAGAAACATCCTTATTGTTTCCAATCTGGCAACAGGAGCAAATGTTTCATCAAAATCTATACCTTTTTCTTGGAAATACCCATTGGCTACCAATCTTGCTTCATTTCTTACAACAGATCTTTCCTCATTCATCTTGTTTCTGAATACCCACTTAGTACCAATAACATTTTGGTGGGTTTTCCCTTAGTTGCCATACTTTGTTTCTTTCAAACTGATTCAACTCTTCTTGCATGACCTAAATCCAATGTGTGTCATCCAATGCTTGAGACACATCTTTAAGTTCTATTTGGGAAATAAAACAAGTGAACATAGTTTCATGATGTGCTATGGATCTGGTTCTTATGCCATCTCTAACCTCTCCAATAACTAACTCAGGTGGATGGTCTCTCACCCATCTCACATCAGGTTGGAGTAAGTCTGCTGGATTCAGCCGTCTCACAGCTAAGTTGTCTTGAACAACTCTTTCATCTTCATTCAGCTATAGACTTTCCAGCTATCTTTGAGATTCAGCTTTCTCATCATCATCAGGGTTAAGTGATATCACTTCAGCTTCAATATATGGACTCTTCTGCATAATTGGCTGATTCAACTTATCAACTAACGCATTAATGTCTTCTCCTTTCACATTAGGTTCATCAAAAACTACATGGATAGACTCTTTTGTGACCATAGTTCTCTTGTTCATCACTCTATAGGCTTTACTCTCAGCTGAGTATCACAAAAAGATACCTTCATCAGCTTTAGCATCAAAAGCCTTCAAATTATCCTTGCCATTATTATGGGTGAAGCATTTACATCCAAATATCTTGAAATATCCAACATTTGGCTTTCTCCCTATCCAAATCTCATAGGGAGTATTGGTCAATTGCCTGTTAATCATGCATCTATTTTGAGTATAGCATGCTGTATTTATGGCTTCAGCCCAAAATCTCTTAGGCAATCCACTTGACTAACATAGTCCTTGCGGCTTCCTTGAGAGTTTTGTTCCTTCTTTCGGCTACTCCATTCTCAACTTTGTGGAGTCCTTGTAGTACGATAATTCATGAGCAATACCATTTTCAACATAATACTGAGTTATAATCCCATTGACAAACTCAGTTCCCCTGTCAGATCATATTTTTATAATGGTTTGACTCTTCTCATTTTGAACTCTTCTCATCAATTGAGGTAAGTTCTGCAGTGTTTCCTTCTTTTTGCACATAAAAATAGTCCTTGAATGATGATTTGATTTTCTTTCCCATCTGACATGCATCACAAATACTTTCTTTCTTGTACACCGAGTCTAGCAATCCTTCTACAAGATGATTCCTTGCAAGCTTGTTGGTTGTCCGTAAGTTCAGATGACTCAACTTCTTATGCCACAACCAACTTGATTCGGTTGTACTCCATGCTAGCAGACATGTGCTTGGTGTTGCGATGAGACCAATATACCACATACATATTATTTTGTCTTGATCCTTGCAAAAGACTATTTCATTGGACTCAACATCTTTGATTTGGCATATCCCCATGTTGAATCCTACATTGTAGCCCTTATCACGAGTTGGTGATGCTTATGATTGAAGTTGAGGCCTTCAACATAAGCAACATCTGTGATTTCCAATCCATTTTTCTTAATGGATCATGTGCCTTTGATCTCCCCTGGAGCTTTATTACCTCCAAATATAAATTTAGCACCTCTAATCTCCTTGAATCTTGAAAGATTTCTCTTGTTTCATGTAATATGTCTGGAACAACCACTATCCATGTATCAGGTTCTTTGGCACTCAGCTGTTCCTTGAACCTGCAATCAAGGGGTAGCCATACTTGTCTAGGTCCTGGGGGTTAGTGCTATAAGATGTTTTAACCAATGTATAACCAGATGATCTGATTCTAAGAGATTGCCATCTATCAGTACCATAATCATAATGCACTTTAGCAAATTGCTTGGGAGTTTTAGGATCATACAACTGTCTCTTTTGTCTGTATGCCTGTGTGTGTGTTTAAGCAATTACTTTCTTGTGATAGTTATGAAATCTCTGAGTGTAGTGCTTGGGTGCATATGTGTGCTGATAATAGCTCATTTGCCTTGGGAATGACCTTTGCTGAGGTTGAGGTCTTCGCCATTTAGGCTCGTATCCCATAGGTCTTTGATGATGTTTCACATTAATCCAATCAGCTTGGTTTGGATAGTTTTTACCATTCCCATCATATGTATTTCTTTGATGAAATTTCTAGGACTTTTGGTAGTCTGTTTGCTTCTCACAGAGTATTTTCTGTTTCGAGTCTTCTGAGGAACCTGTCCGAATTTCTTCTCAGCTGTCCTTTCAACATACTCAATTGGCTTCTTTCCTTTCCCTTTATAACCAAGGCCAGTATGATTGTGATTGTGCATTGGAGTAGATGCAGGTGCAACATTTGGTGTTTTGGGCTTTTGGAATCCTTCATTGTTTGAAGATCCCTTTTCTAAAATCACTCTTGGAGTTTGTCTTTGCACAAAGGAATTAAATCTTATGCCTGTCTCGTCTCCAAATTTTTTTTGACTCATGATCAGTTCATGCAATGATTTGGATGCTTCTATAAATGAGGCAATTAAATTTTTAAGATCTTTTTCCCTCTTTTCTGTAGCAGCTAATTCTGATATGATTGTTGGGAAATTTATTGTTTAGATTTTGATGAATGTCATGTAAAACATAAACTAGAAAGTTAGCACCCCATTTTCCTTGTAATTTGTATTGTAATAGATAGAAATTTGAATAAAGTTGAGTCAAGTCGACTAATTACGATATGATTGTTGGGAAATTTGTATGAAAAGTCGGTCAAGTCGACTCTAGGAGCTAAGTCTCAAGTTGAAGTGACATATGAGTTATTCAATGTCGGAAGCTAACTCAAGTCACAGGGAATAAAAGATCTATGATCAAGTCAAAACAAGCGAAAGAGATCCGTTGATGAAAGTCAAGAATATTACTCAGAATAGTAACCTGTTAAAGTTGTCAGAGATAAAATGTTAGTTCCAGTTGTGTTCAAAAGGAACAAACCAATGGGAAGCACTGCACCAAGTGTCGAATCTGTTTTGCAATCTTTGCAAAGACATTAAATACGATGAAATGGCAACATCAAGGATCGCAACAAGACAAGCCAACGAAGACAAGTGACTTTTGAAAATCAGCCTATCTCTTCAACGGACAGATTTTTGAAAGTTCACTATAAAAGGCTGAGGAATCACATTAAGAAAAAGTGACCTTGAATACCTGAACAACAAACGAGCAAGCAATATTCAAAAATTGTAACCTGCAAATATTCTCAAGTTATTCAAGCAAAATCCTCATGCCTAAATCTCGAAGGAAATCGATCCAACACCAAGCCGTGAGGGAAAGATAACTTCAAACTGTTGAAGAGGAAACTTTTGAAGAATCAAAAGGGGTCTACTTTCCAAGGAGGATTGTAGGAAGGTTCAAGGTCGAACCAATGTCAAGATATTGGAGGGCTTCGTGATCAAATCCAAGAAGTTTGAGAAAGTGAGCTGAATTAGCAAGGGAGCTGCCCTGTGAAGAAGCTGAGTCGGACGAGAAACCAACTGTGTGACCAAGGCATCTCCAGACTGAGTCCAAGGAGCAAGTCAACTGCGTGATCAAGACTTGTCTCTAGACTGATAACCACTTTGTAAACTGATCATTACTTAGTGGATTTCTCCAGGAGTTGGAGAAGAGAGGAGTAGAAGAATTACCCCATCTTCGAATCTCTATAAAATTTACTTGTGTCATTTACATTTCAACATATTTACATTCCTACACACATATTTTAGACTAAACAAGCTGAGTTATTCTATCAACAACTCTATTGAGTCTATTGAGTGGCTAACTCTGCTGATTAACTAACTTAGTTGTCCCTGCAGGACTTAGCTGTGTATTAACTCTGTAATATTTTAAAAGGACTAAAATCGAAACGTTGCTAAAGTTTATTCAACCCCCCCTTCTAAAGCTTACTGACACCCCTTGGGACCTACAAGTGGTATCAGAGCGGTTGCTTCATGGAGCCTTCCGCACTGGTTATCGAACTAGATCTCCAATCTTTCAAAGAAACTTTTAACACTTGCTCTTTCAAAAGATATTTTTATTTAGCAAAGTTATTATCATGGAGGCAAATTTGACACGCATTCCCATGTTCAATATTGAGGATTTGATGACTGAAAAATTTGTATGTAGGCTCATCTATCTGCTTTACATGATGAAATGTGGATAGTGATAGAGGATGGGCCACTGCAAATATTGAAAGTGAACACAACCGTACAGAGAGCAGCTGCAGCTAAAGAAGAAGAAGCTGCTGCTGAGGCAAGACCATCCCTAGTTGAGAAACCAAGGACTGAGTGGACAAACAAGGACATAAAAAGATACAACTTGGACAATGTAGCCAAGGACTTTACAAAACCTTGGACAAAGCAATGTTCAACAAAGTCAAATCTTGCTAAACTGCAAAACAAATCTGGGATAAATTAACTTTAATTTGTGAAGGATCTGAGCAAATTAAAGAAAACAAACTTTGTGTTGCTGTACAAAAATTTGAAAATTTTAAAATGCTTGCAGGTGAAACCTTGGATCAGATGGATGCTAGATTCACTAAAATAACAAACGAGCTATCAACACTTGGGAAAGAATATACACAAAAAGAAATATGTATGAAAATTTTGAGAAGCCTCCCAGCTGAATTGGAAATGAAGGTCATGGCCTTGAGACATTCAATGAACCTCACAACAACATCCAATCATGAGCTATTCTCAAACCTCAAAGCCTATGAGTTTGAGCTGAGAAGAAAAGATCAAGAGGACACATATGTACCCAAAACAGATTGCACTTATAGTCAAAGATGGGAAGAGAGGCGAGGTCAAGGAAGTCATTGACCAGGAGGAAATTGCCTAATGGTTTAAAGATTCAACAAGTTCTTCAACAAGAACTATAAAAGAAACAAGGGTGAATCTTCCAGGAGACATTCGGCCCCTTCCATGTCAAGGGAAGATAGGCCACCCAAGAGAGCTGAGCATCAAAAGGTTGAATATCAGAGAGCTGACAACCCAAGAACGGAAAGAGTTGATCAAAGAGCTGAGAACCTGTGTTGGAACTGCAGACAACCAGGATACTTTGCTATTGACTGTCCATATCCAGTAGTCAACAAATACATGAATGAAGAAGAAAGAAGAATCTTCAGAGAAAGAAGACAGGAAAAGAAAAATCTATGTTGGCTGCTGAGACTGCTGACACAGCTAAGTCTAAAGAAGCGGCAGACTCAGAGGAAAATAGTGAAGCTGACTACTCAAGTGATTCCGAAGAAGAAGCAATGATCTGTCTAATGGTTAAAGAACAAGATCTACCAGACCAAGAACATGAGATACACTCTAACTCATCTCACTCAGATTCTAGTGATAGTGATTATGACACACACTTTTCATCACCCACTGATCTTTATGATTCATTAGGAAAAATGATGAAAGACTTTGAGCACATCAAATCCTCACACACACTATTAAATGAGGAAAACAACCAGCTCAAAAGCCAAAACTCACAGCTGACTAATTAGTTGAGTACTCTGAGTCACATAATTGATGAGAACAAAGAGTTGAAGCTGAGAATGCTAAACTAATAGCAGAGATAGCTGCTATAAAAAAGAGGGAAAATGATCTAAAAAATGTGATTGCATCATTTACAAAGGCATCTATATCATTGGATGACCTTATTATGAGGCAAAAAGAGTGTGGAGATAAGACAGGCATAAGATTCAATTCCTTTGTGCACAGTCAAGCTCCCAGAGTGATTTTGGAAAAAGGATATTCAAGTAATGAAGCATCTCAAAAATCCAAAACACCAAATATTGCACCCACACTCACTCCAAAGCACAATCACAAACAAACTAGCCTTGGATATAAAGGAAAAGGAATACAGCCAGTTGAGTATACTGAGAGGACAACTGAGAAGAAATCCAACAGAGTTCCTCAGCAAACTCCAAATAGGAAGTACTCAGTGAAGAATAAACAGAGCTACCAAAAACCCCAGAAGTTTTATCAAAGAAACACATATGATGGGAATGGTAGAAACTACCCAAACCAAGTAGATATGAATAATGTGAAATACCAGCAAAGACCTATGGAATACAAGCCTAAATGGCATAGATCTAGAACTCAACAAAGGTCATTCCAAAGGCAAAAGAGCTATCATCAGCACACATATGCACCCAGGCACTACACTCAGAAATATCACAACTACCCAAAGAAGGCAATTGATAAAACACACACACAGGCATACAGACAAAAGAGACAACTGTATGAACCTAAAGCCCCCATGAAATTTGCCAAAGTGAGTTATGATTATGGCACAAATAGATGGAAACCTCTTAGAGTCAAGTCATTTGGCTATAGGTTGGTTGGATCATCTTATAGCACTAACCCCTCAGGACCTAGACAAACATGCGTACCTAAAAACTAATTTCCTTGATTGCAGGTTCAAGGAACAACTGAGTGACAAGGAACCTGGTACATGGATAGTGGTTGTTCCAGACACATGACAGGAAACAAGAAATATCTGTCAAAATTCAAGTAGATTAGAGGCGCAAAAGTCATATTTGGAGGAAATAAAGCTCCCGGGAAATAAGAGTCTTGGATACATCAAGAAAAATGGATTAGAAATCACACATGTTGCATATGTTGAAGGCCTCAACTTCAACTCACGTTAAGCATCAACCAACTTTGTGACAAAGGCTACGATGTTGGATTCAATATGGGAGTGTGCCAAATTAAAGATCTTGAATCAAATGAAATAGTCTTTGCAAGGATCCAGCAGAAGAATATGTATGTGGTAGGCGGTCATTGCCACACCAAGCACCTATCTGTTGGCGAAGAGCACAACCGAATCAAGTTAGGTTTGTGGCATAAGAAGGAGTCATCTAAATTTCAAGACAATCAACAAGCTTGCAAGGAGTCATCTTGTAGAAGGATTGCGGACTCGATGTGTACAAGAAGGAAAATGTTTGTGATGCATGCGGATGGGAAAGCGGTCGAATCATCTTTTACAAAGAAGCCTAGTCCTTCTTCAACAAGAATATTGCATCTGTTTGCATATGGATTTATTTGGTCTGTTGAACCAGCCAACATAAGTGGAAAGAAATACACCTTAGTGGTGTGGATGATTATTCAAGATATACATGGACAATCTTCATGTGCAAAAAGAAGGAAATCTTGCGAAACTACCTCGGTGATGAAAAGAGTTCAAAATGAAAAGAGGCAAACCATTATAAAGATAAGATCTGATAGAGGAACTGAGTTTGTCAATGGGATAATAATTGATCTTGTGTTGAAAATGGTATTGCTCATGAGTTATCTGCAGCAAGAACTCCACAAAGAGAATGGAGTAGGCTTTGAAAGAAGGAACAAAACTCTCAAGGAAAGCTGCAAGGACCATGTTAGTGAAAATTTGGATTTGCCTAAAAGATTTTGGGTCAAGTCATCAACATTGCATGCTATACTCGGAATAGATGCATGATAAATAGACAGTGACAAAGACTCCCTATGAAAGCCAAATGTTGGGTACTTTAGAATATTTGGATGTAAATGCTTCATCCACAACAATGGCAAGGACAATCTAAAGGCTTTTGATGCTAAAGTTGATGAAGGTATCTTTTTGGGATACTCAGCTGAAAGTAAAGCCTATAGAGTGTTGAACAAGAGGACTATGGTCACATAAGAGTCTATTCATGTGGTTTTTAATGAACCTAATGTAAATGGAGAAGATATTGAAGAGTTAGTTGATAAGCTAAATCAACCAACTATGCAGAAGAGTCCTTATGTTGAAGGCCGAGATAGAGTTATTAACCAAGATGAAGATGAGATAGCTGAATTTCAAAGGCAATTTGGAAAATCTGCACCAATGATAATGAAAGAGCTGCTCAAGACAACACAGCTGCGAGACAGCTGAACCCAGCTGATTTGCTTCAACCTAATGTGAGATGGCTGAGAGACCATCCACCAGAACTAGTCATTGGAGATGTTAGAGATGGTGTGAGAACCAGATCCAGAGCTCAACAAGAAGCAATGCTCACTTGTTATATTTCCCAATTAGAGCCAAAAGATGTGTCCCAAGCATTGGATGACAAACATTGGATTCAAGCCATGCAAGAAGAGTTGAACCAGTTTGAAAGAAACAAAGTATGAGAGTTAGTGTAGAGACCAACCCATCAAAATGTTATTGGCACAAAATGGGTTTTCAGAAACAAGATGAATGAGGAAGGTTCTGTGGTAATGAACAAAGCAAGATTGGTAGCCAAAGGGTATTGCCAAGAAGAGGGAATATATTTTGATGAAACATTTGCTCCTGTTGCAAGACTAGAAGCAATAAAGATGTTTCTTGCCTATGCTGCACACAAGAACTTCATTGTATATCAAATGGATGTGAAAAGTGCATTTTTAATGGACTGTTGGAAGAAAAAGTCTATGCCGAGCAACTTACAGGCTTTGAGCAGAAGACCATTGGAGATAAGGTGCACAAGCTCAAGAAAGCTTTATATGGATTGAAACAAGGACCTAGAGCATGGTATGACACATTGTCTCAATTTCTAACTGAAAATGGATTCACCAAAGGCAAAGTTGACAGAACACTCTTCCAAATTCAAGATGGAGAGAGTATACTGCTTGTTCAAATATATGTGGATGACATCATTTTTGGATCCACAAATAAAGAGTTGTGTGATAAGTTCTTAAACCTCATGCAAGGTAAATTTGAGATGAGCATGATGGGAGAGCTGATTTTCTTCCTAGGACTTCAAGTTAAACAATTGAAGGATGGAACCTTCATAAGTCAAACAAAATACACCAGAGATTTAATGAAGAAATTTGGTATGGAAGAGAAGTCTTCTGTAAAAATTCCTATGAACACATCAGTCAAGATGGATATGGATGCAGATGGCAAAGTTGTAGATCAAACCATATATAGAGCACTCATTGGATCACCTTTGCAGTAGGTGTATGTGGAAGATTTCAATTTGCACCAAAGGAGAGCCACATGACTGCAGCTAAGAGAATCCTAAGGTATTTGAAGGGATGCCAGGAAGTTGGCTTATCGTATCCAAAGGAAGGTGGATTCAAGCTTATTGGTTACTCGGACTCGACTATCTTTGGATGTAGAGTTGACGGGAAGAGTACTTGGTACATGTCAAATGCTTGGAAACATATTGGTTTCCTGGTTTAGCAAGAAGCAAAACTCAATAGCCACATCCACAACTGAAGTAGAGTAAATAGCTATGGGTAGTTGTTGTGCCCAAGTCTTATGGATGAAACAACATTTGAGAGATAATGAAATTGAAGAAAAAGAGATTCCAATTATGTGTGATAACACAAGTGCTATTGCAATCACTCAAAATCCTGTGTTGCATTCAAGAACAAAGCACATTGATGTCATATATCATTTTATAAGAGATCATGTTGAAATGAAAGATATCATTTTGGAATAGATAGCTGACATTTTCACCAAGCCCTTATGTGAATCAAGATTTGAAGAGCTTAAGCATGAGCTAGGGTTAATTGAGTTGAGTTAATACTCAGAAGACTCAATCAGAAGTGATGGAAGATAGAAAGTCAGAAATGAACAAGATTATCTCATCAGCCAAGTGAATCAGCCTTATCGGAAAGTCAGCTGTATCGAGTTAGCTGACAGCTGAGTCGCTTAATGAAATGAGAGAAGCTGAGTTAAGTCACTTTTTACAAAATGAGTCATTAAATAGTTAAGTGACAAAAACGCAGTCGTTTTTAATGAGCGGGAATGTTTTTAAGGATGACGTTAGAGTAATAATGACGGGTACAATCAAAAGATGCACAGTAAGCATATGATTGGATATAAATGCTGCCGCATTAAATGCATGCAATTAAATGTTGATCAGCGTGCTAAATCTGAGCCGTTGATCTCGATCAAAAATTCAAAAACCAAAAACACGTCCTTTCATAACCCTTATATAATCATTATTTCAGTTTTCTCTCTCACATTTAAAACTATTTGATGACGCCCGAGCCGAGCTGGGAGAAAAATATTCCACTTGGTCATCCAGCACACACGTGAGTAAGGCCTCGCGGGTGACATCAGCATCAGTGCCCGGCGACGCGTCATAAGTTGGTCTCGCCCACTACCGAGCCCAATCACAGCACGACTATCGAAGCTACGACCCGCGAGCCCAAATCTTGGCGGGAAACGCATGCATGGGAGATTCAGAAAAATAACCATTTGCCCATACTTAGTGCTCCATTAGCACCAGAAGCCGCCACGTGTCAGAGTGTGATCAAGATGAGTCGCCAAGTGGCAATAACTTGGCTGACATGCACGCTTAGGAGGGGACATGTGTCCTTTTCAATTGTTTTACTAATTAGTGCAAAGATGACTCTTGAAAACCCACTTAATAGAGGAGTGGTATAAATGGCCTCATTTAAGAGGAAAAAAAAATTAAATAAAAAATAGGCAATTGTAAACGTGTTGCTATAAGAAAGACTGAGCCCAATTTTCGGCTCGGCATTACATAAAAAAGGCAGAGTTAGCCATAAATAAACACGCATTACGCACATTTATATTTCCACGTGTTAAATCTTTCATATATTTTGCTTGTTGACCAAAACGCACGTCAACTAATTGGTGCTAGAAGGAGGGCCCGTATTGGTCCTGTCCGAATTCCAAGCTAAATTGAGTTAAGTGAAACCAGGTAAAACCCAACGTTCATCCTTTCGTAATAGGCAAAATGAGTCAATAATCGAGAAATGCTCATTTGACTGAAGAGCATCACCCCAACAACCAAACTGGCCAGACCACTAATGGCCAAACGTGCCCCAGACCGAAGCAGGGAGCACTACTTTATTTCCCCTCGCTCAGTTAATTGCTAACCCAACTTTTGTACAACAAATGAACCAACTCATTTCACAAACACTCGCCACCACAAATTCCCAAGCACCTTCTCCACCTCTTGTAAATATTCAACCACCTAATCCTCCACTAAATATTCCACCAATGAACGTGCATGTTGACCCCCGTGTTCCTGTGCCTCCTCATGAAGAGGGCCAGGAAGCCAGTTCAGGTAACGAGTTGCGTGGTCGCCATGATAAGAGGCGACCGCGCGAAGATAATGAGAAGCATAGCCGTGTGGTGGAATCGCAGCTGGAGCCTGCACGCCACCACCGCGCACGCTCTATGTTTGCAGGGCGACTAGGAAATAATCCTCCTCGCCCAGTTCGATCAATAAGCTCCCGACTTCGGTTTCCAGATGAGCGGGAGCCGGCTAGGGTCAATCAAACCCAATATCCTAGTTTGTTGGAGGAACAAGAAGCGGAAATTCTGTGCCTCCGCCGCCGTTTAAATGAATTGGAAGGCGGTCCCAAAGACGCCCGATACCGAAGACCATATCAGGTAACAAACCCACCTTCCATTGTGTCACCTTTTGCTGCAAGTATTCTATCCACTCCACTGCCGCCGAAGCTCAAAATCCCTCAGGTCGGTCTGTATAATGGCGAGACCGACCCTACAACGCACATCCACTAGTATTTAGCATGAATGGAACTGTACAGCCCCAGTGATGCCATCCTCTGTAGGGCGTTTCCGCTGACATTGGGCGACCGAGCCCATCATTGGTTTAGGACCCTACCGCAAGGGTCCATCCGATCCTGGGCCAACTTAGACCCCGCATTCACGGCACACTTTCTCACCTGTAAAGTCTGAGCTGCCCCGAAGGATTCCCTCATAAATATTAAATAGGGGAATAATGAGTCCTTAAAAAGTTATATTGTTCGGTTCAATAAAAATGTCCGAGAGATGGAACCAGTGTCGGATGATGCTATCGTGATTGCTGCTATGGCCGGTCTCGCCCCCGAGGCGTGGTTTAACTACTCTATCTACAAATCAGGGGCGACCACGTACCAAGAATTTCTTATCCGTGCGGAACGCCACATCTGTGCAGAAGAAGCCATGGCAAGTCACTACTCCAAGCATAAGGCAAGGGGCGCGAAAAGGGATGGAAGGAAGGAACCTGTAACCGGGTCGGGGTTGGGATTCAGACCATTTTCGGAAAACCCGACCACTAGATTCAAGGCTCGCCAGAAAGCACGAGCCGAAGTTGCCGCATTGAGGAGTGTCTTGACCCACGCCCTGTTGGCTATATGGAATGAAGTACATGGTCTAAATATGCTGCCACCAGCTCGGCCTCTGAAGGTAGAGCCGGCCAAATTAGATGCACGCCAATATTGCGCCTATCATAAATCGATAGGCCACGATACTGATGAGTGCCGAGATCTCATCAGACAAATTATGCGCATTGTTTGGCAGGGCGGTCTTAAAAGGTACGTCCATGAATTACCACCCCCACCAGCACTGGTTCCAGGTGTTAACCTGGAATGGGTAACAAATCCGGCTCTCCTACCACTGCTGCCGACTGAAAGTCAAGGTAGGGAGATCCTCATGATGTCAAGTGTGAACCGAATCAATACCAACGCTGCCGAAGATAGCCGCTCCAATCGGAAAAGAAAGGCTGATGTTAGATAGGCCGCCAATGCCGAGAGGCAAGTCCAGGTGGCGGAAATTAAAGAAGGCCAACCCACAAGCCGTTTTGTGTTCTCGGACATGATGCTGACCAGGTGCTCCACCCACATTCCGACCCCCTGGTTATTACCGCACCAATCTTGGGTATCCCAGTTCATAGAATTTTAATCGACTCTGGGAGCTACTCATCGGTCATCTATGTTCGAGCTTTTGGAAGGTTAAACGTGGACGATAGTTATATTCGTCCGTGCAACGACAACATTCTAGGGTTCGGAGGAGGAAGAATAATCCCGCTCGGAGAAGTTGACCTACCCATTCAAATGGGGCAGGGGTCGCATAAGCGGACTGTTATCACCACATTCAAAATAATCAATGCTGATTCGGAGTACAATGCCATTATTGGAAGCCTATTGCTTTATCATATAAAGCGGCGGTTTCAATATATCATTTTTGCGTGAAATTCCCAACACCTGAGGGCGAAGCCATACATAAAGGGAATCAGAGGGAGTCGCGAGAATGTTCTCTCAAGCTCCGACCGTGGGAAATTAATGTAACAGAATGAGGAGAAACTAGTGGGATAGCGCAAGGCGACCCACGATTACAAAAGAGGAGCCCGAGCGGGAGGTAGCGGTTGATCGGGAGGATAATCCGGGTCGGCGACCTATAAAGGAAACCAATAGTGGAGGACCAAGAGAGGAAGATAGAGCCGGGAGGTAAACCGGCAACGAAGGATGAGCCGACAGTTGAGGACGAGCCGGCCACTGAAGTTGAATTGCCCCTACAGAAAAAGGAAGGGCAAATCAAAAAAACAAAGCGGGCGGAACCAGTAGAGCAGGTCGATACGGTCGACGTCGAAAGGCAGAGCGAGGGACACCAATTACGTATTGGCCATGACCTCCAAGAGCCATTTCGAATAGAACTGATTGAGTTTTTGGGAAATAATCTTGACGTCTTTGCGTGGACTCATTCAGACATGCCAGGGATCGACCCCAAGCATGCCTGCCATCGCCTTAATATCAATCTGACATTCCGCCCGGTTATCCAAAAAAGGCGTAAACTCGGCCCCGATAGGCAGGTTGCACTCGAGGCCGAAGTTAATAAATTGCTCGATAATCAATTTATCAGGGAGGCCCTCTATCCCCGATGGGTGGCCAATCCTGTTCTAGTCAACAAAAGCAACGTCCAATGGCGCCTATGTGTGGATTTCACCGATCTTAACAAGGCGTGCCCCAAGGACAGTTATCCACTGCCTAATATCGATTACATGGTAGATGCCACGGCAGGGCACGAATTGATGAGCTTCATGGATGCATACTCGGGTTACAACCAAATACGAATGCATCCGGACAATGAAGAAAATACGTCGTTCTTTTCTGCTCGTGGAATTTACTGCTATAAGATGATGCCCTTCGGGTTGAAGAACACTAGTGCGACCTACCAGAGGTTAGTAAGTAAAATTTTTGAGGAAATGATAGGTCGTACTATGGAAGTATATGTTGATGACATGTTGGTGAAATCATTGCATATATCCGATCATCTCAATGATCTTAATAAAATGTTTGTTGTTTTGAGAGAGTACAAGATGATGTTAAACCCGAGAAAATATACTTTTGGGGTCGGCTCGGGTAAATTCTTGGGGTACATGGTCAGCCATAGGTGGATCGAAACTAACCCAGACAAAATAAAAGCCATTATTGATATTGAACCCCCAAATTCTGTTAAAAGAGTGCAAAGCCTGACAGGCCGACTGGCCGTCCTTAACCGGTTTGTCTCACGGTCCACAGACAAGTGCAAACCTTTCTTTGAGATCATAAAAAGAACAAAAATTTTGAGTGGACTGAGCAAGCGCAGGCTGCCTTTGAATCACTCAAACAACACCTCTCCTCAATTCCTATATTACAAAAACCCACCCAAGGAGAGGACTTGTATTTCTACCTGGCGGTATCCGAACACGCCGTCAGTTCGGTGTTAATCTGGCTAGATGACTCTATCCAACATCCGGTCTATTACACCAGTCAAGCATTACATGACGCCAAACTCCGCTATCCGCCAATGGAGAAGTTGGCCTATTCATTAATCATTGTGGCACGAAAACTTCGTCCATATTTTATGGATCACAAGATTATAGTCCTGACCAACTACTCGCTGAAGCAAGTGTTACACCGACCTGACACCTCTGGTCGGATGATCAAGCGGGCCATTGAGCTCAGCCAATTTGATATTCTATATGAGCCACGCACAACAATAAAAGGACAAGCTCTAGCCGACTTTGTGGCCGAGTTCACACCCTCCATACAGCTAGAAGTTATGGAAGACCAAGAATGGAAGTTGTTCATCGACGTCTCCTCCATCGCAGGCCGAGCAGGGGGCGAGATCGTGGTAATCGATCCTAAACATAAATGCTACTGCTCGGCCGTGCGATTTCAGTTTCCCACGACGAACAACGAAGCCGAGTATGAGGCACTTCTAGCGGGTCTAGACATGGCGGCTACCATGGGCCTAAAGCGACTAACAATACATAGTGATTCTCAGCTGGTCGTCCATCAGATCAACAACGAGTATGAAGCAAAAGAACAAAAAATCGCACAATACCTGGATCTGGTCAGGAAGAAACTATTACATTTCAAGGCAGAAGTGTTACATGTGCCCCGAACCGAGAATATGCAAGCAGATGCCTTGGCTCGGCTCGGTTCCAGCCTAGGGATGGATGCCATTGCGGACGTGACTGTCACTCAACTATCTGCCCCATCGCTTAACGCAAAGAAGATACATGCCGCTGAAGCCACCGAGCAGACCTGGATGAATCCTATCATTCAGTATTTAAAAAAAGGAGTTCGGCCTGAAAACAAAGCCGAGGCCAGAACATTACGAACCCAGGCAGCTCGGTTCACACTAGTAGACGGCGTCCTATACAAATGAGGATAATCCGTCCCACTCCTTCGGTGCCTGTCCAAAACAGACGCGGATTACGCACTCAGCCTTCTCAGCAACTTCTTTCTCCAGGCTGGCCCGGGCCACGGCTTCCTCCGCCTGGGTCTTCAAAGATTCTTGCACCCCTTGGCAGAGTGCATGAGCCTCTTGCAGATCTTGGTGGCGTCTTTCCAATTCTTCCATACCCCCGATCATATGCCACAAGATACCCGTGATACGCCTGATGACCCCATGACATACTGGGCTTTTTCCTTCCAGTCGATCTCCGAGCAGAACCTTTTAATGCCGGAGGTCCACGCCCTCGCGGCCACATCCCTGGCTGCCTGTCCGGCCTTAGGCAAATTTCTTACCTGTTCATCAGTGGGCGTGGAGCACCTCACGAACTCCACGAACCATTGGGGATGGGCCCCATCCATTCCCTCGCAGGCCTCGCTCCTCACTTGGCTCGGAGGGATAAAGTAGCCCTCTCGGCCAAGGTCGTCTGAAAAGGTCCACGGGCTCCACCTTTAGAGGTCCGCCCAGGACACACCGGTGATGTCTGACCATCCCTTTCGTTCTGCCCGGGCTCTACAATCACAATTCCCCCTCTTCTCCTTTGGAGGGGGCTATTCCCTCGGGAACACCGTCGGCAAGATGCTTCCCGGCCGGATATCGCCCTTTGGGCCACCTCCGCATCCATGGGCTGGTCCACGGCCGCCGGGTTCGGCAAGGGCCGTGTTCATCACGCTATGAAGGCGTGCGCGCAGATCCAGGCCACGCCCTACAAAATATTCACCGTTTAAGGGGTGAGAACAAAAAGAAGAATATTTCGAAAGAAAAGAAAAGTGCAAGAAGAAGTATTTGCCTCGGCCAACAGCCGCCCTAGGCTGCTCCGGAGTCCGCACTTGCCCAGCCGGCACAAATGCTCCCCCCATGGGACTGGCCGCCGCAGGAGGCGGCCCAACTCTCTCTGTCTGCCTTTGCCGCTCTTCCGGCATGGTAGGCCACACCTCCTCGGCCCTCGGAGGCCTATGTTGAGGCTTCCCCCTGGCCTCCTCTCCTCTCTTTGCCGCTCCCTCGGCCTCCCTCGGCCTCGGGCGGGGCGAGCCTCGGGCCGACCGCAGAGCAAGTTAACCCGGTGGCCAACCTTTCTATTTGCCTATCCATGGCACCTCTGGCTTGGATGTTCTCCAGCCTGCAGACAAAGGCGGCTGACAACGGCCCTCTGGACGGTCGGTTCCCTACAAAAAAAAAGGGCAAAATTAGCAAAAAAAAATGAAATAGAGAAAAAGTCAGAGATAAAGGAAAATGGAGATTTACTGTAACTAAAAGTAAAACTTGAAGGGGGGTAAAGGATAGTCTCCTCCGCTCCGTCCCCCACGTGAGCCTGCCACTCGCCGCTCACCCAGAGCCATTTATCCTTCCACTCCTTCAAAGATTGTGGAAGGCCTCCGACTAGGCTGTCCGTGTACTCGGATTGGGTCTGCACATAGTACCATCCCGATGGCGCCCCGACCCGGTGACTTAGGAGTCGCTCGCCAGACGAACAACTCGTTCATCTCTCTGAATTTGGGGCAAGGATACTTTTCCAGGTGAAACATCACCAACAAACCGATAATTCGACCCCAGGAGATAGGGAGCACTTGGGTCGAGGAAGACCCCACTACTTGAGAACCACCGCGTGAGGAAAATCGCGGGAAAACGCATCCCATATAAGATATCGGCGATATGTATGGCCACGCATCCCTCCCTCGTGGGTCTTTGGGAACCTCCATGCCGTCCGGTACCCAAAAATGGATACCGCTAGGAATCCGATGTTTCCGGTGGAGCTCTCCCATCTCGGGAACCATGAACATACTGGGGACGTCGTTTAAATCACATGGCGTCCACCCCGGGCTCTACACATAGACAAGGGCCTCCTCCCCGCCTACCATCACCATCACGATGGCCCTCTCGGCCCGTAAGGCCTCTCGGGCCTCGAGTCTCCTGGAGGGTTCGTCCACCGGTCCGCGTTATGACGCTCGAGGCTCGATGGGTTCATATTCTCCTCTCCCTCCTGCCGATGGTGTTGAGGTCGATGCCAGGAATCCTCGGCCGGAATCCGGCCGATACACCACGCCCTCTCGAAAAATGGTCAGCGACATTTGGATTAAACACGGTGTGTGTCATTCCAATGGCGTTTAAATTTGGGAGAGTATGATTTGAAGAAGAAATTTGGACAACGCTTGGGCTGTGTAGCGGAGTTTAATGTGCTGGGGAAAAAGAAATAGAGGGTTCAGAAGGGGGTCCTCAATTTCGACCTCCACACTATAGCTACGACTTCGGCTATCCTCGAAGGAAGACATTTTATTCAAAAAATGAAGGATTTTTTGAGAAAATACCTAGTTTTGAAGTCTCGAACTTGGCCGACCAACTTTCGCTCGGTCTCAATCAATTTAGCTTGGAAAGTAATGGATGCGAAAGTGGAGAATGAAGAAGAAAGGAGGTATTTATAGATGAAATTCCCTCGAGAAGTGAGACACCAAATGGAAAAGACGCGCCTTTTCAATCTCAAAAGCCGTCAAAAGTGTCAGACACATCACGTCCCCATGCCCGCTGATAGGGTAGCGTTTTTCGGTTCTCAAAAATTAAATCCAACCAGAGGAGGCTACGTGTCTGCCACTATGACCCTTCAATTAAATGCGCTGTTTTCAGGCATTAACTACTGCACGACAGGTGTCAGGAGAGAAATGACTTTTGAAGTTTCCTGTTCCCCATTAAATGTTCATCATTAGCATTAAAGTTTAACCCCGACTTCAGAAATCCTTCTTTCGGAATTAAACTTGGGGGAGATTGATGACGCCCGAGCCGAGCTAGGAGAAATTTATTCCACATGGTCATCCAGCACACACGTGAGTAAGGCCTCGCGGGTGACATCAGCAGTAGTGTCTGGCGACACATCATAAGTTGGGCTCGCCCACTACCAAGCCCAATCACAGCACGACTATCGAGCCACGACCCCCGAGCCCAAATCTTAGC
Source organism: Rehmannia glutinosa (assembly GCA_016081115.2). Classification (NCBI taxonomy): domain Eukaryota; kingdom Viridiplantae; phylum Streptophyta; class Magnoliopsida; order Lamiales; family Orobanchaceae; genus Rehmannia; species Rehmannia glutinosa. The sequence continues at coordinate 45,860,648 of CM071926.1, forward strand.
GGGAAACGCAAGTGCGGGAGATTCAGAAAAATAACCATTTGCCCATACTTAGTGCTCCATTAGCACTAGAAGCCGCCACGTGTCAGAGTGTGATCAAGATGAGTCGCCAAGTGGCAAAAACTTGGCTGACATGCACGCTTAGGAGGGGACATGTGTCATTTTCAAGTTGTTTACTAATTAGTGCAAAGATGACTTTTGAAAACCCACTTAATAGAGGAGTGGTATAAAAGTCCTCATTTAAGAGGATTAAAAAAAAAACAGGCAATTGTAAACGTGTTGCTATAAGAAAGACCGACCCTGATTTTCGGCTCGGCATTACGTAAAAAAGGCAGAGTTATCCATAAATAAACACGCATTACGCATATTTATATATCCACGTGTTAAATCTTTCATATATTTTGCTTGTTGACCAAAACGCACGTCAACACTGTTCATCTTCAAACATTCGAAAGCAAGTCCTTTTTCTCTCGAAACCCTACAAGTTTTCAAGCAAGTTCATCAAGATTTAATTAGTAAAAACTTCAAAAAATGGCACCAAAGCTTGATTTCGTCAAGTTACCAAAGCAAATCCACTCTGGTTCGACTGTGGATTTTGAAAGAATGGTCAAGCAGGGTTCCGATGAAACCCTAGTAAAGAAGATAGCGGATATGCTGGAAAAGGCCGGTCTAAGACCTTTTCTTACTTTGGAGTACTCGCACACCTATCTTGAAGAGGTGGAGCAGTTCTATGTAAATGCTGAGGTGTAGGACGAAGGTATCAAGTCCTCCGTCCACCGCAAGGACATCATGATCACTGCTAAGGACCTTGCGGAGCACTGTTTGCTGCCGTCTGAGGGTATGCCAAAAATCTACGAAGCTTATGTGGACTTGGCTGCAGCATGGAAAGAAGTAGCCAAACCGGAGTGTGCTGCGAAAGTAATCTACACAACTAAGAAGAAGTTGCTGAAGGAAGACTATCACAAGCTGATGGAGGTTGTCTCAAAATGTGTGGACATGAAGTTCGGAATCTTCAACCAGCTATCAAAGACTAAGCTGGTCATCATGGCTGCGATCATTCAAGGGAAGAAAGTTAACTGGACTGAGTTCGTGTACAGCAGACTCTGCCAGAACGTTGTAAATAAATCTTTCAAGGAAGATGGATCCTTTGGAGGATCACTTGTCTATGGCCTAGTTATTGGGCATTTAATTGAAGCGAAGGGCATTACCCTTCAACATGGAAAGCCCTTCCATGTAAACAAGAAGATGTTCAGGGCTAAACATTCAGGAGCCTAGAAGAGAGCCCATGCGAAAAAGGGCGGATACAAGTGAGGGGGAATCAGCTGACCCCGAGGACACAACTGTTTCCTCTCCTCCCAAGAAGATTGCTGGAAATAAGAAGGTTGCCCCTGCAGCAAAGTCAATGGACACCCCTGCCCCTGCAGTCGAGTCACCTACCCGAGCAGTCGTGTCTCCTGCCCCCGCAGCCGAGGTGGAGAAGGAATCCCAAATACCTTCTCCAGCCATAAGAAAGAAGAGGATTGCCAAGCCTAGAAAGGCAACTCCTTCAAAGAAAGATGCTCCGGCCCCTTCCGCCAAAGTACCTGAAAAAGAGGAATCCGAACCAGAAATTCCTCTGGTGAGGACTGTTGACGTGCGTTTTTGTCAACAAGCAAATTATATGAAAGATTTAACACGTGGAAATATTAATGTGCGTAATGCGTGTTTATTTATGGCTAACTCTGCCTTTTTTACGTAATACCGAGCCAAAAATCGGGGTCAGTATTTCTTATAGCAACACGTTTACAATTGCATGTTCTGTATTTTTTTTCCTTTATCCTCTTAAATGAGCCTTTTATACCACTCCTCTATTAAGTGGGTTTTCAAGAGTTATCTTTGCACTAATTAGTAAAACAATTTGAAAAGGACACATGTCCCCTCCTAAGTGTGCATGTCAGCCAAGTTTTTGCCACTTGGCGACTCATCTTGATCACACTCTGACACGTGGCGGCTTCTGGTGCTAATGGAGCACTAAGTATGGGCAAATGGTTATTTTTCTGAATCTCCCGCGCATGCGTTTCCCGCCAAGATTTGGGCTCGGGGTCGTGGCTCGATAGTCGTGCTGTGATTGGGCTCGGTAGTGGGCGAGCCCAACTTATGACGCGTCGTTGGGCACTACTGCTGATGTCACCCGCGAGGCCTTACTCACGTGTGTGCTGGATGACCACGTGGAATAAATTTCTCCCAGCTCGGCTCGGGCGTCATCAATGGCCCCCAAGTTTAATTTCGAAAGAAGGATTTATGAAGTCGGGGTTAAACTTTAATGCTAATGATGAACATTTAATGGGGAAGAGGAAACTTCAAAATTCATTTCTCTCCTGACACCTGTCGTGCAGTAGTTAATGCCTGAAATGGCGCATTTAATTGCAGGGTCATAGTGGCAGACACGTGGCCTCCTCTGGTTGGACCAATTTTGCGAAGGAACCTGAAAAGGTACGTCAGTCCTGTCAGCGGGCGTAGGGACGTGACGTGTCTGACACTTTTGACGGCTTTTGAGATTGAAAAGGCGCGTCATTTCGAGTTGGTGTCTCACTTCTCGAGGGAATTTCATCTATAAATACCTCTTTTCTTCTTCATTCTCCACTTTCGTATCCATTACTTTCCAACCTAAATTGATTGAGACAGAGCAGAAATTCTGGGTCGGCTTTCGAAGTTCAGAGACTTCAAAACTAGGTTTTTTCTCAAAAAATCCTTCCTTTTTCGAATAAAATGTCTTCCTTCGAGGATAGCCGAAGTCGTAGCTATAGTGTGGAGGTCGAAATTGAGGACCCCCCCTCGGAACCCTCTGTTTCTTTTTGCCCAGCACATCAAACTCCGCCACACAGCCCAAGCGTTGTCCAGATTTCTTCTTCAAATCATACTCCCCCAGCCGGAACGCCATTTGAACAGACCCACACCGTGTTTAATCCAGTGCCAGTGACCATTTTTCGAGAGGGCGTGGTGTATCGGCCTGGATTGGCGCAAGAGGATTCCAGCGAGGGATTCCCAAGTACTGACCCTCAACACCATCAGCAGGAGGGAGAGGAGAATATGAACCCATCGGAGCCTGAGCGTGATAACGCGGAGCGGGTGGACGAACCCTCCGGAGACTCGAGGCCCGAGAGGCCTTACGGGCCAGAGGGCCATCGTGATGGTGATAGTAGGCGGGGAGGAGGCCCTCGACTACGTGTAGATCCTGGGTGGACGCCATGTGATTTAAATGACGTCCCCAGTATGTTGATGGTTCCCGAGATGGGAGAGCTCCGCCGGAAACATCGGATTCCAAGCGGTATCTATTTTTGGCTACCTGACGGCATGGAGGTTCCCCAGCACGCACCGGAGGGATGCGTGGCCATACATATCGCCAGTCTCTTATATGGGTTGCGCTTTCCACTGCCGATTTTCCTCACGCGATGGTTCTGCAAGTGGGGTCTTCCCTTGACCTTAGTGCACCATATCTCCTGGGGTCGAATTATCGGTTTGTTGGTGATGTTTCACCTGTAAGGGTATCCTCGCCCCAAATTCATAGAGATGAATGAGTTGTTAAATGCGGCGGCGACTCTGCGTCATCGGTCGGGCGCCATCGAGATGGTACTATGTCCGGACCGATCCGGGTACCCGCACGACTGTCGAAGGCCTTCCACAATCTTTGAAAGAGTGGAAGGATAAATGGCTCTGGGTGAGCGGCGAGTGGAAGGCTCGCATGGGGGACGGAGCGGAGGAGACTATCCTTTATCCCCCTTCAAATTTTACTTTTGGTTACAGTAAGTCTCCCTTTTCCTTTATCTCTGACTCTTTCTCTATTTCAGTTTTTGGGGCTAATTTTGCCCTTTTTTTTGTAGGGAACCGACCATCCAGAGGGCCGTTGTCGGCCGCCTTTGTCCGCAGGCTGGAGAACATCCAAGCAGAGGTGCCATGGATAGGCGGATAGAAAGGCTGGCCACCAAAGTTTAATTCGAAAGAAGGATTTACTGAAGTCGGGGTTAAACTTTAATGCTAATTATGAACATTTAATGGGGAAGAGGAAACTTAAAAATTCATTTCTCTCCTGACACCTGTCGTGTAGTAGTTAATGCCTCGAACGGAGCATTTAATTGCGGGTCATAGTAGCGAACACGTGGCCTCCTCTGGTTGGACCAATTTTGCGCAGAACACGAAAAGTGCGTCGATCTGTCGGCGAGCGTGGGGACGTGACGTGTCTGACACTTTTGACGGCTTTTGAGATTGAAAAGGCGCGTCTTTTCGAGTTGGCGTCTCACTTCTCGAGGGAATTTCATCTATAAATACCTCTTTTCTTCTTCATTCTCCACTTTCGCATCCATTACTTTCCAAGCTAAATTGATTGAGACCGAGCAGAAATTCCGGGTCGGCTTTTGAAGTTCAGAGACTTCAAAACTAGGTATTTTCTCAAAAAAATCCTTCATTTTTCGAATAAAATGTCTTCCTTCGAGGATAGACGAAGTCGTAGCTATAGTGTGGAGGTCGAAATTGAGGACCCCCTTCTGAACCCTCTGTTTCATTTTGCCCAGCACATCAAACTCCGCCACACAGCCCAAGCGTTGTCTAGATTTCTTCTTCAAATCATACTCCCCCAGCCGGAACGCCATTGGAACAAACCCACACTGTGTTTAATCTAGTGCCAGTGACCGTTTTTCGAGAGGGCGTGGTGTATCGGGCTGGATTGGCGCAAGAGGATTCGGCGAGGATTCCCAATCTTGACCTTCAACACCATCAGCAGGAGGGAGAGGAGAATATGAACCCATCGGAGCCTGAGCATGATAACGTGGAGCGGGTGGACGAACCCTCCGGAGACTCGAGGCCCGAGAGGCCTTATGGGCCAGAGGGCCATCGTGATGGTGATGGTAGGCGGGGAGGAGGCCCTCGTCAACGTGTAGATCCTGGGTGGACGCCATGTGATATAAACGACGTCCCCAGTATGTTGATTGTTCCTGAGATGGGAGAGCTCCGCCGGAAACATCGGATTCTAAGCGGTATCGATTTTTGGGTACCGGACGGCATGGTGGTTCCCCAGCACCCACCGGAGGGATGCGTGGCCATACATATCGCCAGTCTCTTATATGGGTTGCGCTTTCTATTGCCGGTATTACTCACGCGGTGGTTCTGCAAGTGGGGTCTTCCCTTGACCCAAATGCACCCTATCTCCTGGGTTGAATTATCGGTTTGTTGGTGATGTTTCACCTGGAAGGGTATCCTCGCCCCAAATTCAGAGAGATGAACGAGTTGTTCGTCTGGCGAGTGACTCCTGCGTCACCGGGTCGGTGGCAGCCATCGGGATGGTACTATGTGCAGACCCGATTCGGGTACCCGGACAGCCTAGTCGAAGGCCTTTCACAATCTTTGAAAGAGTGGAAGGATAAATGGCTCTAGGTGAGCTGCGAGTAACAGGCTCGCGTGGGGGACGGAGCGGAGGAGACTATCCTTTATCCCCCTTCAAATTTTACTTTTGGTTACAGTAAGTCTCCCTTTTCCTTTATCTCTGACTTTTTCTCTATTTCATTTTTTGGGGCTAATTTTGCCATTTTTTTTTGTAGGGAACCGACCGTCTAGAGGGCCGTTGTCGGCCGCCTTTGTCCGCAGGCTGGAGAACATCCAAGCAGAGGTGCCATGGATAAGGGGATAGAAAAGCTGGCCACCGAAGTTAACTTGGCCGCGGCCGGCCTGAGTCCTGCTCTGCCCGCCAACCACAAGGCCGAGGGAGCGGCTTGGGGTGAGGCGGCAGAGAGAGGAGATGAGGCCAGGGAGGAGCCTCAACATAGCCCTCTGAGGGCCGAGGAGGTGCGGACTACCATGCCGAAAGAGCGCCAAAGGCAGACAGAGAGAGTTGGGCCGCCTCCTGCGGCGGCAATCCCATGGGGAGAGCATCTGTGCCGGCTGGGCAAGTGCGGACTTCGGAGCCGCCTAGGCGCTGTTGGCCGAGGTAAATACTTCTTCTTGCACTTCTCTTTTCTTTTGAAATGTTTTTCTTTTTGTTCTCACCCCTTAAACGGTGGACTTTTTGTAGGGCATGGCCTGGATCTGCGCGCACGCCTTCGTAGCATGAGGAACACAGCCGCGCGTCGGACCTGGGCGGCCGCGGACCAGCCCATGGATGTGGAGGCGGCCTGAAGGGCAGATATCCGGGCTGGGAAGCATCCTGCCGATGGTGTTCCTGAGGCGGAAGCGCCCCCCTCCAAAGGATAACATATTGTGATTGAAGAGCCCGGGCAGAACGAAAGGGCTGGTTCCTGGGTGGACCTCTGAAGGCGGAGCCCCATGGACTTTTTCAGACGACCTTGGCCGAGAGGGCCACTTTATCCCTCTGAGCCAAGTGAGTTGCGAGGCCTGCGAGGGAATGGCTGGGGCCCGTCCCCATTAGTTCGTGGAGTTCGTGAGGTGATCCACGCCCACTGATGAACAGGTAAGAAATTTGCCTGAGGCCGGACGGGCAGCCAGGGATGTGGCCGCGAGGCCGTGGACCTCCGGCATTGAAAGGTTCTTCTCGGAGATCAACTGGAAGGAAAAGGCCCAGTATGTCATGGGGTTGTCGGGGCATATCACGGGTATCTTGTGGCATATGATCGGGGGTATGGAAGAATTGGAAAGACGCCACCAAGATCTGCAAGAGGCTCATGCATTCTGCTAAGGGGTGCAAGAATCTTTGAAGACCCAGGTGGAGGAAGTCGTGGCCCGGGCTAGCCTGGAGACAGAAGTTGCTGAGAGGGCTGAGGCCGATTGGGATCAGGCCCGCAAGGCCGAGGAAGTGCTTCGGGCAAGGGTCGCCGAGCTAGAACGGGCAGCCGCTGCCCAGGCTGAGGAGAAGGAGAGGCGTCTGGCCGATGCACGCAGAGAGGCCGAAGAGGCTACCCGCAGGCAAGTTGAGGAGGCTCGTGTAGATGCCGTCCAGGTTTATAAGGACTCTGCGGAGTATGCATTCATGTTAACCTGCGGCCATGCGACAAGCATCGTAGAAGTCCTCAGGGATCTTAAGGGCGGGAGGACTGTTGCACAGCTCGAGGAGGACTTAGCCCTCTTGGAGGCTGATCTCTATACTCTTCGCCCGAAATTTGCCGAGGCCACCGACGTTCAGGGCTCACCTTCTCGAGATGCAGAAGAGGTTGATTCCAACGGGGCTGTTGAGATTCCGCCTCCTCCTTGATCTTAATGCTTCTCCCCATTTTTTTCCTTTTGTAGGCTTTCGTATGTACTTGTAGATAGACTACTTGGCCTTGAGCCTTGGAATATAATGGGCTCCGGCCCCCCATTGTAAGTACTTTTGATGTTAGTATGAACTTCTCTTTCTCTGTCACCTGTGTATGCACTTTAAGTTTTTTGTACTTGCTTGGCTCTTTTTCATTTCGTAATATAGCTGTATGTCCTCTTTTTTTTTTTTATTCTCCCAAGTATGGGGCTCGGTTTCCACTGCTCAATAAGCGACTTTAACCACTTTAATTGATTCTTGTGCTCGATGCATAAACCGAGTCTTTGTTCTGTGCTTGGAGCGTAAACCGAGTCTTTGTTCTATGCTTGGTGCATAAAGCAAGTCTTTGTTTTGTGCTCGGTGTATAAACCGAGTCTTTGTTTTTTAGGGTAGGTCCGCCTTTTGTGTGAGCCCCCCTTTATTAGCGTGCAAGGGACATACCCGAGACGACTTGTCGGCGCTCAACTTCTTTGGCTGAGGCAATTTTTGCGGCGCTCGGCGCGTAGCCGAAGTAAATTTTTGCGGTGCTCGGGGCATAGCCGAGATGGGTAAAAAATTCCTCTCCTTTTAGAGAGCTCACAGAATATCAGATGAAAGGATAATTTCCCAGAATCTTATCGCAAAACCGAGATCTTTATTGATAGTACCTTTTCAATTATGCTACATTCCATGGATGTGTAAATTTTTCTCCACTCAAGTACTCTAGCTCATATGCCCCACCAGATAAGACGTTGCTGATCCAAAATGGGCCTCCCAGGTCGGCTTCAATGGGCTGGGCTCAGCACCCGTTACCCTTTTTAACACAAGGTCACCGACCCGGAATCTCATTTCCTTTACTTTTGAATTGTAGTACCTCTCACTTCTTTGTTTATACACGGCGTTTCTCATCTCGGCACTACATCTTTTTTCTTCGAGCAGATCCAGCTCGGCTCGGAGCGCGGCCTCATTACCGCCTTCAGAAAAATTTGCAATCCTGAAGGTGGGGGCTCCAATCTCAACATGAATGACCGCCTCGGTTTCGTACGCTAAAGAGAAAGGTGTCTCCCCCGTGGCCGCTCGATGTGTCATTATGTATGACCACAGTACACCGGGTAGCTCCTTAGGCCAATTACCCTTAGACTCCTCCAATCTCGCCTTCAATGTATACTTGAGTATTTTATTAACTGCCTCGACCTGTCCATTTGACTAGGGATGGTATGGAGTCGAGAAGTGGTTTTTGATGTGGAAACCTTCACAAAAATTTCAAAACCTCTGGTTATCGAATTGTTTCCCATTACCCGTAACGATCGAGTGTGGTATCCCAAATCTGCAGATAATGGACTTCCATACAAAACTAACGATTTTTTCTTCATCTATCTTTGCCAGAGGTTCCGCTTCGGCCCATTTTGTGAAATAATCTACTGCCACAATGACATATTTTATGCCCCCTTTGCCAGTAGGGAGTGGTCCAATAAGGTCCATTCACCATTTGGCAAACGACAAATGACTAAATATGGAGTTAAGTTGCTCAGGATGGTACATGACCTGTGGTGGAAACCTTTGACACTTTTCGCATCTCTTGATGAGGTCGGTTGCGTCCTTCTTTAGGGATGGCCAGTAGTACCCTTGCCGCATTAACTTGTAAACTAGTGTTTGACCCCAGCGTGGTTTCCACATATCCCCTCATGAACCTCCCGGAGTGCGTAATCCGCGTCTGTTTTGGACAGGCACCGAAGGAGTGGGACGGAGTATCCTCGTTTGTATAGTACGCCATCTTCTAGTGTGAACCGAGCTGCCTGGGTTGGTGATGTTCTGGCCTCGGCTTTGTTTTTTGGACGAACTCCTTTTTCTAAATACTGAATGATAGGAGTCATCCAGGTCTGCTCGGTGGCTTCAACAGCATGTATCTTCTTTGCGTTAAGCGGCAGGGCAAATAGTTGAGTGACAGTCACGTCCGCAATGGCATCCGTCCATGGGCTGGAACCGAGCCGAGCCAAGTCATCTGCTTGCATATTCTCGGTTCGGGGCACATGTAACACTTTCGCCTTGAAATGTAATAGTTTCTTCCTGACCAGATCCAGGTATTGTGCGATTTTTTTGTTCTTTTGTTTCATACTCGCCGTTGATCTGATGGACGACCAACTGAGAATCACTATGTATTGTTAGTCGCTTTAGGCCCATGGCAGCCGCAATGTCTAGACCCGCTAGAAGTGCCTCGTACTCAGCTTCGTTTATCGTCGCGGGAAACTAAAATCGCACGGCCGAGCAGTAGCATTTATGTTTTGGATCGATTATCACGATCCCACCCCCTGCTTTCGACTGCGATGGAGGAGTTGTCGATGAACAACTTCCATTCTTGGTCTTCCATAACTTCTAGTTGTATGGAGGGTGTGAACTCGGCCATAAAGTCGGCTAGAGTTTGTCCTTCTATTGATGTGCATGGCTCCAGCGATTCTTGGTCATATAGAATATCAAATTGGCTGAGCTCAACGGCCCACTTGATCATCCGACCAGAGGTGTCAGGTCGGTGTAACACTTGCTTCAGCGAGTAGTTGGTCAGGACTATAATCTTGTGCTCCAGAAAATATGGACGAAGTTTTCGTGCTGCAATGATTAATGAATAGGCCAACTTCTCCGTTGGATAGCGAGTTCGGCGTCATGTAATGCTTGACCGTGTAATAGATCGGATGTTGGATAGAGTCATCTAGCCTTGATTAACACCGAACTGACGGCGTATTCGGATACCGCCAGGTATAAATACAAGTCCTCTCCTTGGGTGGGTTTTTGTAATATAGGAATTGAGGAGAGGTGTTGTTTGAGTGATTCAAAGACAACCTGCACTTGCTCGGTCCAATCAAATTTTTTGTTCTTTTTTATGATCACAAAGAAAGGTTTGCCTGGGACCCTGAGACAAATCGATTAAGGGCGGCCAGTCGACCTGTGAGGCTTTGCACTCTTTTAACAGAATTTGGGGGTTCAAGATCAATAATGGCTTTTATTTTGTCTGGGTTAGCTTCGATCCCCCTCTGGCTGACCATGTACCCCAAGAATTTACCTGAGCCAACCCAAAAAGTACATTTTCTTGGGTTTAACATCATCTTGTACTCTCTCAAAACAGCAAACATTTTATTAAGATCATTGAGATGATCGGATATATACAATGATTTCAGCAACATGTCATCTACATATACTTCCATAGTACGACCTATCATTTCCTCAAACATTTTATTTACTAACCTCTGGTAGGTCGCACCAGCATTCTTCAACCCGAAGGGCATCATCTTATAGTAGTAAATTCCACGAGCAGAAAAGAACGACGTATTTTCTTCATCGTCCGGATGCATTCATATTTGGTTGTAACCCGAGTACGCATCCATGAAGCTCATCAATTCGTGCCCTGTCGTGGCATCTACCATGTAATTGATATTAGGCAGTGGATAATTGTCCTTGGGGCACGCCTTGTTAAGATCGGTGAAATCCACACATAGGCGCCATTGGCCGTTGCTTTTCTTGACTAGAACATGATTGGCCACCCATCGGGGATAGAGGGCCTCCCTGATAAATTGATTATCGAGCAACTTATTAACTTCGGCCTCGAGTGCAGCCTGCCTGTCGGGGCCGAGTTTACGCCTTTTTTGGATAACCAGGCGGAATATCAGATCGATATTAAGGCGATGGCAGGCATGCTTGGGGTCGATCCCTGGCATGTCTGAATGAGTCCACGCAAAGACGTCAAGATTATTTCCCAAAAACTCAATCAGTTCTGTTCGAAATGGCTCTTGGAGGTCATGGCCAATACGTAATTGGTGTCCCTCGCTCTGTCTTCCGACGTCGACCGTATCGACCTGCTCTACTGGTTCCGCCCGCTTTCTTTTTTTGCTTTGCCCTTCCTTTTTCTGTAGGGGCAATTCAACTTAAGTGGCCACCTCGTCCTTCGTTGCCGGTTTATCTCCCGACTCTATCTTCTTCTCTTGGTTCTCCACCATTGGTTCCTTTCCAGGTCGCCAACCTGGATTATCCTCCTGATCAACTGTTTCCTCCCGCTCGGGCTCCTCTTTTGTCTGTTTGTCGCCTTGCGCTGTCCCACTAGTTTCTCCTCGTTCCGTTACATTAATTTCCTGGTCGGAGCTTGAGAGAACATTCTCGGGACTCCCTCTGATTCCCTTTATGTATGGCTTCGCCGTCAGGTGTTGGGAATTTCACGCAAAAATAATATATTGAAACATCCACTTTTATATGATAAAGCAACGGCCTTCCAATAATGGTATTGTACTCCGAATCAGCGTTGATTATTTTGAATGTGGTGATAACGGTCCGCTTATGCGACCCCTGCCCCATTTGAATGAGTAGGTCAACTTCTCCGAGAGGGTTTATTCTTTCTCCTCCGAACCCTAGAATGTTGTCGTTGCACGATCGAATATAACTATCATTCATGTTTAACCTTCTAAAAGATCAAACATAGATGACCGATGAGTAGCTCCCAGTCGATTAAAATTCTATGAACTGGTATACCAAGATTGGTGCGGTAATGACCAGGGGGTCGGAGTGTGGGTGGACCACCTGGTCAGCATCCATGTCCGAGAACACAAAATGGCCTGTGGGTTGGTCTTCTTTAATTTCCGCCACCCGGACTTGCTTCTCGGCATTGGCAGCCTGTCTAACATCAACCCTTCTTTTCTGATTGGAGCGGCTATCTTCGGCAGCGTTGGTACTGATTCAGTTCACACTTGACATCATGAGGATCTCCCTACCTTGACTTTCAATCGGCGACAGTGGTAGGAGAGCCGGATTTGTTACCCGTTACGGGTTATAACACCTGGAACCAGTGCTGGTGGGGGTGGTAATTCATGGACGTACCTTTTAAGACCACCGTGTCGAACAATGCGCATAATTTCTCTGATGAGATCTCGACACTCATCAGTATCGCGGCCTATCAATTTATGATAGGCGCAATATTAGCGTGCATCTAATTTGGCCGGCTCTACCTTCAGAGGCCGAGCCGGTGGCAGCAAATTTAGACCCTGTACTTCATTCCATATAGTCGATGGGGCATTGGTCAAGACACTCCTCAGCGCGGCAACTTCAGCTCGTGCTTCCTGGCGAGCCTTGAATACGGTGGTTTGGTTTTCCGAAAATGGTCTGAATCCCGACCCCGACCCGGTTACAGGTTCCTTCCTTCCATCCCTTTTCGCACCCACTGCCTTGTGCTCGGAGCGGTGACTTGCCATGGCTTCTTCTGCGCAGATGTGGCATTCCGCACGGATTAGAAATTCTTGGTACGTGGTCGCCCCTGATTCGTGGATAGAGTATTTAAACCACGTCTCGGGGGCGAGACCGGCCATAGAAGCAATCACTATAGCATACTTGCAGACCGACCTAAGGGATTTTAAGCTTCGGCGGCAGTGGAGTGGATAGAATACTTGCAGTAAAAGGTGACAAAATGGAAGGTGGGTTTGTTACCTGATATGGTCTTCGGTATTGTGCGACTTCGGGACTACCTTCCAATTCATTTAAACGGAGGCGGAGGCGCAGAATTTTCGCTTCTTGTTCCTCCAACAAACTAGGACCTTGGGTTTGATTGACCCTAGCCAGCTCCCGCTCATCCGGAAACCGAAGCCGGGAGCTTATTGATCGAACTGGGCGAGGCGGATTATTTCCTAGTCGCCCTGCAAACACAGAGCGAGCACGGTGGTGGCGCGCAGGCTCCGGCTGCGATTCCACCACACGGCTATGCTCCTCGTTATCTTCGCGCGGTCTGGGGCACGTTTTGGCCATTAGTGGTCTGGCCAGTTTGGTTGTTGGGGTGATGCTCTTCAGTCAAACGAGCATTTCTCGATTGTTGACTCATTTTGCCTATTACGAAAGGATGAATGTTGGGTTTTACCTGGTTTCACTTAACTCGATTTAGCTTGGAATTCAGACTGGACCAATACGGGCCCTCCTTCTAGCGCCAATTTGTTGACGTGCGTTTTGGTCAACAAGCAAAATATATGAAAGATTTAACACGTGAAAATATAAATGTGCGTAATGCGTGTTTATTTATGGCTAGCTCTGCCTTTTTTACTTAATGCCGAGCCAAAAATCGGGGTCGGTCTTTCTTATAGCAACACATTTACAATTGCCTGTTTTGTATTTTTTTTCCTTTATCCTCTTAAATGAGGCCTTTTATACCACTCCTCTATTAAGTGGGTTTTCAAGAGTCATCTTTGCACTAATTAGTAAAACAATTTGAAAAGGACACATGTCCCCTCCTAAGCGTGCATGTCAGCCAAGTTTTTGCCACTTGGCGACTCATCTTGATCACACTCTGACACGTGGCGGCTTCTAGTGCTAATACAGCACTAAGTATCGGCAAATGGTTATTTTTCTGATTCTCTCGCGCATGCGTTTCCTACCAAGATTTGGGCTCGGGGGTCGTGGCTCGATAGTCATGCTGTGATTGGGCTCGGTAGTGGGCGAGCCCAACTTATGACGCGTCACCGGGCACTGCTAATGATGTCACCCGCGAGGCCTTACTCACGTGTGTGCTAGATGACCACGTGGAATAAATTTCTCCCAGCTCGGCTCGGGCGTCATCAAGGACAAAGAGAAGAAAGAGAATCTCCAAGCTTTCAGAGCTTCAGAAGACAGCTGAGTCTGCAACTCAGCTGGAAAAAATTCATGAGACTGCTGAAGAAGTGCAATCTCTAGAAGTCATTGACGAAACAACCAAGTCTGCTGAAGGTGATCAGCAGAGGCATATAGAAGACCCAGCTGTAGTCAGGACATCTGTGGAGGAAGAAGCGGTGAGATAACGAGAATCTCTGCAAAGGATCGTGTCTCCACTGCCACGATCTTTCTTTGAAGGCGAAGCGCAGCAGAGTATGCTATCTTCCATTCCAGAAAAGGAAGGTCAGGAAGAAGAAAATGAGGATGATGATCTCATCATGTACTCACCCATATATCCAGAAATTCAGCGTCGTCTGCGTGAATGGAGGGCATGGAAGCTAAGCAACTCTAGGGTGCAGTTCGAACGCCATGAGTTTATAGAAGAGGAAGAGGAATTAATGCAATTCCTAGGAATTACCACTGCACGACAGGCTCTCGATGAAGAGAATTGCATGGAGATCCTCCGTATCATAAAGGCAGACGAGAAAGACAAAGCTGAAGAGCAAACCCGTGCACTGGAGAAGGCCAACATATGTCCTTTCACTGGAACTCTAGAACACACCCACCCTCATTTTGATGTGTTCTCCGAAAGTGATGAAAACATAGATCTCGCTGCTGCACAAGAAAAGTTAGAAATACAGCAAACTCTAAGGGAATCCAGGTTGATGCACGAGCAGCAGTTCATGGAAGGACCAGGAGAGTCCTCAAAATCTCTCCTGGATATAGACCTGTTGGGAGTGGTGCAACAGATTGCCACAGTTATCGCTGCGACCACGTCCCAAGTACACTCAAAAGATGGGTCCAAGGGAGTTGGCAATGAGACTGGGAATTTGGGCACCTAAGTTGAGCCAACCCCTATTGAAGGTGTGTTACCACATGCCCCCACGGCTGAGCACTCAATGGAAGCAGCCGGGAGTTTGGAGAAGAGTGACCCCACTGTCATTCACTCAGCTGGTGTGCCAGCTGAGGAGAAACTCACTCCACTGCAGCAGGGTCGGAGGATGCTGTAGACGACTCCATATTGCAGAAAGGAGGCGAAGTTAAAACAGAAAAAGAACCACAACAGACTGACACTGACGATGCACGGACAGTTGAGTCTGTCTCAGCTGAAGTGCCAACTACTTTGCAGGTTGAGGATCTTTGCCTTTGGTGCGAGAGGCACATGTTGGAAATGCCCCCGGAGTTAACACTGCAGGCACCGAAAGCGCAATCCAAGGGGTTGAGACTCCTTCGGATGCCATGGTCCAAGACCCTAAGATAACTGCGTTTGTCGAAGGGAATATAGAAGGCCTTTCTGCAGTTGAGACTGCTAAAGGTATTGAAGGCCCGAGGGAGGTTGAAACTTCCCTAGGCAAAGTGAAAGAAATGCAGAACATCTCTTCTGTTCACATTGAAGAATCTGAGAAGGAGATTAGTGCACTTTATGATTCCCAAGACAACCCTGATATATCATTTCTATGATCTGAAGATGAAGCTGAGGCCACCCATGTTGCACATCACAAGGACCCAACTGAGGATGTTCTTCCGCAAACGAGTCAGTCAAGTTTCAAAGCTGCTCGTCAAACATTCAAATTTGATGCTGAACTAAGCCCCCAGGTTTCATCATCATCCGATGACGCTGATGATACAGCCGAGGACCAGTCTACTCACATTGAAAAACCTACTAAGGCAGAGGAAGCTATTAAGACAGTGAGGCTCGATCACCGAAAAAACAATCAATCGCCGCACACAATATCTCAAGGCTACGAGATGATGTATTTCTCAAGTGCGAGATGATGTATTTGAGGATGTATTTCCCTTTTCTCTCGAGCTGCCTGTGCTAAAAGAAGAGACTGCAAGAGAAACGAGAAGCACTACACTTTGTCCAAGAAGATCCCATAATTCCTAATGACTCAATTGTGCCACCGATTTCAACTTTGATGCGAGTGGCGGCGGTGACTCAAGTCGGGGCAAATGAGATGCGTGAAATCTTCAAGAAGATCTGTGAAGAGATTGAGAAGATTGATCGGCGCCAAGCCTCTCTCGACATGCGCCCGGACAACGAGAGATGCCACTCTCAAAGACTTGAGAGGAGTGGTGGTCGGGGATAAGGGAATGGTCTCAACAACGAGTTCCATGCATCTCGAGCAAGTTCGCTACTTCAAGGAACTATACAACATAATCTTTGGTTTGGAGTCCGACAATGCGACATGAAGCGAGGATGCGGCCTATATGGAGAGATTGCATGCCTCTCATACAACCGAAATGGAATTCTTTGCTTGAATTTCATCGAAAAGAAATTCTACATGTTGAAGAGACCATGAATTCGAAGTTCAACCTTCTCACTGCTGAAATGAAATTGGTGGCAGCTGAATCGAAGGCCACTCACTTAGAATTCAACACAGCTTATGCCGCAACATACTCTAACCAGAACTCAGCTCTCAGCCGACTGGATTTTATGCTCGCAGGAATGTTCCCTGGGGTTCCTCTCTCCTTCAATGATGCCAAAAAGGGGGAAGAAGAATACCTGAGGAAATTGAATGGAGAAAAAGCTGAGAAGCAAAAGGATGTAACAACTATTGAGAAGGAGACGGGAAAAGCTGTTGAGGGGGAAAGTCAAAGGACGTGACCTTAATGCTTGCCGAAACCCCTCAGCAAGGTCATGTCATAGCATCGATAATCAATAAACTTCCAGTGACTCTTCCGCTCCACCACTCTGCTGTGCCCATGTCCGTGAAAAGAAAAATTGTAGAAGCAGGGATGGAGGAGTTCGACAAGAGAACTGATGCCCACGTTGAAGAAATGTTGAAATAGTTTAGTGGCATTCCGGCAGGAAAGGATCAATATGACATTCTAGATGATGGAAGCGAGCCAAGATCGGTTGAAGAATTTCAAACTCTCAAATCCGAAGGTTATTTCAAGAATATGCCGTTACCCCAAGCCTGGGATTTGTCTTTGGGAGAAGGGTCCAAGTCAGTGTGTGTGAAGAAGTTGATAAGCGGCGAGACTACCAAAGACCATTCAATTTGGTAAGAAGAAGACTCGAAGACAATATACGCCGGAAGGAGGAGGAATAAGTGGTGGAGGAAGAGGTTTTCAACCAAGACCTCTACCCAAAAACATTGAATATGTAGATCCAGTCAAGAAGGGAAGGATCTACTGGGCTGGGTATGATGCAGTAGCCAATCGGGGAAGTGTCTAGAAAGAATGCTGAATATGTGAAGAGAATTGAAGAAGAAAACAAAAGACAAGATCAGCTATCGCAAGAAAGGTAAGAAAGGAAAAGAAAAGATGAAGCTGCGAAGAGAGCTTATGAAAAGAAGAAAGTAGCTTAAGAAGAAAAGAAAATAAAGAGAGCTGATGATGACAGAGCTAAAGAGGAAAGGAGGAGGCAGCGAAGGTGATGAAGTATTGTTGTGAACCCTTCATGTATTTTAATTTTGTACATACATTTTTCTAAGTCATCTGTACATTCTATAAAGTGTTTTTGAATCATCTCTCTTTGTATCTGTATCCTAACATAGATGTGTGAAATTTGCTAGATATGAGTATGCTCTGATACACCTTGTAAACAACTGTATAAAGAACAAGAATGATATGATCAATAAAATGATCTATTCAACACATACATTCTTTGTTTCTGCATTGTCTGCATGTATCTGTGTTGTTTATATTTTATTTAATCTTTTTAAGTTTTGGCATCATCAAAAAGGGGGAAATTGTTGGGAAATTTATTGTTTAGATTTTGATGAATGCCATGTAAAACTTAAACTAGAATGTTGGCACCCCATTTTCCTTGTAATTTGTATTGTAATAGATAGGGTTGAATAAGCTGAGTCAAGTCAGCTTTGCCTGGAAATACAAGAAGTCAATTGAAGACTAAAGTGAAGACTCCGCTTAGGAACAGCTGAGTACGGGCAAGAGAAGAGTCAAGAACTCAACTGATGGTGTATCAGCTGAGGAACAGCTGTATGAAAAGTCAGACAAGTCAACTCAAGGAGCCAAGTCTCAAGTTGAAGTGACAGAAGTGTTATTCAATGTCTGGAAGCTAACTCAAGTCACCTGGGGAATACAAGACTGCATTCAAGTTAAAACCACTGAACGAGATCCATTGATAACCACCATAAAAGGCTGAGGAATCACATTGAGAAAAGGTGACCTTGAATACCTGAACAACGAACGAGCAAGCAATATTCAAAAACTGTAACCTACAAATATTCTCAAGTTATTCAAGCAAAATCCTCAAGCCTAAATCTCGAAGGAAATCGATCCAACACCAAACTGTGAGGGAAAGACAACTTCAAACTGTTAAAGAGGAAAGTTTTGAAGAATCAAAAGGGGTCTACTTTCCAAAGAGGATTGTAGGAAGGTTCAAGTTGAACCAATCTCAAGTTATTGGAGTATTCGTGATCAAATCCAGGAAGCTTGAGAAAGTGAACTGAAGTAGCAAGGCAGTTGCCTTGTGAAGAAGTTGAGTCAGACGAGAAGCCAGCTGTGTGACCAAGGCATCTCCAGACTGAGTCCAAGGAGCAAGTCAGCTGCGTGATCAAGACTTGTCTCTAGACTGATAACCACTTTGTAAACTGATTATTACTTACTGGATTCCTCCAGGAGTTGGAGAAGAGAGGAGTAGAAGAATTACCCCATCTTCGAACATCTATAAAATTTACTTGTGTCATTTACATTTCAACATATTTACATTCCTGCACACATATTTTATATCTGCTGATAATTTGCTATCCAACTGATAAATTACTAAGTGCTAAAGTCAAGTGTTAAAACAAAATTAAATCAAATTCAAGGGTGTTAAGTCTTCCATTAAAAACTCATCACATCTGTTGAGTGGCTAACTCATTGATTAACTAACTTAGTCCCTCAAGGGCTTAGGCGTATATTAACTCGTAATATTTTAAAAGGACTAAAATCGAAAAGTTGGTAAGGTTTATTCAACCCCCCTTCTAAACCTTACTTACACCCCTTGGGACCTACAATGATCTTTTCATTTTCAGCCTTCAGCTTAGTGTTCTCATCAGCTATGTGACTTAGAGTACTTAGCTCTTTTGTCTGCTGTGAGTTTTGGCTTCTAAGCAGACTGTTTTCCTCATTCAAGAGTGTGTGAGAAGGCTTTAATGTGCTCAAAATCTTCCATCATTTTGTCTAATGAATCATAAAGATTTGTGGGTCATGAAGTGTGTGTGTCACAGTCATTATCACTTGAATCAAAATGAGATGAGTTAGAATGTACCTCATCTTCTTGGCTTTGTTGATCTTGTTCTTGGGCCATGAGGCATATCAAAGCCTCTTCCTTTGTGTCACTTGAGTAGTCAGCTTCACTACTCTCTGAGTCTACTGCTTCTTTGCTCTTGGTCAGCTCAACAGTCTCAATAGCCAACATGGATTTCTTCTTTTCATGTCTTCTTTCCCTGAAGACTCTTTTTTCTTCTTCATTTCTATACTTGTTGACTGGTGGGTATTAACAGTCAACAACAAAATGTCATGGTTGTCTGCAATTCCAACACAGGTTCTCAGCTTTGTCGGTCCTTTGATTATCAGCTCTCTGATAATCAGCTCTTTGATTTTTAGCTCTTTTGGGTGGCATGTCCTCCCTTGCTTTGGAGGGTGTTGAATGACTTTTGGAGGTCTCACCCTTGTTTCTTTAATAGTTCTTGTTAAAGAACTTGTTGAATCTTTTAACCATAAGGGCAATCTCCTCCTGGTCAATGGTCTCCTTGGGCTCTCGCTCTTTTCCCATCACTTGCCAACAATGCAATTGTCTTGGGTACAACTTTTCCTCCCCGCTCTTTCCTTCTCGGCTCAAACTCATAGGCTTTGAGGTCTTGAAATAGCTCATGATTGGATGTCTTTGAGATGTCCATTGAATGTCTCAGTGCCATGACCTTCATTTTCCATTCAGCTAGGAGGGCTTTTGAAATTTTCATACACATCTCTTTCTGTGTATATTCTTTCCCAAGAGGTAAAAGCTCATTTGTTATCTCGAAAATCAATCGGAATCCATTGATCCGAGTTTCACCGCAAACACTTGAAAATTTTCAAACTTTTGAACAACAACAGTTAATTTGTTCTCCTTAATTTGTTCTTCTCCTTCACAAATTAAGGTCAGCTTATCCCAAATTTCTTTTGCAGGTTTGCAAGATTTGATTTTGTTAAACATGGCTTTGTCCAACGTTTTGTAAAGTATATCCTTGGCCACATTTTCCAGTTATATCTCTTTCTATCTTCATTTGTCCATTCAGTTCTTGGTTTTCAATCATGACTGGTCTTTCTTTAGCAAATTCTCCTTCAGCTGCAGGTGCAGCTCTTATAGCAGTGTTGACTTTGTATATTTCCAATGGCCCATCCTCTATCACAAGCCACATTTCATCGTGTATAGCGGATAAATGAGCCTGCATGCGAATTTTCCAGTCATCAAACTCTTCCATGGTAAACATTGGAATACGAGTGAGATTTGCTTCCATGATAATAACTTTGCTTTAAAAATGAAAGACTTTGAACAAGTGTTAAAAACTTTTGAAAAGATAGAGATCTAGTCAATGCGAAAGGCTCAATGAACCAACCGCTCTGATACCACTTGTAGGTCCCAAGGGATGTGGTGTAAGGTTTAGAAGGGGGGGTTGAATAAACCTTACCAAATTTTCGATTTAGTCCTTTTAAAATTGTTCAACAGAGTTGACTCAAATCAGTTGTGTCCATGGGGGACAGCTAACTTTGCTTATTCAGCTAAGCTACCCACTCAACAGACTCGATAGATTTGTTGATAGTATAACTCGGTTGCTTAATCCAAACACTTAACTTAGTTGATTTGGTTTTATAACAGCGAAAGACTTAACACCCTTTGATTGATTTTAAACTTGTTTTTAAACACTTCTTTTAGCATTTAGTTATTTATCAGTTGGATAGCCAATATTAACTAACATCAGATATAAAATAAGTGCAGGAATTTAAATGCTGAAAGTAAATTGACACAAGTATTTTTATAGTGGTTCAAAGATGGGGTAATTCTTCTAATCCACTATTCTCCAACTTCTAGAGGAATCCACTAAGTAACAGATCAAGTTCCAAAGCAGTTAACAGTCTAGAGACAGCCTTGATCACACAGTTAGCTTCTCCTGCAACTCAGCTTCTTCACGAGGCAACTGCCTGGTTACTTCAGCTCACTTCTCAAGTTCTTGGATTTGATCACGAAGCCCTCCAACAAACTTGATACTTGGTTCGACCTTGAACCTTTCTACAATCCTTCAACTTGGAAAGTAGACCCCTTTTTGATCTTCAAATCGTTTCCTCTTCAACTGGTTGAAGTTGTCTCTCCTTTACACTTGTGTTGGATCCAGGTTCTTGAGATTTAGGCTTGAGGAATATCTTGATAAGCTTTGAGAGTTTGCTGGTTAATTACTTGAATATTGCTTGAAAGATCAGTCTCAATCGTGTGTAACTTTCCTCAAATGCTTCCTCAACCTTTTATAGTGCACATTTGAAATTTGCCCATTGAAGAGATAGGCTAGTTTCAAATGTCACTTTGTGTTCGTTGGCTTGTCTTGTCTTGGTCTGCAGTTCTTGTGATGTTGACCTTTCCTCGTATTAATTGGCATTTAAGCTTTGCAGGTTCTGACACAAGATGCAGTGTTTCCCATTAGCTCATTCCTTTTGCATAATTCTGGGCCAAACACTTTAAGACCTGGTAGCTTGACATATTACTATATCGAGTAATATTCTTGACTTTATTCCAATGGATCTAAGTCAGTTGTCTTAACTTGACTGTTGCCTTTATCCCAGATGACTTGAGTCTGCTTCAATCATAGCATTGACTCATCTATCACTTCAACTAATAGACTTGGCTTATTAAGTTGACTTGACTGACACTTCTTACAGTTGTTCCTCAGTTGACTCTCCTTTAGTCGAGTCCTTGACTTCCTTCTAGGCCATACTCAGCTGACACACAACAGAGTCTTAATTCCAGTCCACAGTTGACTTCTTGTAATCTTGACTTAGCTGGCTTGACTCAAGTCTTCCAGTCATATCTATTACAATACAGAATTACAAGGAAAATGGGGTGCCAACTTCCTAGTCTAAGTTTAAATGGTATCATCAAAATCTAACAAATAAATTTCCTAACCGATTGAGTGGAAAATCAATTCCTTCTTTAAATGTTGCCTCTATAATAACTCTTATAGCTGCAATATGAACCCATGAAAGTGTGTTCGAAACTTCTTTCTTGACTATGCTTTTGATCTCGTGGACTTGTCGGTGAGGGATCAATTGCATCTCAATCATGTTACTAGTGAACTCCATTAGAATGACAAATTCTCCAGTAGTTACTCTGTCGATAATTTGATTCTTTCTATTTTAAAATCCAATCTTATCTAAGACATTTACCATAGCTCCAATTGTAAATCCATCGTAATTTGATTCTTTGGACCTTCTTTCATAATTCTCAAAAGAGTCTTCTGAGAAACCGTAGTATGAGAGGAGAATCCTGACATATCCTCTTTAACCGTTTGTTGAAGAAATTCCTCTTCACTCTGATTCTGAGTTGGATTCAGTTCCATCATTAGAATAAATATCTTCTTCATAGATGCTTTTATCTGAGGTAAGATCTTCAAATTGATACACCTATATCAGATCTTGATAGTAGACAAGTTCATCAAATTCTGGTGTAGCTTCGAACTGTTTGACTCTTCGCTTTTGATTTTATGGGCAATCTATTGAGATATGCCATCTTGCTCCACACGTCTGGAAATTACAATATTTATACTTTAATTAGCTGTAATGTGAGCTCGTGTAAAAGTCCTTCTTCCTGGGGTTTTACTGGTACTCCTTTGGTTAGAACCTGATGATGAGGCTCTACTCCTGCTAGGTACTAGTTTTTGCTCTGATTTATAACTTCCTGGACTTTTGTTTTTTGCCTCTATGAATACCTATCCTTTTTGCTGCTATTTCCATGGTAGCATGGATGACTCCTCTGCTTTGTTCTTTTAAGCCTTTGTGGTTGATCTCCAATGACCGTAGAAATGTCATCTTCATTGCAATATAGAGGAATTATTTTATTAATTCCTCGCAATCTCTTATAAGTCCTGTAAAGTGCTACTTGATGGGATCATTTAAATAGCTTGGCCTTGAAAATGATATTTTTATGGCCACCATATCCAGTCATCTGCACCATGTATTCCCTGATAAGCTTTTCTCTATAGGAACTTGGTATCTTCACAAAGAATAATTGAGAAGCTTCTTTGTCATCCACCTTATACTTCAATCAATACTCGGTGAATAACTTAATTTATTCATCAATATGAGAAATATCATGTAACTCTAGGCAATTGAGGGCTTGTTTATATCTTTGCCTTTTCTCTTCTCCATTCCCTCAAAATAGTATGTGCCGATAAAATAGATTGTAAATAATTTTGCCATATTATCGACTAATATTCTTTTTAATAACTCTCCAACTGTAGCATTACTTCTCATTTTTGGATTTGTCATATCTCATGATATCTTCATAGACCCTTCAAGGATCATCTCAAGACGTAGGATGAACCCTTTCTTTTCGAGATCAAGTGTTCCTGTCGGAATTCTCAAGGCATAAGCCTAATTATCGATAAGGACTTATCAATTTGTAAAATCTGGAATGTCCAAATTTAGCATTAATCCATATGGATGGATAAGATTGAGTTGTGATTTCCATAAGGTGTGTTGTACAAATTTGTTCTCTTGAAACGATGTATGGTTCTAGTTAAAATACATCATGTCCTCTAGTGGTAAAATCTCCAGCATGTGGTATTGGTTCATCCACATGGTGTGAATCAAAACTTTCTGCTACGTTGGAATTAACTGGTGGTGGTGACCACGGAATTTTGTCACGAGTAACCAAAGTTGTAGATCCATTCATAACATTCATCTTTAAATCTATAATTCCCAATCCTGTAAAGGATTCTGCAAGGTCATGTAGATTTTTAAGATTAATCTTCTCCATATTCATTATTTTGGTTTATGACGGATTTTCCGTTGATGATGGCGATGAGTTCTTCATTTTTTGTCATTCACCTTACAACTTCGGCGTGGTTTCCAAAATTTATACGCTTTTGTTCTCCGGATGAACTTGGTTTGTCCTCCATATTCTTGACACATTTATGAATATCACGAAGAATTTTAAGACTTTCCTTCTAATATTTTGTCATTGTCTCCATCTGGTTTTGGATTTGATGAACTTGTCTTTGTAGATTACTATGGTGGTTGCCATAATTCTACAATCTTTTGGACTTTTATAAGATCTTGTGAGATCTTAGATGTATCGGGAAGTATCTCGCTCCATTTTGGTTTACCATCAAAACTCATGTATGGTCTGGATAATGAGCCTTATTCCGATTAGTCAACATATCCACTCGTAACATCTTATTTACCCAAAGGTAAATCATGTTGCACACAACTTGTTTATTGCAATTCCTCAAGGTTTCAATGCTTGCTCCTGCTCTTGCTAGTAGCACATGTTGGTTTTACTAATATGCAATCTTCTCTCGGTGTTCTTGTTCATATATCGCCAAAATATGGCGATACCTCCTGTAAGGAATACATCTTGGATATTTGCCCATATCCATATTTCTTGGAGATAATTCTCCTTGCCAAATGTTAATTACATAAATATAGTAAATTTAACTTAAAGTTCTTAATAAACCTGTCTCTGATACTATTTTCGAGAATCGCAAGACCAAATAGGAGTAAAAGTAGAAAATTCAGTAATTCGTTTAACTCGAGAGGTAAAGTGCAATGACTTTAGAGTTTAGAAGGTAAACTGAAAGCAAACTATTATGTCCATAGGGGTAAATCGGGAATATTAGGCAAACTGCAAAAATTTACAAAGTTAAGAGGTAAAGTGCACCATTTCAAAGTTTAAAGAGCAAACTGTAAAATGTTGTTTAGTTAGGAAGTTCACATTATTTCTCTCTTTCAAATTTAACTCTTAATCTTTCTACCTACGACTGTTGATTTTGAGTTAGCTTTTTTTAATTTTAATAATAAGTAAAATTTATAATGATACAATCAAATAGTTTGGATGCATTAGGGCTAAATTAAAATGTGATTAACAAATAAATGAAGATATGAGATGTCTTGATTATTTACTTTATTAATATGAAATGGTCTTGATTTAATCGTCATCTCCCTATGGTGGCTTATTAAATGTGTTATTAAATTACCTTGAAATTGGTAGCATAAACCTTATTCCATTCATGCATCACATTTATGATTCCTAAATTGTATGTTTTATGATGTTTTTCACTTATTTTGTCCCATTATTTGATTTTAAACAATCAAATTTGGGGATATGCTTGCACCATTAAATATTACATTAGCCTGAGAAGCTTTTAATAAGTTTAAATGTAATATGAACATTGCACTCGTTTGTGAGAACCTGAAAATTATTTTGATGGTGGAATATACTCCAGACCCCTCATCAATGTCATTCGTAGTGTCCGAGAGGTATATGATAAATGAATCGCCGCTAACAACAAACTCGTGTTTATTTGTTAACTGACATGATGTGCTCAGGATGAAGAAAGAGCACATAAAGACTGTGGGTCTCTACAAGCTATGCTCCGCCAGCCTTCCAATTAGTCAAGGTATGAAGCTGTGAAAATAACTATGAATACTAATATGAACACGGTTCAACCAACAGGTGATCATGTTTTGAACATGATCAACTACTTTACTGAAGCTGAGATCTATGGTGTAACTATTGATAATCATACGCAAGTGAGTATGATATTGGAGTCGCTCACACCGACTTTCCTCCAATTCAAGAGCAACTTTGTCATGAATAAATTGTTTTATACATTGACTCAACTTCACAATGAATGGCAAACCTTTGAGGCTATTTCCATAGAAAAGGTTAAAGAATGGGAGACAAATATTGTCGAGGATAAGAAATCTTCCTCCAAAAAGACGAAGAAAAAAGGATAAGTGGTGAGTTAAAACAAAAGAAAGGAATTGTACTGAGGGAAAAGAAAAGTTCAAAGAAACCAAAGGGAAAGTAATTTGAATTGCGGTGAACAGGGACACCAAAAGAGAAACTACCACAAATGTATCGGTCATTAAAGTAGAAAAAGAAAGGCTAAGATGATTTAGTTGTTCTTGAAAGTTGTTTAGCTAGAGAGTCTTCTACTTGGGTAGTTGATCTGGACGCTACTAATCATGTATATTCTTTTTTACATATGTGTAGTTCTTATAAAGCACTTTTCGAGGGGTCTTTCATAATGTGGATTGGCAATGATGTATTCTTGTCAGTTAAAGTAGTAGGACTCGAGATTTTTAACAACCCATCATTGGAGTTCTCCAAGCCAAACATGTTCAACCAACGAGCTTTTTAAGATTGTGTGCCAGAAAAGAAAGGATCACCTTTTTGCTAAGGGTAGTACTAATTAATCCCTTTACCCTTTTTACAACTATAGAGCCCTATATTCATTCCCGTAATCAGTGGGGACTTTGTCTAAACCAAAGTCCCAAATATCTTCAAACAAAATCCTTCGAGTTGAACCATCCATTCCATAAATTCTCTTATAAAATATGTTCCCTTGAGGTTCAAGTTGAGCAATTCACTCGCGTTGCCAAACTCACTACATCTTCATTCCTACCATTACATTCATGATGTCAATTGATGACAAGGAAGATGATATTGATATAGGTTGACACTTCACCTGGTCTCATATTATGTAACACCCTAAATTTTGAACTATACAAATTTGCACATACATTTATTTAAATGATATTTCTTTTACGTAACAAAAATATCTCGCTATAACGATCCATTTAATTATCAAAAACAATATCCAGAGTGGAAGCAATCACAAAAATGATTTGAAAAAAATTGATGTATATATAATTCCAACAAACCATTTGATGATGAAATACTTTGAAAAATCAGATACATTCATATATATATATATATATGCATGCATATATACATATACTTATTTTGTAGGATAATCGACCTGTTAATTTAATACAATCAAGATTCAGTAGAAACAACAGAAGTAAGTAATAATAATTTGAGAAATAGATTAATACTCAACAAACTCCAACAATTCCAAAACTTCCATCAAATCATAATATTTATATTTGTAGGTTCCGAAGGTATCAAGGTAAAGTCTAGAAGGGATAGGGGTCTAACAGACTTTGCAATTTTTGCAAATTTGAATTCAGAGTATGAAAACATTTAAGTTTCTTAGGGAAAGCTCAACAGAAGAGTTAACAACTCAACAGATCACTCGATAGTGTGGTTTATTGATTAACACAACTGATAACAACATAAGTCTTACACATTTTTAAAGTTTGTTTTCAATACAATGAGTTTTTAAATGATTATTTTTAAGGTTTGAATGATAGCAAAATTAAGTAGAAATACAAGTAAAGTGCATAAATCAAAAGACACAATATTTATAGTAGTTCAAGGGTGCAGTAATCCCTTTAATCCACTCTTCTCTTAATCTTCAGGAGGAATCCACTAAGTATATGGGTTTGTACAAACTCTCCCAATACAAAGTCCACAAAACATCTTTAGCAACTTTGCACACACGGTCCACTACTTGGACACAACTTCTTCACAAGAGTTGATCACACGGCTCCCATGATAGTTGCTAGTTAAACTTGGCAAAACTTGATCACACAGCCCTCTTGCTCCGTTCTGGTTCAAAAGAACATTTCCATGAATCTTTCACTTCAATGAAAGATGGACCCCGTTTACCGTTTCTTCAAAGATTTTCCTCTTCGATTGAGTTAAAAGACGTGTTCATCGGGTGAGCGAACATAAGCTGTTTTATGAAATTTGTTGTGAGGATTTATGAATTTTTGCTTGAATGCTTTTAGTTGCGTATGTGTCTCAGAAATTTTTCTCATCTTTTTATAGGAAATATTTGAATTTTGCCCCTTGAAGGAATAGGTTAATTCAAATTAACCCTTTGGACATTTGGCATGTCGGTTCTTGCAGGCTTGATGTTGACTCTTCATGGTTGCTTTTCTGAGATGCAAAAATCTCTGTTGAACTCTGTGCAACATATATAACCTTAGGTGACTTGAGAGATAGAAAGTTGTAATATTCCACTTGATTGACACTTCCAAATCTTCTGATGTTGAGTGTTCTGAACTTGATTCCACTGTCAGTCTTCTGTCTTTTATAGGCTCAGATGTAAGTCTTCTGAATTTTGCAAACTCAGTTGAGAGTCTTTGAAGGTTGATTTACTTAACTGAAAGTCTTTGGTATTTTTGAAAGATCATCACTTGTTTGTTCCATCACTCTTCTGGAAGTCTTCTAATCTTCGACTAAGCTGCATTCCATAACTTATTTTCTATCTATTACAGAATAAGTGCAAGTACATAATTTATAATGTTTTGGGGGTGCCAACATTCTAATATAAGTTTGCTAAGTATCATCAAAATCTATACAATTTCCTAACAATAGTAGTCTGACAATCTAAATGGAAACTTATAAATTCATAATGGTTCAACATATATTTTTTTATATTTCCAATCGAATTTCCTAGAAAATGAAATTTTATTAATAATTATTATCCATGATCCACCGCCAACAACCTTGACGAATCTTTAACGTCAAAAGTTGAAATAGGGAGAGCAACATAATTAAGTATGTATAATATTTTCATAGCTGAATACACAACTAAATTACAGTGAACATGTCGATATCAATAGCAGTAGTAATAGCTCGCACTGCAAGGATTCCACATTAGTGATACATTGACCCCCTAGCGACAATAGATTTCTTATAACAACTGTCACATAATGCAATATACAAGAGTATTTAACAAGGACAATAGAGAGTTAGAAAACAAACTCCACCTGAAAATTTCTTGAAAAATAGAAATGATTGATTGAATGCAAGTACTCCTAATCCTTGCTCGATATTCACCTATATTAGGAAATTATTTGTATAGATTTTGATGATACTTAGAAAACCATGTATTAGAATGTTGGCACCTCAAAATGTTATAATTCCTACTTTTTTAATAGATAGGATATTAGCTGTCTTGGAACAACCAAGTTAAGTTACAGATGTCCGTGAAAAAACTTACTCGAGAAAGCTCAGAAGAGAGTTTGATGAGAATCAATGGATGAAAGACCTGTAACAGTTCCATTTGGGCCGGTGACGAGCGCTCGAGAAAGAAGGTTCAAGGAAACACTCAATGGGTTGATTAAAATCATTCAAACAGAGACTTTGAGTGTGCTGCCAAGGGAGGAAGATGTTCGTGTGGTCTAATTGATTCACATCGTCAATATTCATGAGACCGCCTTAGATTGAACAAGTGAAGGATGTAACATTGAGGATACAATCCATTTTTCATCTTGAAAACTTTGTAATCAAGTTCTCAAAAGTGACTTGTATTCTTCTATCATAGTTAGTTGTTATTTGAGTTGTTTGAGTCATTTTTATGTTTCGGAGGCCAAATAAACCTTTAGGGCCGCGCGTTAAATTGTTATTTCAAGTTAGGGACGAGAAGAAGTCAAATGAAACGTTAGAACACATCACACGGCCAAGGGACAACTTACACGCCTGTGTAACATGTCACACGACCGTGTAATATGTCACATGGACACCACTTACACGATTGTAACCTGTCACACGGGCAAAAAATTGAGCAATTTACACGGGCAACCCGTGTAATAATACATGGTCATGTGGCTTCCTACGCGTCTACGATCTTGTTTTTTGTTTTTTCAGTCGGTTTTTGTTTCATTTTTTATTTTTAAGTTATTTTCTAGTTAGTTTAGGGTTTGGGACACTATATAGCGGTTAACACTTGTTATTTTTCATTAATCAATCAATTGATTTCATATTTGCTCTCAAATTGAGTGTTTTCCAAGCGCTTCATGATTCGAGCTTCTTATTGCAATTATCGACTTATTAGGCAATAATCCGTAATTGCTTGTGGCATCTTCGCATACCACGGTTCTTGCTTTTCTAAGCAACAGGTCGAGGTTTTCACCATCTTTAACCAATCTAGTGAAGATCTTGGATTTACAACATAATGTTGATGGGGCCATATGCATGTTTGTTGCTACGGTTCATATCAGTTGGTAATCAGGCCATCTAG
This sequence comes from Rehmannia glutinosa, assembly GCA_016081115.2. Taxonomy (NCBI): domain Eukaryota; kingdom Viridiplantae; phylum Streptophyta; class Magnoliopsida; order Lamiales; family Orobanchaceae; genus Rehmannia; species Rehmannia glutinosa. The sequence continues at coordinate 45,890,573 of CM071926.1, forward strand.
CAAGGTTAAATTCTTGTTTTCTTTAATCCTTGTTATTTTTTGGATTTTCTTATAAACCCTAGTTCATCAAGGGTACAATAGAGAGAGAGAGAGAGTAATTAAAAATTTGCATAGAAAAATCAGTGGGTAAAGAATCATCATCCGTGTGCACAAAACAAAAAAAGAAAAATTCGAAAATTCTGGTAGTGGGATTTACAAACCCAAAGTCTCTAAATTTATCTTATTGAGATCCGTTGATCGCTTGGTAATTGTCTTGGTTTTTTTGGGGGGCGTACTTGCGATTGACTGATTGGTTTATAATCATAACAAGTGCGAGTACTTGGAAATTGTGAGTTGAGTGAAACCCAAGTGTATACACAAGAAGGAGTGAACCAACCATGTTTGAAGAAAATAGATTTGAGTAACACATTGCATATGGAGGCACTTTCAAGCCTCATGAAGAATGTGATGATCAAGATGTATGGAGATCCGAGTGAAGCACTGAAAATATAGGAACTATTCCTAGAGCATGGAGGCCTGAAAGGATTGAAATGGAGGAATGGGCGGATGATATGAATGATTTTGATTCCGAAAGGAGCAAAATTATAATCCAGGAAGAGATCGGCATGGAAATAGAGGAGATAGGGGACGGGAGGATGGCAATTTGAGAATCATCAAAATGCAAATTCCGTCGTTCTAGGGAGAGAGTGATCGAGACGCTTATCTGGATTGGGTAAGGAAAATTGAGAATGTGTTTGATTGCCAGAACTATTCCAAACTAAAAAAGGTGAAATTGGCATAAACCGAATTCTCGGATTACACAGGTGTATGGTGGGATCAATTACTGGTTTTGAGGAGGAGAAACAACGATCGACCTGTTTCCATATGGGAAGAGATGAGAAGTTTGATGCGGCGTCATTTTGTACCAAATCATTATTATAGAGGCGTCTATCAAAGGTTGTAGTTGACACAAGGGTCTAGGAGCATAGAGGATTACCATAAGGAGATGGAGGTGCTGATGGCGATAGCTAATATAGATGAGGATCAGGAGGTTATGATGGTGAGATTTATTGCGGGATTGAATAATCCTATAGCTGATGCCGTGGACTTACATCATTGTGTCGATCTTGAGAAAATGGTGCACATGGCGGTTAAAGTTGAGCAGCAGCTCAAGAGGGGTCTTAACCATTAAACTCCAAGTTCTATCTCAATACATGGAAATCGAACACCAACAAAAAAAGAGGTGTAGAGTTTGAAACCTACGGAGCAAAAGGAGAGGGCGGTCGTGCCTAAACCCACAGGTAAATTCTAACCTTCTACTTCCCAAGCGAGGGATAGTAAGTGCTTTAAATGTCATGGTTTTGGGCATTTTGCTAGTGAATGCCCAAGTAAAATGGTGTTATTGTTGTGTGATATTGGGAAGTTGGAGTCAAAAAGTGAGGGAGAGCCGGATTACAGTGATATGATGGAGTTGGAGGATATTCTGGATGTAGTGGAATCGGCGAGAGGGGAAACGCTAGTGTTAGTATCCCGGAGAGTGCTGAGTATTCAGCCTTAGTCAGATTAGGGAGTCCAATGAGAAAACATCTTTCATATAAAGTGTTTTGTCAATGGAAAGATGTGTAGTGTGATTATAGACGGTGGTAGTTGTACTAACACAACTAGCATGACATTGGTGTAAAAATTAGAAATTCCAACGTTGAAACACCCACAACCATACAAATTGCAGTGGTTAAGTGATTGTGGGGAAATACAAATCACGAAGCAGGTGTTAGTAGCATTCCGAATTGGGGGATATAAGGATAATGTATTAAGTGATGTTGTGCCAATGGAAGAGGGGCACATCTTGTTGGGTAGGCCGTGGCAGTTTGATGGGCGATTGCAGCATGATGTCTACACCAACCAGTATACTATTGTTCATAACCAATGGCATTTCGTCCTTGTACCTTTAACTCCGAAAGAAATCTATGAAGATCAAATGAAACTGCCATAACCTGAAATATTTGCATTTTAATTCATAGGGTTAATTATTCATAAGCATAATTATACGCGTTTTGACATCTCATATTCACACTAGAATGCATGTAAAATCATGAATTTTTCCAATTTTAGCATAACCACGCTAGCTATATCACTCTATGTAATATTGATAGGATACACATGGTAAATTTAGAGGCGGAATGTTACATTGGTATAGTTATCGGGGTGAGATATGATAAAATAATAAATAGTAAAAGGGAATTAACCTAAATTAAAAACAAACCTGAACCTTAAATATAGGTAATATAGTTTTATTTATATATTATATGATAACACACACCTTATTACTTAATAATAGATAAACATGCCACTCACACTTATATAACGTGGCAATCAAAGAATAAAAATGAGTGCAAGAATCAATCACTTAGTTTACACATAACCTCCTTTAATATCTTAAGATAAAGATACTTGTAGAATCATCATAAACACACACCTGTGAAGCCGCACATATCTATTTGATATATGCACATAAACAAATATTATAATATATATGTAAGATGACTACTCATTGTCGGCTTAGTAGTGCTCAGTAGATAATCTATTAGTTCACATATACCTTGATATTAGTTTGGACAAAAAAACGTATACACGGTTATAACCCTCACGGACAGAGGTCTTCAGATTCAAAGCTCCAGGTAACTTTTCTTTATAAATATTGTAGTAGAAGTATTCCTTAGCATATATAATTAATTTCTACTTTGTGGGATCGAATTTACAACAGCTAGTATCACTGTAGAAAAAGAAGGTTAAAATCAAATCATTTGAAATATTATTGATTTAAGATTAGTGGATTTCTGATGTTGGTCTTATTGATTGAATATATTTTAAACGAACGAAAAGATAATAAGAAAAGTCTCCAGTCCTTAGTTAATTCATTGAATAGGTTCTTGATATTCTTCAATTTGCTGAGTAGGAAATTCATATAAAAATAGTAATAAAATAAATAGAAATAAATAATTATAGTCATAAATACATCACATATATGAAATTGGAGTTGCAACAAAATAGTATAAATGAATTGAGATAGATATTATATTGAATTTAGAATCATACTAATTAGGATTCTGTCCATCCAAATGTTATAAATTATATACTCGTGAAGTCATTTGTGATTCTTTATTTGGTTATGCATTTTTGATATACTAATAGGTCAAAATTCCAACAAAGGAGCGAACAAGGTTGATTAAGCGAAATAATCAGGCTAAGGACATCCACTTGTGAGTATAATCTTTTAGCTTGTTATTTGACTTGTGTGGATTATATGATTAATGTGTTGGAATTATTTATTTACCTATTTGGCTACAATGATTAGAAGCTTATTGTGCCCTAATGTGAATTGCATGATTCTCTATGATGATATTGTGATGAAATTGAGATATATGATCTCTGTGTGATGAGATGGATATAAAATTGAGATATATGATCTATGTGTGATGAGATGGATATAAAATTGAGATATATGATCTCTATGTGATGACATTGAAATGAAATTGAAATATGTGATCTCCAATGATGTTTTTGATATGGAAATGGGATATGCGATCTCTCTGATGTTATTGATATGGAAAGGAAATATGTGATTACGTAAATGCATTCATCGAGAGATTAATGGATTACTTTATGGCCACTAATGACCTTGAATCACGAGAAAAATAGTCATCCGAATTTATGGATTACGAGTACCGTCACATTTACCACCCCGAGTTCACCGAACTCTACGTGAAATAAAGAATTCTGAGTGCCATGGCCATCTTCGTGATCACGATTTATTTTCGGTATTAGCGCCCATAATAGTAAAAAGAAAATGATCAAGCACGTGCATTTATATGTTTATAAATGATATGATCAATTGATTGTGATAATGTGCTTGTGTGACGTTAAATAACTTGTTATTAGATTGTACTTGATGAGCTTGCAACTCACCAAATGCAATGTTGTGAATTTTTAGTTGTTATAGATAAAAGTTGATCCGTGAGGTGTGACAGGGTTTTAAAGCATGGATCAAAGGTCGGCCGACTGGATTCCCATCCTTCTCACTCAGCTCATCATTTACATTTCTATAGGGCGTTTTATTTTGATTTGTATATAAAAAGGACACGATCGTTGATGTCTTGTAGTATGGATAAATGCACATGTGTAAATAAGCGTTGTTAAATCTTTTTAAGTGAATGCGTCTGCTTGCAATGAAGGGTTACAGATCATGATTAACATGTTAATGTCATGTGCAATGCAGCCGTGCTGCTTATGAACTACTATTTTTATGTTATAAAAATATGTGTTATAAGGGTAAGGGTGTTACAGAAACTGAGAGCGGGAGAGACAAATGAAAAAGTGAGTTCGGCTAGTGAGAAGAAAAATCAAAATAAAGTTGAGAAAAATATGAATGAGGTCTAGCTAAGGGTAGAAGTGAGGTTCGAGAGATAGTCAGAAAAAGAGAGTAAAATAATTACAATGATAATTATTTTTCTCGACAATCTTAACCCTGATTTGCCTAGCTTTGTGTTGCCTTTGTTGCAGGGATTTGAGGATGTATTTCCCGATGAGATGTTGGATGGATTACCACCTATTCGAGGGATTGGGCACCAGATTGATTTCATCCCGGTGCTTCATTGCGAATCCCGACGCGTACATGTCCTACCCAAAGGAGACTAAGGAGTTGCAACAACAAAGGGTTGACGAATTGTTAAGTAATAAACTTATTTGAGAAAGTATGCGCCCGTGTGCAGTTCTGGTATTACTAGTTCCAAAGAAAGATGGGTCTTAGAGAATGTGTATGGATTGTCGAGCTATCGATTACATCACAATCAAGTATCGACATCCCATACCCCGCTTAGATGACATGTTGGACGAGCTTTATGGGTAAAGTATCTTCTCCAAGATAGATTTAAGGAGCGGTTATCATCAGATCTTGATGCGGGAATGAGACAAGTGGAAAACGACTTCCAAAACAAAACATGGTTTGTACGATTGGTTAGTTGTGCCATTTGGGTTAAATAATGCACCAAACACATTTAGGAGATTGATGAACCATGTTTTGAGGACTTTTATTGGGAAATTCATGGTGGTCTACTTCAATGACATTCTCATATATAGTAAATTATTGTACGAACATTTAGAACATTTACATGTTGTACTAGAAGTGTTGACGAAGGAGCAACTATATGAAAATATCAAGAAGTGCACATTTTGTTTTGAGCAACTGATATTCTTCGGATTTGTATTGAATTCGGAGGGAATCGTGGTGGACGAGGAAAAGATCAAGGCTATTCAAGATTGGCCGAGGCCAACCTTGGCAAGTCAAGTCCGTAGTTTCCATGGACTTGCGAGTTTTTTTACCGGAGGTTTATACGAGACTTTAGTATGATTGCAACACCATTGACGAAGATTATTAAAAAGAGTGTTGTGTTTCAATAGGGTGAAGCACAAGACAAGGGATTCGAGTTACTTAAGGAAAAGCTAACACACGCTTCTTTACTATCCTTACCAGATTTTACCAAAGTTTTTGAGATCAAGTGTGATGCTTCGGTAGTTGGAATTGGGGTCGTGTTAATGCAAAAGGGACAACCAAATGAATTCTTTAGCGAAACATTAATGCAAAAGGGACTTTCTAATCAAGTTCTCAATAGTATCTTGTACTCTTCTATCATAGTTAGTTGTTATTTGAGTTGTTTGAGTCATTTTTATGGTCCAAAGGCTGAATAAAACTATAGGGCCGCGTGTTAAGTTGTTATATTGATTTAAGGACAAGAAGAAGTCAAACAAAATGTTGGAACACATCACACGACCGTGACAACTTACACGCCCATGTAACATGTCACATGACAAAGTGTAATATGTCACACAGACACCACTTACACGACCGTGTAACCGGTCACATGGGCAAAACATAGAGCAATTTACATAGGCAGCTTGTGTAATAATACACGGCCATGTGGCCACCCGTGCGATCTGTCTACAACCATGTTTTTGGTTTTTCGGTTAGTTTTTGTTTTCTTTTCGATTTTTAAGTTGTTTCCTAGTTGGTTTAGGGTTTGGGACCCTATATAAAGGTTAACACTTGTTCTTTTTCATTAATCAATCAATTGAATTCTTATTCGCTCTCAAACTTGAGCGTTTTCCAAGTGCTTCAAGATGCAAAATTCTTGTTGCAATTATAGACTTATTAGGCAATATTTCATAATTTCTTGTGGCATCTTCGCATACCAATGTTCTTGCTTTTCTAAGCAATAGGTCGAGATTTCTACCATCTTTAACCAAACTAGTGAAGATCTTGGGTTAACAACATATTATTGTTTGGGTCGTATACACGTTTGTTGCTATAGTTCACATCAGAGTTTTACAAGCAGAAGACAACTACCAATTGAGTTCAAAGCAGAACACTGATGGATGAGTCAAAGTTAGAAGACTCTCAGACGACTTAACATAGGAAGTCTTTCAAAGATTAGTTAAGTGGGGTAAATCATGTGAAGGACTCGAGTCAACTGGTCATATCCGTTGCATCGAGTTCAAGGAAGATTTTCACACACATACTATTTTTGACCTTAAAATTTCTAAACATTAGGCAAATACTAAATGGATGCAACCAATGAAAAGTACCTGCAAGACTTCCAGTTCCAAAATGTTGCATTTTTCAAAAAATAACATGAAAGGTCAACATCAAGTTGCAAGAAAAGCACATGCCAACTGTCCAACGGTGTGATTTGAATTTTTCCATCTCTTCCAATAGACAAAATTCCTATCACCACCACAAAAGCTGAGGAATTTTTTCGAGAGAAAGTGAGCACATAATACACAAGGGAAACACACAATCATGTTCTCTCTTAAGTTAACCTGATTAATCGTCAAGCTTCAAATTTAGACACCTTATCCAACACACACTGTGAAAGACAAAGACTGGTCAAACAGTTGAAGAAGAACAAATTTTGAAAACAAATATGGGGTTCACATCTCCTTGAAGTGAAGGATTTGTGGTTCGGTTCTGTCATGAACCAGAATAGAGCAGTAAGAGGGTTGTGGTGATCAAGTCTCGTAGTTCTGTTGAGTTGAAGTAACTAGAGGGTTGTGTGATCAAATCTAGTGAAGAAGTTGAAGTAATGGGTTATAGTTATCAAAGGCGCTAAGATTGATTTGTAACTTTTTATCTAAACTGATACTTAGTAAATTCCTCCTAGAGTAGAAAAAGAGTGGAGTAAAGAAACTACCCCATCCTCGAACCATTATAAATATGCGTCTTATTTATATTTTGCACTATACATTCCTGCAATTTACTTTATGATTTGTTCTTGTCCAATAACTCATTAAAATACTATGTGTTGATTGGTAAAAACTGAAAATGGTGGAAATCTTTCGTTGTACTTAACTGAAAATAGATTTTGTGAAAGTTGCATTTTTTCAGCTGGGATACTTCATCAACAACTCTTCCAAGAGATTTATTGAGTGGTTAACTCTCTTGTTGAATTCCAATTTAACTGTCAGTTAGAGCTTAACTGTTTTGAACTCTGAATTGAAACTGACTTTAATCTTTCAAAAGTTGTAAAGTATATTCAACCCCCCTTCTAGACATTACCTTGACACCATTGGGACTTATAAGTTGTATCAGAGTAGTTGGTTTAAAGAACCTTCTACACTGTTTACTAACTAGATCTCTTGCTTTTGAAAATCTATCAACACAGTTGCTTTCAAAGTTTTAAAGAGTTATTGGGTTGGAAGCTAATCTAGCTCGTACTCCAATGTTCACAATTTAGGAATTTGATGACTGGAAAATTTGTATGCAGACACATCTATTATCTTTACACGATGAAATATGGGTTGACATCGAAGATGGCCCCATAAAAATCAAGAAAATTTACACAATTGTTGCAACTGCTGCTGTAGATGGAATATCTGGTGCTGCACGGGAAGATGTTGTTGTTATAACTAAGATAGATAAGCCAAGAAATTAGTGGATCGTGAAGATAGAAAATGACATAACTTAAACAACGTGGCCAAGGATATTTTGTACAGACATTGGACAAGGCCATGTTTAATAAAGTAAAATCTTACAAGACTGCTAAGGAAATATGGGACATGCTCATGTTGATATGTGAAGGGACTGAACAGATAAAAGAGAACAAGCTCACGGTAGCTGTTCAAAAGTTTGAGAACTTCAAGCTAATGGCAGGTGAGTCACTGGATCGATTGGATGCCCGATTCATAGAAGTGATAAATGAACTGCCAGCACTAGGTAACGAACACAAAGAAAGAAATGTGTATGAAAATACTCAGAGCATTATCATCTAAGTGAGAATTGAAGGTTATAGTTATCAGGAATTCAATGGACCTCACCAAAATATCCAACCATGAGCTATTATCATACCTGAAAACATACGAGTTTGAGCTAAAAACGAAAGATATGGATGAGACTACTACTCCCTAAACAACTGCAAAATCAACAAAATCCAAAGACACAATTGACAAGGAAGAGCTTACTCTCATGATCAGAAGATTCAAAATATCCTTCAAGAATAATTATCAAAAGAATAAGTGAGAGCCTTCCAAGAGAGACTCGCTCTCAACCAAGGGAAAAGAAGAAAGACCTCAAAAAAAGTTGTGTATAAGTGTTGGAATTGTAGACAACAGGACATTTGCAGTTGACTGTCCACACCCACCATTTAACAAGTATAGAAATGAGTAAGAAAAGAAAATGTTTGGAGAGAGAAGAAGAGAGAAAATGAAGGCAATGCTTGCTTAGACTAAAGCTCTATGAAAAATGAAGTAGATGAGCCAGGTAGTAGTGAAGATGACTACTCATCTGATATAGAAGAAGAGGGACTCATCTATTTGATGGCCAAACAACAAGAATATGAGGTAATTCATAACTCATTTGATTCTAAATGAGATGTTAGTGATAATTACACAAATACTTATACACCTATAGATCTTTATGATTTATCGAGTAAAATGATGAAAGACTTTGAGCATATGAAATCCTAACACACATTTATAATTTAAGAAAATAGCCAACTTAAAAGGAAAAAATTCCAGCTGACTGAACAACTGAGTGGTCAGAGTCACTTAGTTGATGAGAACAAATAGTTAAAGGTTGAGATTTAAATGATAAAAACTGAGTGTTCTGCTAAAGAAAAGAGGAGCAGGAATTTAAAAATGCCATTGCATCACTCAGCAAGTCATCCAAAACATTGGATGAACTAATGATGATTCAATAAGAAATAGGGGATATAGTTTGGCATGGCATTAATTCATTTAAAGTGCACAAACTCCAAGAGTGATCTTAGATAAAGGCTCCTGGAGCAATTAATGTAACAGTAAGTCTAAGACACCATATGTGGCACGCACACATCACCAAACTCATGTTAGGGATAGTGCCCTTAAAGAAATTGTGATTTATTTTTTATTATTAAAAAAATGCGACATTTACTTTCGAACTCTTATTCATATTGTATGTATTTTCTTGAGCATCATGAAAATCCCTAGTTTATTTAATGTAACCATAATCTTAGTATATAAGTGTTATATACAAGAGGATTAAGATTATGGATAATAAACTAAAATTACGTCCATGATGAAATTAATTAACGTATGAGATCTTTAATTATAACATCACTAATGCGGCCCAAAATATTTTAAATGTGACTATCTTATCCAGACCGTCGATATGGAGACATCTTAGTTGGGGCATTTATATATAATTTGATCATATCGGACTTGGACCGATTTAATTTGAATTTAATTTGAATTTTTCATACAAATTCCGTAGTAAAAATGGAAAATCGAATTAAATCACTAGATGGTCATATATGGATAAATCTTAATCCTAGGTGATTATAGACTCCTATTTATTTCTGTGTGATTCTTAATTTGCTCGTTGAAGTTTGTCCTACGACATTCCTAACATTTGCATTTTAGATTCACATTTGAATTAAATAGCTGGGAATATAAATTAACATATATGGAATCCATTCCTTCTTGTGAGAAGTAGAAAGACAATTCTCTCATTTGTTAATTATGGAATTGAATGGTTTGAGATCTATAATTTATAATCCGATTACAAATTAACCGTTTTCTAGTGAATTCATGGTAAATGAGGATAAGAAGTAATTGAAGAGGTTTAACGGATACTACCTAGCTTCAATTACGAATTGTCTGTTGAGGAGTAATCTATATGTAATGATTATATCAATAGACTCGCGTCTTAAAGTGCTCGATCTCGAAACGCAAAAGGAATAAACCAATGGGAAGCACTCGCACCTTGTGGTCGAACACGAAAAGCTTTGGACATTCATTTAATACGAGGAAAGGTCTACATCTCAAGATTGAAGACCAAGAAAAGACAAGCCAACAAACACAAGTGACTTTTGAAAATCAGCCTATCTCTTCAACGGGCAGATTTTTGAAAGTTCACTATAAAAGACTGAGGAATTTCTTGAGAAAAGGTTACATGAACCAAGAAGAAGCAAGCATTATTCAAACTCTAACCTTGTAGGTCCCAAGGGGTGTAAGAGTAAGGTTTAGAAGGGGGTTGAATAAACCTTACAAATTTTCGATTTAGTCCTTTTAAATCTCGAGTTGATTCTACACAGTTTGTGTCCTTGATGGACGGTCGAATTAGTCACTCATTAGAGTTAATCTCTCCATGATTCAAATGAGCCGTTGATGGAGTAACTCATTTTGTTGGCTATATTATAACTCAACCGTGGTTTTATTTTTATTGGAAGACTTAACACCCTTAAGTTTGATTAAGTAAGAGTTTAGTGCTTGGTTTAGTACTTATAATTTATCAAGTGGATAGCAAATTTATCGGCAAATATAAGCGATTAAAATTGCAAGAATTAAAGTCTTTGAAATGTAAATGACACAATGAAATTTTTATAGAGGTTCGAAGATGGGGTAATTCTTCTACTCCTCTCTTCTCCAACTCTGGAGGAATCCACTCGTGAATGATCGGTTTACAAAGTGGTAACAGATCCGGATACAAGTCTTGATCACACAAACTTGATCCTTTGGGACTCGGTCTGGAGACGCGCTTGATCACTCACCGTGGCTTCTCGTGCGACTCGGCTTCTTCACAGGCGGCAGTTGCCTTGCTACTCTGACTCACTTGCTCAAGCTCTTTGGATTTGATCACGAAGCCCTCCAAAAGCTTAAGACTTGGCTCAACCTTGAACCTTCCTACAATCCTTCCCGGAATGTAGACCCCTTGTTTTCAGTATTTTCCTCTTCAACGATTGAAGTTATCTTTCCTTCACGGTGAGTGTTGGATTGATGTTCTTCGTAATGTAGGCTTGAGGATTGAGAATATTTGAGTTTTCTAATATGCTTGTATATCTCACATATGTGTCATCTATGTATCCCCTTTTTCTCAAACAAACTCCTCGGCCTTTTATAGTGAACTTTCAAAAATTTGCCCGTTGAAGAGATAGGCTTATTTTTGAAAGTCACTTGCGATCGTTGGCTTGTCTTGTTGCGATTCTTGAAATTGCCATTTCCACGTATGAATTGTTCTTTCACCTTTTGAGTTCGACACGGTGTAGTGCTTCCCATTGGTTCATTCCTTTTGCACGCTTCGGGACCGAGCACTATAAGAAAGGTGGTATGGAGATATTACTTGTTTAAGTAAATCTCTTGATTTACGTACAACGGTTCTTTTCTGATTATCTCGACTTATTTGCTTTTCCTTGCTTTCCCCAGGTGACTTAGAGTCGACTTCCAATCATGGATGACTCTTGTCATCACTTCAACTTGAGACTTGGCTTTTCTTGAGTTGACTTGGTGATGCTCCACTCATTTGCTTCTTGATGAGTTCCGTCTACTCTTCTTTGCCATATTCAATTTTTCACGCAAGGTCTTCCTTCCGGTCTTGACTCTCTTCTTGCATGTTATGACGTAGGCCGACTTAACTCAAATTTTGCCACTCTAATTGTTACAATACATTTTACAACAAGAATTGGGTGCCAACTTTCTATTCTAAGTTTTACATGGCATTCATCAAAATCTAAACAATAAAATTCCTAACAATTTCCCCCTTTTTGATGATGCCAAAACTTAAACCATACAAAAATGCAAATAACAAAGATACATACTGAGATAGTGTATTGGCATAGAATGTATCGCGAGAATTAATCTTTTTATTGATCATATCATTCTTGTACTTAACACAATGTTTACAAGGTGTATCGAGTATATAATTGTCTTCACAAAAAATAGAGAATTTATAGCTTTATTACGTAAGACTTACATTGTATGTATTTACATAATAAAATACACGAAGGTTGGGCAAAACACTTCATCTCCTTCGTTGTCTCCTTCTTTCATCTTGATCGACATCTTCTTCTCTTCTTCTCTTTTTCTCGTCGTCACCCTTCTTTTTCTTCTCATATGCCTTCCTGGCAGCTTCATCTTTTCTTATTCTTTCCTGTCTCTCCCGCCATAGCCGAGTTTGTCTCTTGTTTTCTTCTTCTATTCTTTTTGCATATACTCGTCAAACTTTTAACTTTGATGATGAGCCACCATGAAATCTCATCATCGTCCGATGACGCTCGATAAGGCCAAGGACCGATCTCTTGAAATGGAAAAATCACCGAGACCAACGAAGGCGTTAAGACAAGCGAGGCTCGGCAAGCGGGTCCACCTCACAACAAGACCAGCTCAACCGGAGACCATCTGCGCGGCTCCTCAAGCCGCAGCGAGGATCGATTCCCAAAAGAACCGCCCGCGCACCACTCATCATCAAACGATTCCGGTTGGCGGTGATGAATCCTTCGTAGAGTCTTTTCCTTTTTCACTTTGGAAATACCTAACTCCACGAAGAGTCGAAAAACGAACAAGCACGCTATCACGAGACCACCTCCTGTTTTTCACTCGGGCACCATTGTTCCGGCCGATTTTGATTTTGACGTCAGTATGGCCATCACCGCAATGAAAGAATCAATTGAAGTTCGAAAGTGTTCAAGGCACTCTTTGCTTGAGGTTGAACGGATGGAGAGGCATCGAGCCTCTTTGGACATGCGGCCGGACAACAGAGATGCCAACCTTACAAAATGACTTGACTTGAGAGGCATCACAATCGAGATAAGGGAATGGTGGCAACGCAGAATCAATGCGTGTGGAACAATTGAGATACTTGAACTTTGTTCAACAAGTCAGCTTTGGTGTGGAGAGTTGAAAATGCCGATGCAAAAACGAAGGTGAGAGAACACATTGAGCATATGCATGAAGCTCACACTTTGCGAAATCAAGGCTGCTGCGTGAGCAAAATACAAATGATCTCGGCGTTGGAAGAACACATGACAAGAAAATTCAGCCTCCTCATGGCCGAGATGAAGCGATTGTGAGAATCCAACGCTACTCGATCCCGAATTCCGTCTTTGCATACAACGCAGCCGGACTTGAAGCGAACTCAACCATCGAAAGACTTGATTTCATGCTTGCCATGTTCCACTGGGTTCCTCTATCCTTTGATGATGCCAAAAGGGGAAGAAGAGGAATACCTTAAAGCACAAAATCAAGTTTGAAAGAAAGGAGCGGTGAGAAGGGAAAATCGTTGAGGAAATTTTGAAACAAAAGAAAGGAAAATCTGAGGGGGAAGGATCAAAAGATGTGACCTTGATGATTGCACAAACCCCTCAACAAGGTCTGTCACGGTGACATCATAAGCGACAAACTCCCGTGACTCGCCACTCCAACACTCTGTTGTATCTATGGGCGAGAAGAGAAAAGCAATTGAAGCGGGGATGAAGGAAGTGGAAGGAAGAATGGATGCCAGGGTGATGAACATCTTGAAAGAACATGGAGGCATTCCGGTTGACGAGACACCTATGCCATCTCGGATGTCGGAGACGAGCCACGATCGGTCGATGAATTTAAAACACTCGAATCAAGGATATTTTGCAAATATGTCTATGGCTCAAGCTTGGGACTTGTCTTGGGAAAAGGGTCTCACGTTATGTGAAGAGGCGACAGCGGAGACTTCCGATCACTCTGCTGGTCACTCTGCTAGTCACTCAGTGGGAAGAAGAAGGCCCAATGACAAGATACGCCCCGAGGTAGAGGAAGAAGCGATGAGTGGAGGAAGAAGCTTGGACCTGGGCCTCTCGCCAAGAATATTGAATACGTAGATCCGGGAAAGAAAGGAGGGATCTCTTGGGCTGGGCTTGACCAAGTGGCAAATTTAAAAGTGGCTAAAACTAACGCCGAGTATGCAAAGAGATTAGAAGAAGAAAACAAGAGACAAACTCACGCTATGGCGGGAGAGACAGGAAAGATTAAGAAAAGATGAAGGCCCGAGGAAGGCATATGAAAAGAAAAAAAGGCGGTGACGATGAGAAGAAGAGAAGAAGAGAAGATCTTGAACAAGATGAAAGAAGGAGACAGCGAAGGAGATGAAGTGTTGTTGTCCAACCCTTCGTGTATTCTATTATATAAATACATACAATGTAAGTCTTCTGTAATAAAGCTATAAACTCTTTATCCTTTTTTTGTGAAGACAATTATATACTCTGATACACCTTGTAAACAGTTGTGTTAAGTACAAGAATGATATGATCAATAAAAAGATTGATTCTGCGCATACATTCTATGTCAATACACTATCTGTATGTATCTTTGTTATTTGCATCTTTGTATGGTTTAAGTTTTGGCATCATCAAAAAGGGGGAAATTGTTAGGAATTTTATTGTTTAGATTTTGATGCATGTCATGTAAAACTTAGAATAGAAAGTTGGCACCCCAATTCTTGTTGTAAAATGCATTGTAATGAATAGAGCTGGCCAAGCTGAGTTAAGTCAGCTACGCCCTAACATTCAAGAAGACAACTGAAGACTGGAAGGAAAACTCTGTGCGAGGCAGTGAGTATGGCAAAGAAGAGTAGACGGAAACTCTCTTGAAGAAGCGGTGAGATGCGGTGAGTGGAGCATCGGTCAAGTCAACTCAAGAAAAGCCAAGTCTCAAGTTGAAGTGACGAAAGAGTCATCCAATGATTGGAAGCTGACTCTAAGTCACCTAGGGAAAGCAAGGAAATGCAGTCAAGTCGAGATAATCGTAAAAGAACCGTTGCACGTAAATCAAGAGATTTACTTAAACAAGTAATATCTCCATACCACCTTTCTTGGAGTGCTCGGTCGAGAAGCGTGCAAAAGGAATGAACCAATGGGAAGCACTACACCGTGTCAGAACTCTGAAAAGGTGAAAGAACAATTCATACGAGGAAACGGCAATTCCAAGAACTGCAAGCCAACGACTGCAAAGTGACTTTCAAAAATAAGCCTATCTCTTCAACGGGCAAATTTTTGAAAGTTCACTATAAAAGGCTGAGGAGTTTGTTTGAGATACAAGGATGACACACACGTGAGATATACAAGCACATTAGAAAAACTAAAACATTCTCAATCCTCAAGCCTACATTACGAAGTACATCAATCCAACACTCACCTGTGAAGGAAAGAGAACTTCAATCGTTGAAGAGGAAACTTTTGAAAACAAGGGGTCTACATTCGGGAAGGATTGTAGAAAGGTTCAAGGTTGAACCAAGTCTTAAGCTTTTGGAGGGCTTCGTGATCAAATCCAAAGAGCTTGAGCAAGTGAGTGTAGTAACAAGCGGTTTGCCCTGTGAAGAAGGCGAGTCGTACGAGAAGCCACTGAGTGATCAAGGCGTCTCAGGGACGAGTCCCTAAGGATCAAGTCGGGCCGTTGTGATCAAGACTTGTATCGGACTGTTACCACTTTGTAAACCGATCATTACTTAGTGGATTCCTCCGGGAGTTGGAGAAGAGAGGAGTAGAAGAATTACCCCATCTTCGAACCTCTATAAAAACCTTCTTGTGTCATTTACATTTCGAAGATTTAAATTCTGCACTTTTAACTCGCTTATATCTGTGATAAATTTGCTATCCATTTGATAATTTATAAGTACTAAATCAAGCTCTAAAATTTTGCTTAATCAAACTTAAGGGTGTTAAGTCTTCCAATGAAAATAAAACCACAGTTGAGTTAAATTATAGCCAACAATGAGTTACTCCATCAATGACTCAATGAGTCTGTTGAGAGATTAACTCTCTTGAGTGACTAATTCGACTGTCCATCAAGGACACAGCTGTGTAGAATCAACTCTGTAGATTTAAAAGGACTAAATCGAAAATTTGGTAAGGTTTATTCAACCCCCCCTTCTAAACCTTACACTACACCCCTTGGGACCTACATATAAGTAAGTCGATTACCATTACTCAAAGCGGCACTGAATTATCCTAACATCGTAAATGGGTATTTTACTTTGATACTAAGGATGCACATGAGATCAAGAGTCCGGAAAATTGATGCATAAAGCTCTCCTTAGGATGAGAGACATAATAGTAATGGATTCGACCAGCAACCATCACAGTTGATGTATAGGGGTGATCATGGTAGTTTTGGGCGATTTTTCACTATTTTTAAACTGAATTGCTAAGTACGGTTCGACCACATATTGATTTTAAGTTGCGGTTTTTTAGATAAAAAAAATATGCAATTTTTAATGGTTTCGGGTGGTTTCGCGGTTTCAACGTACAATACATGAAGATTACATGAAACAATCAAAATGAACAAAAACAAACTTATCAATTTGATAACTAAAAATGTAAGTATATGTTGTTGTCTCAATTGAATTTTATAAAAGCCAAAAGCATAACAAGAAAAAAATGTATATATCATGCACTCATTTGCTAGCTTCAATTCTTTGATTGAAATGCCTCACTCAACTCCAAAAGTGTATTCAGCAAGAGGTGTGAAAATTTTAATATAAACAAGAAAGAAAATATCATTTCTAATATGTTTTTTTGAGACAAACATAATGAACACATACATCACTTAACTCCAAAAATCATCAAAGGAAAATAGAAAATTCTAACTTAACAAGAAAGAAAATATAACATCTTAAAAAAGATTGTAGACAAACAGTCAAACATGATGAACAGTAACCTTCTCAACTTATTCCTCTGTTACTTTAGAAAAGCTCATCCCATTTAATTCAAAAATAGGAACAAATAATAGTTTTTTTAGTATAAGAAATAGTTCAAAACATATGCAAAGAAGATATAAAATAACAAGAGTATTTACCCTTTTCAAACTCCTCAAATTTTTCAGTATCCTCCATTGCACTAAGATCAATTGGAGTAGGTGTAATGCGTAACCAATCTTGGGTGTAGATAAGGGCCTCCACCATTTTAGGAGACAAAGAACTTCTAAATGGATCAATTACACGACCACTTGTACTGAAAGCAAATTCCGAAGCAATAGTCGAAATTGGAATGGCTAGCACATCTTTTGCAACTTTGGAAAGTACGGGATACTTTTGAGCATTCACTTTACACTAATTGAACACATCAAAATCATTATTAGACTTTTCACAACCATCAAGTAAGTATCTTGCTAATTCATATTTGCTCTCGACACATTATTCTTCAGCCAAATGGATAGCAAATTGGGATTCTAATAAGTCACTGGGGTCATATTGTCCATCCATCTCCATACAACTATAGTTTTGCCGCAATAAATTAATATTTACCAGATTGATGATCAGATCTTCCATAGTACTTATACAACAAATTCAATATATCTTCTACTTTGTCAGTCATTCTTTTGACAAAGAAAACATCACCATCATAGATTGTTGTAAAGCAAAAATTAATATACTTCAGCTTGTATCTTGGATCCAAAACAATTGCAACAAACAGTAACCAGTTGATATTAACAACATTACCCCAATATTTGTCGAATTTTCCTTTCATCCGAATAGCCATAGAAACATATAATGATCTCCATTGTTGATCAATGTAGATAACCCAATATGCATCGTTGCAAGTTCACGAGAAAACGCATTTGAAGTGGCATATGATGAGCCAGAAAACTTCAAGGTCACGTTATAGAATATTTTCAAGAACTTAACAAAGTTTCTAGCATTAATCCAATCTATGTCCATCGGAGGCCCAATTATCTTATTCCTTTTTACTTTTCCCCTTCTCCCCTCACATTCCTCATTTTGCTGATTCATTTCATAACAATCAAAGTAATTGACAAATTTTTGGTCTTCATCGGCTAACCTCTCAAAAGCTTTTTCAAATTTTTCAGCAGCGTTAAGCATCAATAAGTTGAATTCCATTGTGTTTCCACGTCTACACAAATAAGGCTCTTGGACTCAATTCTTTCTTTCTCTACACACTTCGTAAAAGACTTCAATCTAGCCGGAGAGGATCTTATATTTAACTGCATTTCTAACCCTCGTTATCACCTCGTTTTGTTCATCTAGTCCTTCTTTGATAATCAGATTAACTACATGGGCACAACACCTTACATGCATACATGTAACCATTATTATGGACAACATCTTTCCACTTGCATTTTCTTTTCAAATGGTTGATTGCTCTATCGATAGAACTAGCATTATCTACTGTAATCGTGAAAAACTTATCAATACCCCAATCAATCAGACTTTCTATTTGTTTTGCTATGGTTTCTCCTTTATGATTCTCAACAATGCAAAAGTTTATGATTCTTTTTCCAATTTCCATTCACTGGATATCCAATGTGCAGTAAGACATATAATTTAAGTTTTGCAGTGAAATCCAAGCATCATATGGTAAGACATACTATTTGGTTTCTTAACACACTTTCAATTTTGTTTTTCTTCATAAATTTTTTTCAAGGAATCCCTTGCAACAGTATGTCTAGATGGAACAATGAACCTTGGTTCTAGACCTTTAATAAAAGCTTTAAACCCTTCTCCCTCTACAATTCTAAGAGGCAATGCATCAATGATAACCATTTTAGCACGACATGCCCTAAGTTCTTCAACATATAGGGTCTTTCCTTTAATCGAAGAATTTCCAATTGCACTCTTAAAGACATGTATAGTTTTCTGCGATTTATCTAATCTGTGTGGGTACTTCTTACATGAAGCCTCTAAATGAGCCCACATACTAGTAGTTCCATTCAATTTTGGTTGAGCAGCATAGCTTGTGCCGCAATAGTTACATGCAGCTCTCGGTGGATCACTACCTTCTAATCTTGTAAAATGACCCCATATTTCAGAAACATTTTTTGTACTTTCTTTCTTGACTATATCGACTGCCTTAGTTTTCTGTTTTTTCTTGGGTGGCCTAAATGATTTTTCATCACATGATCCGATTTATTTTTTTCAAGAATAGTTTCAGTTTCATCTGATTTTACATTCTGGGCTTGTTCCACATAGGAATTGGTTTCCAAAGTTTCCACAGTAGAAATTGCTTCATATTGCTTCATAAGCTACCATCTCCTTCTGTCAAACATGCAAGGGGGAAAAAAGGACACATATTAATTCTACAATATAAAAATAGCACCACTTTAAAAGATCAAAATATGAAAATCAAACTTACTTTTGAATTACTAGTGTTCTCCATGACAAAAATTTAATAGAAAATTAATGAAACCGGCAACTATATATTCAATCAACTAAATGAGAGATGGAGGGAAATGGCTTGTGGGGCCGGAAAAAAAAATAAGAAATGAGGTAGGCTGCTACCCACAATAAATCAGTGGAAGTAATTGAATGTGGCAGTAGATAACTATACACAAATAAACTACAATTTGAGATAAATATACTAATATATATATTAATCTATTTGTGGTGCAGTCGGTGCGGTTTGAACCTTCAAATTATAATTGAACCATCCTATGCGGTGAGGTCTAAATAAAAAATATTAATCACGATTTTTTCAATAAATAAGCAATTGCGTTGTGGTGCAATTTGGTTTGGTCGGTTTTGGCGGTTTTTAAATTTTTTTGATCAGCCCTATTAATGTACCCATACTGCACATCAGTTAGTAGGTCCTACAAACTTTAATACAATATGTCTCAAAGACTCAATTTTATAAAATTTTGTAACTTTTTATTATGCGAATAAATAAGTTTTCAAAAAACAATATTATATATTTTCAAAATAATTTTATTTTTAAGAAAAAGATAAAACCAATATTTACTCAATTCGTCAATAATCCACCATCCATCCACCACTACTCTAAAGGGCGAGTATTTCTGTGAAAAAATGAATTGCCTAAAAAACCCCTAATGTCTGCAAAAATTAATGGTAAAATCGTCTCTTCAGTTGAGAACACGAAATACTCCCGCGCCTCTTCAGCCTCTTCAGTTTTCCTTTTTTAATACTCTCGTGTCTCTTCAGTTGATAGACAAAAACAGAAACATAGGCCTTAATTTGTTTATCAGTTGAGAACACGAAATTCCCGCGCCTCTTCAGCCTCTTCAGTTTTCCTTTTTTAATAAATCGTGTTTTTCAGTTTAAAAAAACCGAAAATCATCATTTTTATATTTTATCATCTTATTTCTCTCGGCAAAAAAGTTCCAAACCTCTATAATTTACAAACGAATTTTGACATCTTCACTGTCTTGGGCTTAAATATGCCAATCAATCAATTCCTCCGATTTTCTACAGGGATTTGTTTTGGGTGGGATCTCATCTCACAAACTAAGGTGATTATTTTGTAATGCAATTGCTCAATTTATTTTTTACAATAAATTTAATGGGACCAATATTCAAACTCCATTAATCCTCTTCATCAATCAATTCTGTTAGGCTTGGGTTGTTATTCAATTTCATTTGAATTTATTCGATGTTTAAGTTTGGATTAAAAAATTCGCACATGCCTGTTAATCATTCAAATTATTATAAACTAAAATAATATTTCAAAACGTCTTAGTAAGAAATAGGTTATGGAAATTGTTGGTCTATGATTTTAAAACTCAAGGTTTCCCCTCCAAAACAGCATCCTGCCAAGGTTACAGATAAAACCAAATTAAATGTTGCTACCAATTATGAAAGGTTCTAACATGAATTTAGATTCAAGAAGATACTTTTATTGCCTGACTCAGGGGCGGATGCCTATATCCCAGCACTGTATCATCTCTATTTCTCTCTACAGAAAAAGTTTTTACATGCATCTCTATAATTCATACAAAAATTTTGACATCTTCACTGTCTTGGGCTTAAATATGCCAGCAACGAATTCCTCCGATTTTCTACAGGGATTTGTTTTGGGTGGGATCTCATCTCACAAACTAAGGTGATTATTTTGTAATGCAATTGCTCAATTTATTTTTAAACAATGAAATTTAGGGATTTCCAATATTCAAACTCCATTAATCCTTTCATCAATCAATTCTTATTAGTTAATGGTCTAACTAAATACATTTATTCAATTTCAGATTTGAATTTATTCGATGTTTAAGTTTGGAATTTAAATTGAAAAGCAATTCGCACATGCCTGTTAATCATGGAGAAACAGGGATGATAAACTAAAAACTTCACGTCTTAGTAAGAAATAGGTTATGGAAATTGTTGGTCTATGATTTTAATTTAGCACCAAGGTTTCCCCTAGAAACAATGCATCCTGCCAAGGTTACAGATAGTGATAATTGTAAATTAAATGTTGCTACCAATTATGAAAGGTTCTAACATGAATTTAGATTCAAGAAGATACTTTTATTGCTTCTGACTTCTGTTCCAACTTAATAATGTGGAAGATGTTTTTTTCAAATGAGTACATGTCCGTCATATATAATGATTATGCACTGAATTATTGGTGGTAGCTCTTCTCCAATAGGTGATCTTGCAAAAGACTTCAATGATGATGAAGCTGATGACAGTGATCAAGATCTAAATCGTTTCCAAGAAAATCAAGAAGCTCATGAGGACATTGAATGAATCTGCTTAATTAGATTGTTTTTTATCATTGAAGTCTTTTGCAAGATCGTCTTTTATTGGTTTATTCTATACTATTGACGAGTTGCTCATTATTAACTTGAACAGGAAGAGCAGGCTAAAATAGTGTCTCCAGCTAAAAATGAAAGCCCCACGGAAGTCTTTGGTCTTATTAAGAAGCTAAATGGTGTTCCTTATAATAAGAGAAAACCAAAAGCATTGTGCATGACATGCTCTTTTAATGGCGATGTTCTTTTTGTATCTTTTTCCTTATTGGTCATTCTTTGACTCAGTGCTGAAATGGGGACATTGCAACAACTACTCAATGGTAATTTCTACACAGTTGAATATAGCTTTGAATAATCATTTTTGTTAGTTCGATAGTTGAAATGCAATTCTTATCTGTTATTCATCTGCAGAGCAGCTTCTTCATAAAGTTGTTTTAGTGACAAAGATTAGTCGTTGCAATGTGGTTTTACTTCATAGTGTTGTTTTTTTTGTGGAAGAAATTTGTCTCCTTAGTTGAAGTTGTAGGGTATTCTCACAATTATACTGCTGAAATATCACCCATTGTTCCATTCAGCAATTTTGCTCCGCATGCCACATCTTATAACATAATATTTTTTTCTAAGATACTTATGATGAAGGTACCTAGGAAATGTCATTGTTACATCATATTTTTGTACTGCTTTTACTGTTTTCAGAGATGCTACATTTTCTTTTAACATGCAGTTCTCTCAAGAAACTCGACCTACTAAGAATCTCACCCCAAAATATAGCATCTCACAGACCAAATTTACAAGTCAAAACAAAATGTCGTTGTAGAAACATCATCAAGGCCTTCATTGCTTGAGGTTTTGAAGTGACCATCAGTATGATCTCAAGTCTTTAATCAAGACACTACAATAGATCTGACGAAAAGTATCTTTTGGTTTAGAGTTCCAAAGAAGCCAACAAAGATATGAAGAACAAGCTAACGCAATCCTTGGCAAACTTCATCTGGCTAATTTTTCTGGTGCTCCAACAAGTGTGAGAATGCATCTCTCATCCGTGATTGTGGTAACTGTATTTGATAGCAAATTTTTGGGCTTGAATGAAGGCTTTCACCTTTATCTACCTAGCATTTGAGTTGTAAAATACGTTTTAATTTTACATGGATCACAAAATACTTGGTAGCAGAACATATGCTAACCCCTTTGAATTTTTTTTGTTAGGATCAACATTTAGGTTGTGATTGCTTTTGCTTACAAGTAATGGAGCTCAAAATTTTAGAAGGTATATTTAGCAATAATATTATTTAGTGTATTAGAAAGTGATATTTTTAGAACACTATCGATGAGTTTGACATTTTGAGTATTTTTAGTATTTCTTCCTTAACAATTGAGAGTTGATAACGAATCAAAGGTATAACTTGTGAAACCCACATTTTGTGTATTCTTAATGTTTTTCCTTAACATTTGGTAGTTGATAACCAATCAAATGAATAAATTGTAAAACCCAAGAACGAGCCATGATGGGGTCTAATCATGCTTCCTTGAGGTAATCCTTAATTGTAAATGTGAATTTGGTGGTGGATTTCTGGGTTGTTTTCAATCACAGATTTCTCCTTTTTTTAAGTGGTTGATGTTTTGTCTTTCTTTTTTATGTTGTCATTTCTGTTGTATAATGTTTTCTTAGAGACAATCTAACTGCTTTTGCACATGGGCCCATGTTTATCAGTAAAATCAAGATGATAGTTGTCGTGATTGTATGAGCTTTCGAAGTTGCTATGTTATTAAGTCAATCCCGTGGCTTGGCTATATGATATTGTTAGGGTGTGGGTTTGTGGTGACTTATTGGATCAAAATAACAGAATAAATTTTATTGTTTGCGATTGAAAGTTGTTCATGATTTTGGGTTTGCCTAATGGAATTTTTTAGTTGATATGTATTTGAACATTGGACTAGAAGATGACAAAGTAAAAGGAGGAGGGAGGAATAAAAGAGGTGAATGAAAAGTTATTGTCACATTTTCACTTTTTTAACTTTTGTTTGGCGAAAATAAGGAATATGAGCAGGCTTTATCTTAAATTTCAAAATGGAACTTCCCGCTTTTTACCATTTTCTTTCATTTTTAGTTTTATCATCATACAAATATTTCAAAAATCCGAATTGTTCGAACATGCATTTTTTGATTTAAAATTAGTTGGACAAACGATTGGTTTATTGTTTAACTTAGTGTGAAATATGGATGGAGGAAAAAAACGACCAAAATAAAGAGTTGTATTTATTCTGGGTTTTATTTGTTTTGTTATCAGTTTTGTTCTTTCTCTCCTGGGTTTTCTTTTTTTATTCTATGTTTAGTTATCTTTATTAAAGTATGGTCATACTAATCATCATAATGTTTTTTTTTCTTGAGAGGATCATAATGTTTATTAAGACATGCAAATGAGTGGGAAGCTGGGAAGATGATGATTCAGAGCTACATCTTCCGTTGGTGAATATATTTTCCAAATGTGGCAACTCTTTTTCTTAGTTTGCATGACAAGAATAGTGCATTAAAATTAAATTTAAGAAGATAACTATATGATCATATAATTGCAACCACATCCGTGAAAATGTGAATATCATATAATTATAATATAATTCCATGACTCACCATTTAATTAATTACGAAATTTTCTTCAATTTGAAAGTTGACACATGTTCGTTTGTAGGTGTTGTACAACAGTGGTTGATAAGGAACATTAGGCTTCATTAGTTACTATTCTTTATTTAACTCTAGCTTCAATTATGACATCTTATTTTTATAATGCTGCTCTATTTCGTTTGGCTAATCTCTTTGGTGCTCCAATAGATTTGAGAATGCATCTTCCATACGTGATTGTTGTAATTGTATTAGATGGCAAGTTTCTGGGCTTGAATGAAGGTTTTCACCCTAATCTACCTAGCATTTTAGTAATACAATAGGTATTAACGTTAGATGGATCACTAAGTGCATGGCGACAGAACATATGCTAGCCCCCTTGGATTTATTGTTAAGATTAGCAATTGCTTGCTACTTCTTTCCTTTTGTGTGATGATTTTGCTGCAGGGTGATCTATACGCTAGAGGCCACACAACATGTGTATGTTCATTTATCATGTGTTTGACTTGATTCTATCAAATTGGGTTTGAAGTACAATTTCCTGTCCATCATGCATTTAGAAAGTGTAATTACAAGGAATTAACACTAGATCAAAGCTATGAAAAAACAACAAAATTGAGCCTTATTTTCGTAGATGGTGACATTTGAATAATCAGCTTAGTCACTTAGATTCGGTTTTCCCGATTCATCTCATTTCATTCTTTTTCCTGAATTCTTTTCTATTATATCTCAGTTTCTCTATTCTACCCAGCTAATTTTTCTTAACATTAATTAGTTTTATATTATAATTGTTCAACCTTGAGAAGCTAGGCGATATTTTTTAATATTTGTGAGGAATCTTGTATTGCTACAATTTTGATAGACAAATTATTCTTGAGAAAAAAATAACGAATGTCAATTTAGTTTCTTGAATTCTACAATTCAATATTCCAAATCTGCGTGCAGGCACCCTGGAATCGATGTTGGCACCAAGCAATGATCTGTTGAGGGTGAGTATTACGAAATTTTAACTAATTTTATTTATATTGTTTAGAGGTTTGAGACTTTATTGGAATAATATTGGAGAAAGGTTTTATTGAATTGATGTTACAGGTGAACGTATTTATTTAAGGACTGTCACATAAAATCCAACGACATATTAAGGAATTGGAGAGGGTCTTAGGAGTTGTTAGTAGCTCTCTTATTGTTGATGGGTTTCCTGTTTCTCTTATCTCACTATTGACATTCTTTATAGTCTTTGAATTGCTTAATCTTTGTTAGAAGTAGTAAAAATCTGATGCATCTTTGTCTGATTTATTTCTTCTTGTATAAATTTAATCATTTGTTCATTCGTCTGTCTGCCATTCTATTATGATTAATGCTCTAAATTATGTGTGGACATATGAAGCTTGTTCATGATTGCATAAGCTTTATATTTAACTCCATGGATTTAAGAGCAATATACAGTTTCAAGGGAACTTTGATGATTAATGCCTTCTATTTGCAGCCACGATGGGAATAAGATGCCATCCTTACTCAATATTCTATTATGATTTGTCCTTCTTATGCCTGGCAACAAGTAAGGATGGCTGCAACGAGCTAAATTTGACCGTCGTGGCAGTATATTGAACTACTATGGAGCTCTTTATGTGATAAGTCTTTTCCGTTTACTCTCTCTTAAAAGAATGCATTTATATTAAATCTTAGTTCAGATTTTTCTTAAAAACATATGGCTTCGTATTATTCTAATTGTTGATGTTAATGAAACTTATTATCCTACTCTAAGTTTCCTTAAAATTTATCTCTTTGGTTGCCTGCACCACAAATTATTATTGTGTTATTTTATTTCTCTCTCTTTTCTTCCATCCCATCACCAAATTTGTTTTTTTGGTTGTACATGATATACATTTATTATTACAAACCCTCTAATTGACCCTCTAATTGGTTCAGTGGTCAAAATGTGGTTGCTGGACTTGTACAAAATTTCATCCCAACGTGTTAAAATATTTTCTTGATTTCTCACTCAGTACGTAGTAGAAGTTTTGGATAGAGACATGACTAACAATTATTACAAATTTTATCCATGCTCATATCAAGAAGCGGCATTAGTGCATATTAAGGATGGTACTATGGCATGATAATTAAGCTTATATGTTTTTGGTGGAAACTAAGTAAATGGAGAAGTTTTATATTTTAGGAATTAAATATTTGTCCTATGTGGTACCCCAGTGAATGCCAACTATCTGGTTTTTATTTTTCCTTATTGGATGGTACCACATATTAAATGACAAGCTTTATCTTTCTTCTTTTTAAAATGTGTAACTTGTCAAAAATCCATGTTCATATAGATATTTCTTCTTAGTATTTGTGACAAAAAATTTGTTTGGATGGATAAGAGTATTTTTTTAGTTTAAGCTGCCGTTGAATGGTTACATAGATCCTTTTCTATGGAGGGACGAGAATCAAGCATTGACAGTAAAAGAATCATATTCTGATTTGTGTTAAAACTCTCAAGACTACAGTTTTTGGGTTCGACTCTCATCTACTTTCCCTCCTAGGATATGTACTAAAAAAAAGAAGTGGACATAAAAACTACACATACTCAGCAATAAATGAGAACTAAATATTCTTTTCGCATTCTTCTTCTTTAGATTGTTCAATTAAGTTTTATAAGGAAACTTGTGGAATAACATTCCTCTTCTATATATAGTTGCTGATGTTTTCGTGGACCTATCATAATTATTTTAAGAAATTAAAATTTCAATTATTTGGAAGAATGTATTTCACATGGCTATTTTTAAGTTTTTGGAACTATAATTTCAAAGATAATGTTGAATTCTAGATTTGGTGCAAAACATATATTTATCATTAGAATCACTTCGTCTTTTGATTCTCTTTTTTTTTATTTGTACATTTGACATCACTTTTAAATAAAATAACTCTTTTAGATACATTTCTATGGCATTCTCATTTTCATTATTTGTAAGGAGTTTTTGGTTCCGCAATGTCTGCATAATGTACCAAATTAACAATTTTAAAATAACCTAAATTAGATTAATATTTATAATAAAATTTTGAAAATGTATACACGTGCAACGCACGTCCACCTTACTAGTATAAAGAAATATCCCTAATTGTTGAGAGGAAGTTGTCGGCAACTGTTGAATTATGGAGACATGGATATTGAACGAATCAGAGCCACAAGATAAGGTATATTTATATATATATATATATATATATATATATATATATATATGTATATGATCATTGTAGTACCTATTAGAACATATATATAACCAAAAGAATTGCACTAAATATAATATTTTGCTTATTCAATCTCTCTCAGCCACTACACTAGTTAGCTCCAAGGTTGAGGAGACATGATAATTCACTCTTACACAAGTTCAAGTCTTTCAACATGTGTACACTTGCCATATCATAAATTTACGATTAAATATTAGTTATTAGGACTGATCATGTAATTAACCGAAATTAGCCAACCAACCAAAACCTTCGACTTGATGATACAGTGTCAATTTTTATTTATATTTTTTGTATTTATAATAAATGTCATTCATGTATTTTGATCTTAAAAGAAAGTTTACAAAAACTAAATTTAAACTTATTTGTCGGTGAAATAGTTAAGACATTTTGGACTAAAAAACATGATACTTAAATGATATTATCGCTCAACAAAGTACAATGGATATTAAAAAAAACTGATGAGTAATCTATATAAAAATTTAAAATATATATTCAAGACGAGTTTTAAATTAATGCATCTTGTTTATTTTTTGAGTGTCTACTTCTTCTTCATACTTAGCTTTGAGATTTTTTTGTAATTTTTTTTGGAATGCACTTTTAGCCCATTCATGATTGATTGACGTATGGATGTATTTCTCTTTTACTCCATTTTTTAATGTGTGTTATCTTTTAAATCAGTTTGACTACAAGATTCAGTTTTTCATTCATTACATGTGTCTCTTTTGTTACGAACGATGAGAAAGTAAAATTCGATTTTATGTTTAGAAGCTTAACTCCCGTACATATTTTGATTCATGTTCTCCTTTTTTTTATATTTAAGTACATATCTTGGGAGGGTAGGGATGATGGGAATCAAATCGCACACCTCTAGCTGGGATGGAAGTATTTACCACTCAATCATTATCCAATTTTTCTCATGTTCTCCATAATTAAATTAATTATTTATGTAACAGAAATGAAGATAAAATAGACTAATCAATTGTAATTGAAAACAGTCAATAAATTGATTCAGTTTGAAAGAATAGTCACATTTATATATCAAATAAGCGACAGAACCATATCATAGGAATCAAAGTTAAGAGCATGCACGACATCATAAATTTATTATTTCCACATAATTTTTTATGATTGAGTGTGCTGATATGACTAATTGTTATTCTAATTAATTTTTGTATCAAAAATTAGTTATGTAATATAGTAATGATAAATTTAATAGCAGTAAAAATAATTAATTAGTACATTGAAATAAATTATATGAAGAACCTCAATTACGTCTTTTATGTTATTTTCTTTCAAAAAATCACTTTACATTCTAGAAATTCATCCAATGGAGCATATCCAAAGTATAATCCATCATTCAGAGTTTTGCAACAAAATTATAGAATAGAGAATATAATAATCCACAAGTGTGTCAAATAACCGTAAAACATAGGTTAAGCTATAACATTTTTATAAAAATGGCATAACAAAAAACCTCCTCACTTTTTAGTTGTCATGTTCTATGCATGTGACATTTTCGAGCAAAATAAGGTCTCAATTTATTATTATTTTTTTATTGTTATAAAATCAGAAAAAACATCATATATAAATTGACAGACTATCTTTTTATTGTCTTAAGCATAAAAAAATTCATTTTATTCATTTTATCTTTGTTGGTGAGCATCTTAGCTTCTTTCAATGTAGCATAAAATTTACAACACAATTCACAAAAGTATAATGCATGTATTTGAATGCTTAAAATGTTAAAAATAAATATCTTCATAAATTTAAATATTCGACCTAATATTAAATCAGTTTTACCAGATGATGAATTTGATGTTGAAGAATGTCAATATATACATTTGGGTTTTGATTAAAGGATTATTATTATCCATATATAGAATTTTATATGTGAATGTTTAGAATATTACTTTTGAACTCTAAAGAAGGGAATAAATATAACTTTTCAAATCTTACTCAAATTATTGTCCTTTTTTGCCTCTTGATATTCCATCACAATTTTTTTATTTATTAATTGTATGTATGTATATTGTTATTCATAGATAGAATTTTATTTAATAAAATAAAATATAATAAAAAAAAAGGTTAAAAGTAAAGAGGATTAAAAATAGTATATCTGTCATAGTAAAATTTAGAAGAAAAACATGAAAAATGCTATTTAGATCTTTGTTAATTTAACATTTACGATAAAATCTGGCTACACTTGAAAAATATATATTTTAAAAATTAAATTGTTAAAGAGAGGGATATGTTTTTAAATACATAACTGTGAAAATAACGTCTGGCCAAAATTTAAATTATTACTTTAATAATACATATATATGTACACTAAAAAATGTGAGATCAAAATCATAATTATTTTTTTATATATAAAAATTAAAGTATAGTGCTTATATCTTCAAAGAGACTCAAGATTTAAAGGTGACTAAAATTACTTACTTTTGTTAATGAAATTAATATTTAAATTATAATGAAAAATTTATTTTCAAAATCATGTTTATTTTTGAAATAAGAAGGAATATATTACTTTGATCCATAAATAAACTTTTTGATAATATTTTTCACTCAAATGTAATGTTATGGTTGCCGCCTAAAATTCAAATATCAAGTAAGTTTTATACTTATTCTGCATAACTTAATACAATATTTTTTTATGTAAAAGATTAGCATATCAACATGTAGGTTATAAAATATGTACTTATGATATAAATGTCAGATTATTATTTTTTTTTGTTTTTCTTAGCGCGCGCGCACACACGCGCACACACACACACACACACACACACACACACATATATATATATATATATATATATATATATACTTCTTTAAATTTTCAGGTTTTGATTCTTGTTTCCATATTATATTATATTTTTTTTTGTTAAGTTAGATTATTTCACTACCTAAATAATATAATACATATCTTTTTACCTAAAATTATATAATTATTAAGGGTGTATGAAAAATTTAAGCAAAGCTAAGTATTGTCATACATGTTAAAATGTACATATGTAAGTGATTTTTCTTCAATATTTCTTCTACCATTCTTACAATAGTATATATATATATATATATAATATACATATATGTTAGTCCAAGTGGCTACGATAATCTAGAGGGGGGTGAATAGATTATGCCTATTTTTTGCAAATCGCCCTCTTTTTCAAATCAACAAGTAAATGACAAGAATGTAAATGCGGAAATTAAACAACACGCGTTGATTTAAAGAGGTTCAACCCACCTAGGGCCTAATCCTCTACCACCCCAAGATCTCCTTAAAATTTATAGGGATGGATTTCAAAAAGAAAAAAAGATTTTATTAATTACCACAATTAATACAACACCTTGAGGATCACCACAATCCTCTTACAACACCTTCAAGGAGATTACCACAATCTTCCTTCACCACCTTTGAAGAGTACCACACTCTTTAAACACCTATCACCTAGATCACCCAAGTGTATTCTTACCACAAGAATACTCACAAGGATGTCTTGTGTTGAATGATGGACAAAATTCAAGATTACAACTCTATGAAACCAATACAAAGATTGAGTGCAAGTGTAATCAAGAATCAAAAAGCCTAGACCTCAAAGATGTGCAAGTGAAAGTACTTAGGCTATTACAACAAGAATGTAAAAATGAAAGCTTGAACAATTTGCAGATTTCTTGTTGTGTGTTTTGCTTGTATGTGTTGTATCTTGTATCTTCAATTCATCCTCTATTTATAGGGAAGTCTTCACCAACATAGGCTCCCAACATAGGCTCCTCTATCTTCACATTTGTCTACAAAAAGAAGATCACAAGATGTAGAAATATTGTACAAAAATCAAAAGTAAATCTTCTTTGGCAAAAATTTCAAACAAAGATAACTTTGTTTGTCACAAAATAGCATAGAGGCGACCGGTTGCCCTGTTGAAGATTTCGAACGTTTGAAAAAATTAGTGCGATCCAGTGCAGTCGAAGGGAGGGTCGGCCGTCGGCCGACGGGGTGCGACGGCCGTCGCATGCTAGGGTGCGGCCAGGTTGGCCACACCGCTTGACCGGTCCCCTCTTCGTTTTTATGAGTACAGAATGTTCTGTTTCAATATTCTTTGCTTCAGGTACCGGTCGACGCTTTGGACGACCGGTCGACCTCCAATTTTAAATGTTGTCCGATTTTTATCAAAAATAAACTTCAAGAAATACTCCAGAAAATTAATAAAAATATTTTAAATCACTTGGGAGTATTTTGACAACATTTATAAACATAGTTTTGGTGTAAAAACTAATTTAAACAAAACCATCAAAAGTGTTGTCCATTTTTATCGAAAAATAAATTCTAAGAAATACTCCAAAAATTAGCAAAAACATTTTAAATCATTTAGGAGCATTTGGACAACATTTATTAACATTGTTTTGGTATAAAAACTCATTTAAACATAATCATCAAAATCTTGATAAAAACATTTATCTAACAAACTCCCCCTTTTTGATGATTACAAACCAAAACAATTTTAGGAAGTTGATTTTAAAACAAAACAAATTTTCCGGTCTAAAACATCAATCCATTATAAGCAAGATTTATCATAAGTACAAACACACAAGGATAGGAGCAAAGATTTTTCAAAATCATTTTTGCACAAGCTCCCCCTATCAATATGCATATCAAGAACAAGTATACAAGCAACAACTAAAAGCTTAAAGCTTAGCTTTTACAACTTAAGCTTGAATATCATGAGCTTATAAGCTCCCCCTGTCACAAAAGCATCATTAGTCAAGTATAAAAGTCCATAATACATCACATGGACCAAGTATAATCCATAGCTTTTGGCTTTTAAGAGCTTTAGCTAATAGCTTTTCTTGCGAGCTTATTTACGCTTCTTTGAGCTTATGAGCGTTATGAGCGTTTTTCTTGTTTCTCCCCCTTTGGATTCATCAAAAATAATGTTAGCACGATAAAAAACATCATACAATTATATCAAAGTGCGTAATTTTATAGATTTATCGAACATATTGAGCATTTAAGCTTAAATTCCGAATAAAAGGGAAAAAATTGCTCATTTGATTTGTAAAAGCTCATTTGATTGATAAAACATGATCTCTATAAACTTATAAGACTTTTCAAATTAAGAGAATCATTTAGGTGATGAATTTTTCATTGGAACATTTTGTCGAACACTTGGCGTGCGTCGAATAAAACAAGAGAAATATAACGCCTTTGTGATTCGTTTAAGCCAAAAAAATTCATCACCAATTGCAATACAACAATATTCATACATCATCAATCATCATAAACATCATATTAATACAAGAATTTCAACAAGATATCAAAATACAAGCACATTCTCAAGGGTTCAACCCAATTGAGATTAAAATGAGAAATTTTTACCATCTAATCGGTAAAGATAAACAATGATGATGATAATCGGGCCTCATGAAATCCAAAATATGCAATGTATGCAAGAAAATAAATTTGAAGTGAAATTTGTGTGAAAAATGCATAGGGGGCGAAAAATGGACAAAATAAGCCAAAATGGTGAAAACAGAAACGATTTAAACCATAAAATGGTGAGGGGCGACCGGTTGGGGGGGTGGGCGACCGGTCGATGTCATGGGCGACCGGTCGATGTCATGGGCGACCGGTCGGCCTTCCCCCAACCAGCCCAGTGTTCTTTCTGTTTTTCCAAAATCCGAGTTTTTAACCAAAAATCCGATTTTTCGCCCATAAGTTTTAAAAACGTGCAAAATGCAATCATAGACCTCATTCAATATGCATTATGCATAACCGAGCTCGTATTGACGCAAAAGTCTCGGAAGATAGCGGTTTTGTAAAAATGTCCGCTAATTGATCTTGAGATGATACAAAAGATATCTCAATTTTTCGTTTTGAAACACAATCCCTTAGAAAATGATGTCGAATCTCAATATGTTTAGTACGGTTATGATGAACCGGATTTTGAGCAATATTTATAGCGGATATATTATCACAAAAGATAGGAACACTTTCAAAAGAACATTTATAATCCGCTAAAGTTTGTTTCATCCAAAGAAGTTGAGTACAACAAAATGCCGCGGAAATGTATTCGGCTTCGGCCGTTGAAAGTGAAACACAATTTTGTTTCTTTGAAAACCAAGAAACTAGGCAATCACCTAGAAATTGACATGATCCGGAAGTACTTTTCCGATCATCAATATTTCCCGCATAATCCGAATCACTATAACCTTTAAGAGAAAAATTTTCATTCTTTGGATAGAATAAACCATATTGAATAGTGCCTTTCAAATATCGAAAAATCCTTTTAACGACACTCATATGAGATTCTTTGGGATTGCTTTGAAAACAAGCACATAGGCATACGGCATGAAGAATATCCGGTCTACTTGCGGTTAAATAAAGTAAACTACCAATCATACCTCGATACTTGAATTCATCAACCGACTTGCCTTTTTCATCTTTGTTAATCTTGACGTTTGTTGCCATTGGGGTAGAGACGGTTCTTCCTTCTTCAATGCCAAATTTCTTCAAAAGCTCATTTGTATATTTTGATTGAGAAACATAAATTCCTTCTTGGCATTGCTTAATTTGAAGTCCAAGGAAGAAGTTGAGCTCCCCCATCATGCTCATTTCAAATTCACCTTGCATTAACTTAGAAAATTTCTTGCACAATGATTCATTAGTAGCACCAAAAATAATATCATCAACATAAATTTGCACTAATAAGCAATCTTGCCCTTTTTCAAAAACAAAGAGAGTAGTATCAACTTTACCTCTTGTAAAACCATTTTGCAAAAGAAAAGAGCTAAGTCTATCATACCATGCACGGGTGCTTGTTTCAAACCATACAAGGCCTTTTTAAGTTTATAAACATCATTAGGCCTAGAAAAATTTTCAAACCCCGGAGGTTGTTTTACATAGACTTCTTCTTGAATAATACCATTTAAGAAAGCGGATTTAACATCCATTTGGTAAAGTTTGAAATTTTTATAACAAGAATAGGCAAGTAAAATACGAATAGCTTCTAAACGTGCTACGGGTGCAAATGTTTCATCATAATCAATACCTTCTTCTTGACAATAACCTTGAGCTACTAACCTTGCTTTATTTCGAACAATATTGCCTTGGTCATCAAGCTTGTTCCGGAATACCCATTTTGTGCCAATAATTGTTTGAGATGGAGGACAAGGTACTAATTCCCATACATCATTCCTTTCAAATTGATTCAACTCCTCTTGCATTTCTAAAAACCAATCCTCATCTTCAATGGCTTCCTTAGCATTTTTAGGCTCTTTTTGAGATATAAGAGCTTTCTCGACAAATTTTCCTCGAGTCATTACTTTATCAAGGGGATCACCAATAATAAGATCTTTTGGGTGATCTCCCTTAAATTTCAATGTTACGGGAAGATTCGAAGTATCACCTTTATCTTCTTGAGGAACATTTGAGCTTGAAGGTTGATCATTTTGAGTTTCATCTTGAACAATGGGTTCAACAATATCCTCTTCATCACTTTCATCATTGGGTATCCTTTCAACACCCGGAGCTTCATTGAATTTGACATGGATGGATTCTTCAACAACCCCACTAGTCTTATTGTAAACCCGATATGCTTTACTCTTGGTTGAATACCCCATAAATATTCCTTCATCGGCCTTAGGATCAAGTTTGTCTAATTGATCCTTAGTATTCAAAATAAAACATTTACATCCAAATATTTTGAAATAACTAATATTTGGAGTTCTTCATTTCCAAAGCTCATATGGAGTTTTATTCATTTTAGGACGAATATAAACTCGATTAATGATTTAGCAAGCGGTGCTTACGGCTTCGGCCCAAAAATATTTTGGAAGTGAAAATTCATTGAGCATGGACCGACTCATTTCTTGAAGTGTCCGATTTTTTCCTTTCGGCTACTCCATTTTGTTGAGGTGTCCTTGGAGCCGAAAAATTATGACTATATCCCTTGGTTTCACAAAGACTCTAAATTCGCCGTCAAATTCTCCACCTCGATCACTTCGAATAGACTTAATAATATCTTCCTTTTCATTTTCAATAAGTCTACACAACTTAACAAACTCATTAACGGCATCGCTTTTATTTGTAAGAAATAGAGCCCAAGTATATCTAGAAAAATCATCAATTATAACAAAAGTGTAATGTTTTCCACTTAGACTTGTCGTACCAATATCCCCATACAAATCAAGATGAAGCATTTGTAGGGGTTTGGTAGTGGAAATTTCATTTTTTGGCTTAAAACTACTCTTAACTAATTTGTTCTTTTGACAAGTGTCACATAAGCCAAGATTTTCAAAATTCAATTTGGGTAGTCCTTTTACATGTTGGTTTTTGTAAATAGTTTGCAAATTTTTGTATCCAACATGCCCAAGTCGCCTATGCCATAAACTAGTTAAATCATTATTGGCGACAAGACAAGAAATATTTTGACTAACCAAATCACTTGTACAAATTTTATAAAGATTGCCTTTTCTAATTGCTTCACAAATAATTTTATCATTTTTGGAAATAAGGCATTTTTTTTTATTAAAAACAACATTATAATTTGAATCACAAAGTTGGCTAACACTTATCAAATTGAACTTAAGCCCTTCTACTAAAAGAACATTACTAAGAGAGAAAGAAGAGTTACCAATTTCTCCATTTCCAAGAATTCTTCATTTGCCATTGCCGAACATGACCATACCCTCTTCTTGGAGCTTGATGTTGGTAAAAAGTTCTCTCTTTCGGTCATATATGGCGTGAACATCCGCTGTCCACGAGCCATTTTGAATCTTCCATTGTTGTTATAGCCCCTATAACCTACAAAGGAATTATTTTTAGGTACCCTATAATTTTGGGGTCCATGGGGTTAGCAATTGAGACCTTTAGGTCTCCAATAATAGCTAAAATTATTCTTCAATTTACAATTGCTAGCATAGTGTCCATTCTTACCACAATAAAAACAAGTAATAATACGAGGACTACTAGCACGCACTGACAAAGGTTGGACCTTGGTCTTTTTTTAAAAACATTTTGAAAAGGTTTGTAACCAAGTCCTAATTTAGAATGCTCACCTCTTTGTGCATCTAAAATTTTTGTGACTTTATCCGTACTTAAATTGAATCGATGCACATCCTTTTTCAAATTTTCAATATCATTTGTGAGCGTTTGTTTTTCGGTTTCAAGATCATTTGTGGAGCTCACCTCTTTCCACCATTTTGATATGCTTTCACCATCATGCATATTGAAATTTTCAAAGTCTTTCACAAGCATTGTTTTTCTTGCTTGCTTCACTTTCTTTGTGCCCTCATAGATGGTTTCTATTTTTTCCCAAACTTCATGTGCCGACCGTATGCCTCTTATGCGATTATATTCGGTGGCGGTAAGAGAGCAATGTAAAATGTTTAAGGCCTTACCGTTTAAAGAGAAAGTCTTCTTGTCATTTTCATCGTATTCCTTGAACGGCTTGGGAGTCGTGGTACCATCCTCCAATTTTGTTGTTGGTGCGACCGGTCGCCATAGGGTGCGACCGGTCGGCACCCTGCTTGACCGGTCCCCCTCTTCGTTTTTATGAGTACAGAATGTTCTGTTTCAATATTCTTTGCTTCAGGTACCGGTCAACGCTTTGGGCGACCGATCGACCTCCAATTTTAAATGTTGTCCGATTTTTATCAAAAATAAACTTCAAGAAATACTCCAGAAAATTAGTAAAAACATTTTAAATCACTTGGGAGTATTTTGACAACATTTATAAACATAGTTTTGGTGTAAAAACCAATTTAAACAAAACCATCAAAAGTGTTGTCCATTTTTATCGAAAAATAAATTCTAAGAAATACTCCAAAAATTAGCAAAAATATTTTAAATCATTTAGGAGTATTTGGACAACATTTATTAACATTGTTTTGGTATAAAAACTCATTTAAACATAATCATCAAAATCTTGATAAAAACATTTATCTAACAATATATACCCTTTTAACTGTATTTTATTTAAATCTATTTTAATTTATTATATTAGTTTTTATTTTTTTAAATCAAAGTCTATTTATTGATGCAATGCTTTTCAACCAAAACACCTCTATATAAGTAATAAATAAAAAAAAACTACCATAAAATAGAAATACTAAATAGGAACAATAATTTCAATCTAAATTAAAATTTCTGATATGTAAAATAGAATAAGATTATTAAAAGTCATATTGACTTCTTATTTATAATATAAAAATAAAGTATTTTGCTACAATAAAATAACTTATTTTTTTTATCCAAATTTGTTAGACCTTTCATCCTATTAATTAAAAATTTAAAGAAAAATAAAAATAAAAAATATATTTTCCTACTCTCTATACCTCTATATTAAAATATAATTTATAATTGCATTTCGTTAAGTTTGAGAACAAATATTTATCCTTTAAAGTATCTTTTATAGTTAATTTCAGGTTTTTATTATCATATTTACTGGGCTTATTTAACTAAAAGAATATACAATTATATATTATTAAAATTGATAAATAAATCTAAATTATAGAATTTGTAAGTTCAAATGGTGCATCCATAAAACAATAAATACGTGCATGAATAAATGTTAAAGAAAAATTAGTTCTCAATTTTCAATTTAGCCTCAAAATTCTTAGTATTAATTGTTTTATATTGTTATTGTAATTTTTGCTGTAAAATTATTTTTCTTTATTTTTATTTATTTAGTTTTACAATAGAGATATATATGTCAACCCCTAAAAAAGTAAAAAAAAAATTATAAATATACAGTTGTGGATAAAAATTAAACAAATATCACTCATCTCATCCACTTCACTTTGAAATTTGAAATATCATTTCATTAATTTCAAACACATAACTCTTAGCCAAGTTTATTTCATTTTTAAATTTTAGAGTATGTACTTATAATATATTTGTTTTGCAAATTTAACTTTACATTGTCACAATGATCGAGTTTTTTTTTTTATCGAAAGAATTCATGAACAAAATAAATTAATAATTGAATCTAAATCATGTTGAACCGTATATCCATTATTACGGGAAAAAACATACATAAAGATTAATGAATAGATCTTAGAAACAAAATAATATTTTTTTAAAATTTTAGTAAAAATTTATATTTAACTTATATATATTAAACTAATTATTTTTTATAGGAAAAGCATAAAATTCCTTGAAATTTTCAATAGTCGCGAATTTCCATCTTCCCATACCTAAAAAATGTATCATTTACTCCAACCAAAAATAATATTATCTCATAATTTAGAGTGTGATAGATAATAAATTTATTATAGTATGGATATTCTCAACCAATAGTGAAGTTTAAAAAATGTATTTTGTCCTGCTATTTATTTTGAATAAAATAATATTAAATATTTTTAATTTATTTTTTCTCTTTATTTTGCTGTATATATTCATACTCTTTTTCTTTTTTGATGTATTTAATTATTTAGAAAATTAAAGAAATATATTATAAATGTGTGTTTTACATAGCACTCAACTTTAAATGGCTAAAATTCTCTCATATGAAGTCTTTTATATATGCTTATCACATATGATTAAAAAGCTCTCGATATCTAGTATAATATAAAATAAATATTATCTAAAAATTTAAATTATTTTAAGAGTTAAAATTGAAATAAATTATATAAGTGTTTGAAATATAAAGAGACACTTGTCAATATTATTAAACAAATAAAATCAAAATCAATATGAAAAACTACTTAATTACCCTTAAAGCTAACTTTACCATGAGGACATTTTTGGCAAATCAAAATTTTCAAGAAACCTTAAAACCTATTCACACTTTTGTAATAGGTATAGGTATAGAATAGATAGATAGATAAACCAACTAATAGGGCTTTCTATGCAGGTTGTCTTGACAGGAACATTGACAAAAACAGAGGTGGTACTATGAATTTGGAAATTAAAGAGTTTGAGATTATAATAACAAATTCCTTTGAATAATTTTCAGAACTCTCATCGATTTGAAATCAATTCAGAAACTAAGTTATTTTTTAGTCGTTAAAATGAACTTTAAAAGTCATTTAAAAATTCGCAACTCCGTATTTTCGAATCCAAACTCAACCTGAAAATATTGTTGAATGAATATATAGCATTATGATGGAACGCTTATGTGTTGTTAGTCATGATGAAGAGAACAAGATGTTATGCATTCAAATTCTACCAACAAACGTGAAATCCTACAGACAATATATTACTTTTACAACTTGTACATAAGATTAATAATTACCAGCTGGCTGGGCAGCAACTTCAACCAGAAATCAAGGATCAATTTTCTGCAGATATTTTCCATTCCTTTGTGTGAGTAAATTACACCTCAACACACTGGAATACTTCACAGTCCATGTACATATGTCAATGGCTCACCTGAGATGGGAGGAAAGAAAAACACATCACACAGAAACACAATTTGAGATCATTTTTCAAACAAGTATTTTTCTTAAATTTGTAGAATTAGAGTAATACACATGGCAGCATCCAAGGAACTGCATTCCTTTCTTTATTATTTAATAATTTAAGCAAAAAGGGATGTCATTCCAACATAATATGCAACGATATCCTCTGTCTGTAAGACCATATGTTGGTTCTATCTGTTTACTAAATGAAACTACTCTATAGAACTCCCATTAAACATCCATGACTCAACAGCTAAGCAGTTGAAAGGAGAATGTAATTGCGCAGAGAGAAGAAAATATAGGAATTTGAACACTTACAGTTATGTGGCAATAGCATCTTCCCATGCTAAAGGACTTCCTAAGTGCCCCTTGAATTATTCTGCAAAATGTATATTAAAATGAGTAAATCATATACATAGTCAATTAACTGGAGTGATGATGCACTTTTGGGACACAAATTGATTCTACCAAAGGAACTAAAATCCCTAGCCAGTACAGTTTGGTCCTACATTAGCAAGGTTAGACAGTTCAAATCCATAAATTATTGCTATGATCGCTGACGTCACAGCATATCAAATCTGTATGCCTATATTTGTATACTAAACCTGATCAGCACAAATAATTCGCCCTAAGTGAGTGAGAATTGATTCAACCCATGCACGTCACTAGATTCAGCAGAAAAGGTAATGCAGAACATGAAAAAGAACGTAGTGGTCATAATTAGCCATCAAACATGTTCTTAGTTTGCATGACAAATGAGAAGGTCAAATGCTTACGACAACTATGAAAAAGAACATAGGGGTCTTAATTACCCATCAAATATGTTCTTAGTTGTCATACCAGGAAGACACTTAATGTTAAACTATACAAGCTTTACACATTATATGTATAAGATAAAAAGTGGGGATTGACTTCGTCATTTGAACTACTGACGTTTCTCACATCTTCAATTGCAATATCCTTGTTCCAACATAAACTTAGGGTCCCACTGAATCTAAATTTCAGCCACATAGAAACAAATAATACAACATAAATAGAAACTGCTACTGGTGATTAGGTATAAACCAAAAGATTAGATATTGGAAAAAGGAAAAAAATGCTCCTATATATATATATATATATATATATATATTATATATATATATATATAGCACATAACAATAAATCAAAGAAAGAAATCAGTCAAATAAAATTTGTCTTGTACACTCACTGGTGCAACGCCAGCAATAACCATAGAAAAATCATAAATCCAAATTATCAGAACGTATTTCCTAACAATTTTAAGAAAGTCAAACATCCTCTTCCAGCAAAAATCTGTTAATTTGATGCATAAACTTATATATAACCTATTCATGGTTAATAAGCATTTTTAAATACATATGATTACCCTTGATTCCAAAACTTTTTTGCTGTCACTGTAGTACTGATTTGGATGGTTAATTCCCTCATCGCAAGATACCCCATGAACAGCTTCGAATGTCAAGGTACATGCTAACTGCATAACCAAACTTGAAAGTCATAACTAGTAGCTCAAGAAAAAGCTTAGGTGGAATGAGTATGGGAACATAAGAGAAATTCTGTTCAATATATAAATAACCTGATAATGTCTATTCCGCACTTTATCCATGACATCCTCAACTGCACGATTGCCTACTCCCATCTTACTAAGTGCTGCTCTCAAATTTTCCTCACTGCTCACACAATATTAGCAAGTTTCACTGACTCAACAAGAAAATGTGAGCAAAGGAAAATGCAATTTGCACATTTACTTAACCAAGCATAAAAGCTCATGTTTCTTGTCCTTTTGGTTGTTAGATAACAGCTGCTGAGCTTTCTCAGACTGATATATACTCTAGTAAATAACTTGTAATTATGAAAGTTCATTTCGGAGTCATAATATTCAAAGAGATCATTAAATTATTTCAAAGAACTGCTAAGCTTCTAGTGATATATCATGTCATAATTTACATATATCTTGATCAGTTCTTTGCAAGATCAGATGAGTAAAACTCATGGCCACCAATGAAAACACAAATCATAAGTCAACAAAAGAAAAAAAATTCATAGAATTTGTGTGTGCGAAACAAAGACAGTGGAACTGCTTCCATCTTCTTTATCAAGCAAAAATGGAAAAGCTTAGTTGGTAACACAAATTTAAAGTTCAGTTGGGAAAATCAATGCCTCCTGCATGATTGGTGTGCTCTTTCAGAATTTCGCAAAAGATGTTGCAAGAATAGGAGTACCTGCAGAAGATTTTTTCTTAACTAAATGGAGATGGTGTGATGTGAATTTTGATTTTGAAACTAGAAGGATTGGTTCTGCTTTTAGATTCGTAGAGAAAGAATGTGCCACTATATCAAGAAGTTTGACCTGAAATGACGATACGGACACCCATGATGATCTCCTACACCTGGTGTGGTTGATATTATCTTTTGACATGAATAGGGCGTGTAATCCTGCATCATTGATGAATGCAGTCAAAATGCAGATTCAACTATGCTGGCAAACACAGAAGGAACAAGTAAAACACACAGCATTGTTGAATTTTCCACCCCATGTGGTAAATACTATTCCTTTGGTAGGCATCAACCAACCAACACCACCAAGTCTTCAATGGTTGGTTGCCAAACTTTGTTGACAAAGTTTGTTCACATGTTGGAATTGGGCATGGAAAATGCCTATAAAAGGGCTTCATCCTTGAATGCAAAATCACACCAAGCAATTAGCATTTTAGCAATTGCAAGAGAAGAGAGAAAAATAGAGAGTAGAGAGTGTATCTATAAGTGTGTGTTTTGAGTGAAGAAAAAGAGAGAAAAATTAGTAGTAATTTTTCATTCTCA
Organism: Rehmannia glutinosa; assembly: GCA_016081115.2. Lineage (NCBI taxonomy): Eukaryota > Viridiplantae > Streptophyta > Magnoliopsida > Lamiales > Orobanchaceae > Rehmannia > Rehmannia glutinosa. The sequence goes on from CM071926.1 coordinate 45,933,416, forward strand.
CCCAAAATAGCATTCCTATTTTCTCGGGTATTCCAAGTTGAGTGACTTGAGATAATTTGTGTATCCCCTATTTTTAGGGAGAAATTTTGTAAACTACTATACGTTTAGTGGAGGATTTATCGGACTACGGTCTCGTGGTTTTTCCCAATTTGGGTTTCCACGTAAAAATTCTTGTGTCCTATTTTTATCGTCTTGCACTATTATTCTTGGTTTGGTTCCCATTTTTAATCCAAACTAGGTGGGAAAAGATTTTACTATTTCCACATTTGTCGGTGTCATTTATTTTGGCACTCTTTCCCAACAAGTGGTATCGAGAGCCACGTTGTTGCGGATTAAAAAATGGAGGAATCGATGTCTGTTGGTGGGATGTTCAAACTCAACGGATCCAACTACAATATTTGGAAGCCGAGTATGTTGGATCTTCTCTCTGCAAGGATCTTTATTTGCCCTTGAAAGGTGATACTTTGCCAAACCAAAAGATACAAGTGATGACGAGTGGAAAATCCTACCGTAAAAAACCGTAGGATATATCCGGCGTTTCCTTGAGCATAGCATTTTCCATCATTTTGCTAATGAGGAAAAGGCCGATGTTAATGGAAAAATATTGAAACTATGTTTGAGAGGAAAAATGGCTTGAACAAAGCTTCTATTATCGAAAAATTGTTCGCTCGGATATACGAAGGTGCGAACATGACGAGCACCTAAATGCGTATCGTGTCTGCGATAAATCAATCTACCACAATGAAAATATCCTTGATGATGAAGTAATTGCTTTATTCTTTGCTCATTTCGTTACCTGGCCGGTTGGGACACGCTTGTGGTGTCGGTCGAAGAACTCGGCCGAATGGTGAACTCGACTATGCAAATGGTCAAAGATTGTCTTCTTAATGAAGAGTCGAAAGAAAGGAGTTAGAATATTCTTCCGAGTCAAAAGCCTTAGTAGCTGAAAATGACAAACGGGGAAGGAGCAAGTTTAGAGGTTCTCAAAATAAAAGAGACAAATCCGAGGGGAGGTCCAAATCGAAGGACTTCAAATGTCATTATTGTGGTGGTCCAAATCATTATGAGAGAGATTGCGAGAAAGAAAAAAGAGATCAAAAGAATGGAAATAATGAAAACAAGATCGATGACAAAAGACACTCATCGCTAGTAGCTTGATTGATGGCGATGTTGTCATCATTTGTGATGATGCTTGTATTAGTTCAAAGATGCCAAAGACGGATCGATTATTGATTCAGGAGCTTCATATCATATCACACCTCATCGTGATATGTTTACATCATACACCGGTGGTAGCTTTGGCAAAGTCGAAATGGCCAACCATGGTGTGTGGAGGTCGTTGGCATAGGTAACATCATATTGAACCCGATCACGAAGCGGACTCATGCTCAAGGATGTCGGACATATTCCCGACATTCGCTCAATATTATTTCCACTTGCAAGCTTGGCGATCTTTGGCTATGACAATCACTTTGGTGAAGGAAAATGGAAGCTCACCAAAGGCTCTCTTGTTGCGCTAAGTGACGAAGCGAGAATTCTCTGACGATGCAAGCCGTTATCCAATGGAGAGGTAAATGCAATTGATAAAAGTTCCTCCATTGAGTTATGGCATAAAAGACTCGGACATCTAAGTCGGAAGGGCTTGGAAGTTCGACCCGAAAAGAAACTTCTCCCGAGGTAACTAGTATGCCCTACAAACTTGTGTTGATTGTTTAATTGGAAAACAACACGAGTTGCTTTCAAGAGTTTTTCACCTTCAAGAAAATCTCATCCACTAGATCCGTGCATACTTGATTTATGCTTTACATGAAAGATAGAAGTCTTGGTGGTGCAATATATTTTGTAACATTTATTGATGATTTCTCTAGAAAAGTCGGTGTTTTGCTTTGAAATCTAAAGATCAAGTTAAGGTATCTTTAAGAATTTTCAAGCAAGTGTTGAAAGAGAAAGCAGGAAAGAAGCTGGAAGGCGAGTTCGTCTTGACAATGGTGGTGAATACCAGGGTCCATTTGAGCAACATTGCGGGGATCATGGAATCAAGCTTGAGAAGAGTGTTCCAAAACTCCTCAACATAATGGAGTAGCGAGAAAGGATGAACAGACAATTTGTGAACGAGTCAAATGTATCTTTGTCACATTCCAATCTACCCAAATCCTTTTGGGGTGAAGCAATGAGGATCATAGCTGATCTAATCAACCTTTCTCCATCGGCTCCTCCGGGTGGCGACATTCCGGATAGAGTTTGGATCGGAAAAGATGTTTCCTACAAACACTTGAGAGTGTTTGGGTCAGCGTTTGTGCACATTCCAAAAGATGAAACGATCCAAGCTTGATGACAAGACCAAGTCATGCATCTTCTTGGGCTATGGCCATGAAGAATTCGGCCACTGAGTTATGGGATCCATCGAAGAAGAAAGTTATCGAAGCGGGGATGTTGTATTCCTTGAGGATCGATAATTGAAGATCTTTAAACAGTTGAGAAATCAATCAAACCAAAGATGTTCCCGATGACGTAGATCCGCTTTCTTCTCCTAGAAATCGAGAATCATGGGGGAGATGTGCAAGATCAACACCATGATACAACCGTGATGTCCCTCCGGTTCCACCACCGGAAGATGCGGCTAGAAGGTCCACCGCACAAAGACAACCTTCTACCAGATATAGCCCACATGAGTATGTAATGCTCACTCGACGGGGGAGAACCACAAAGTTTTGAAGAAGCCATATCACATGATCGAAAGGATATGTGGATGGAGGCCATGAAAGAAGAGATGAACTCTTTGCGGAAAATCACACCTATGACCTGGTGAAGCCACCGAAAGGTAAACGACTAAAAAAATAAATGGGTGTACGGGTTGAAGACGATGAGCAAAGCTTACAACCAGTATAAAGCTAGCCGGTTGGTTGTGAAGGGTTTCGATCGAGAAGAAGGGTGTTGATTTCAAGAAATTTTCTCACCAGATGGTGAAGATGTCTCAATCGAGTTGTTCTTGGGATAGCCGCCAGCTTTGGATCCGAAATCGAACAACTTGATGTGAAGACGCATTTCTTCATGGAGATTTGAATGAAGAAATCTATATGGAGCAACCGGAAGGGTTCAAAGTCAAAGGTAAGGAGAACTTGGTATGCAGTTGAAGAAGAGCATGCGGCTTAAAACAAGCTCCAAGACAACGGTACAAGAAGTTTGACTCCTTCATGACCGACCATGACTACAACAGGACCAACTCCGATCACCGTGTGTATTCTTCAAGAAGTTCGAGTGATAATGATTTTATCATATTGTTATTATATGTGGATGACATCTTTGATTGTAGGTCATGATGCCACAAGATTGAGAAGTCAAGAAAGAACTTGGCAAGTCTTTTGCGATGAAAGACTTAGGACTACCTAAGCAAATCCTTGGGATGAAAATCTCAAGAGACAGGGGTAAAAGCTCTCCGGCTATCTCAAGAAAAGTACGTCGAGAAAGTTCTTGAGAGATTCAATATGAGCAAGTCAAAACCAAATCAGATCTCCACTTGCGGGCCACTTCAAGCTAAGTGCGACGAATGTTCCACAAGTGAGGAAGATAAAACAAAATGCAAAAGGTACCATATGCTTCATGCGGTTGGCGCTTTGATGTATGCTATGGTATGTACTAGACCGATATTGCTCATGCGATTGGTGTTGTTAGCCGTTTTCTCTAATCCAGGGAAAGATCATTGATCCGCGCAGCGTGAAATGGATATTTCGGTACTTTGAGAGGTACTTCTAAATATTGTCTAAGATTTGGTGATGACCAAACTCATACTGAGCGGATTCACGATGCGATATATGGTGGTGATGTTGATTCCGAAGTCCACATCCGGATACCGATGAGATTTGCGGGGAGCTATCTCTTGGCAATCGAAACTTCAAAATGTGTGGCATTATCCACAACCGGAAGTGAATACATTCTTTGTGACGGAAGCTTGCAAGGAGATGTTGTGGTTGAAGAAGTTTCTACGGAATTGGGGACTTGAAGCGGGGAAAAATACACGCTCTCTTTGTGACGATCGGCGCAATTCACTTGAGTAAGAATTCTTCATTCCACTCAAGGTCAAAACATATTGATGTGAGATACCATTGGATTCGAGATGTCTTGATGAAAAACTGATGCAATCGAGAAAGTTCACACGAGATGAAAATGGTGCGGATATCTTTGACAAAGTCTTTACCAAGAGATAAGTTTGAAGTTTGCGAACCAAAGCGAGATTGGTTGATTCCCCACACGAGGTGGAGGGGGAGAATTGTTGAATTTTCCACCCCATGTGGTAAATACTATTCCTTTGGTAGGCATCAACCAACCAACACCACCAAGTCTTCAATGGTTGGTTGCCAAACTTTGTTGACAAAGTTTGTTCACATGTTGGAATTGGGCATGGAAAATGCCTATAAAAGGGCTTCATCCTTGAATGCAAATCACACCAAGCAATTAGCATTTTAGCAATTGCAAGAGAAGAGAAAAAAATAGAGAGTAGAGAGTGTATCTATAAGTGTGTGTTTTGAGTGAAGAAAAGAGAGAAAAATTAGTAGTAATTTTTCATTCTCACCCAAAATAGCATTCCTATTTTCTCGGGTATTCCAAGTTGAGTGACTTGAGATAATTTGTGTATCCCCTATTTTTAGGGAGAAATTTTGTAAACTCTTATACGTTTAGTGGAGGATTTATCCGGACTACGGTCTCGTGGTTTTTCCCAATTTGGGTTTCCACGTAAAAATTCTTGTGTCCTATTTTTATCGTCTTGCACTATTATTCTTGGTTTGGTTCCCATTTTTAATCCAAATAGGTGGGAAAAGATTTTACTATTTCCATTTGTCTTGTCATTTATTTTGGCACTCTTTCCCAACAAGCATTCGAGTAATTCTGAAAAATGTATTAAGATTATTTTTGAACCATGAAACTCTTCACAGATACAAATGAGGAATCAAAAAGGAAATGAATATCATAATGTGCGTGTATATATATACTACATCTCCCCTCATTGTTTACATTGCATCTACTCACAACCAATGATAACTATTTTAGAAGAGTGCAGAACAATAAAAACTAAACAAGTGTATAATCTCCCTCATGTGCTCTTTTCCTTCTTTCTACAAAATGAGAGAAAGAGATTAGTTCAATATAAATGTATCATCATTTCCATGTCCAACAAACATCGGTACAAAGTTTCACTAAAACTTAATGTATCAATATAAGAAATAGCTTCACAAACTCCGTCAACTGATCCAAAAGCCAAACACAACATTGACTATTGAAACAAAGTTTCAAGAATCGATTCCATAAAGATAATTGAACCATAAATTAGTGGAAGAGATGAATTACCGTCCTTTTCCTTCTTTTCCATAATTGTGGCGTATCTTTGTATGCATATTCCTTGTCGAATCTTTCAGCCCCAGCCTACAAAAGTAGCACAATACGCATATATTTCAAAACTGAAAAGGCAAATGTAAGCAAACCATGAAGCATGATAAACAGAACATCCCAAGTAGCTTTTACTCTTTTCTTATACTATGGCAAAATTGATTAGGTAAATAAAAGAGTGTAGGCATGAAGCAGGTCTAATTTTCCTATTGATTTTAGCAATTACTATGAATTGTCAGTTAGAAAGGTTCAGAGTCAATGCAATTCAATCAGCGGACTCTCTGTTTGCATAAACCAACATACAGAATTTAAGGATGCCAGGAGTAATACAATTGCAAATATGGGCATATTGACAAATCTTTGAACACTGCATGACAAATAGAAGACATTCCAAATATGATAAGATACTGCAATTTATTGTTCAAAAAATTGCAGTTTACAATTTGGATAGGGATTCCGCGAATACTATCCATTCTCTGTAGCTGATACTGAAGCAGGAGAAATTAAAGTTAAAAATAAAAAATTATAGCACTGTAATCACCTTTCTGGAGAATTCTGCTTTCCAGAATGCAAGAGCATCATCCAGATTGAGTCCAACACCCTAATAATACATATATACACAATATCACTGCCATGACAAAAATATCAAGGAACTTCTTTAACTAAATAACTGTCATTAAAATAGTGTCAGTTACTCATGCTTTCACATACAAAATGTTAGGTGAAACCACCACCAAACTTCTTTCATTGTGGGGATTGGATGGTGGAAGTTCCATCTGCACATTAAATGTGCATTTGGCATTCTCTCATCATTTTGCCTATAAAAGGCTTTGATGAGTTGAGAGGAAATTGCACCACAACCGAGAGTGAGAAAAACAAGAGAAAGAAAAGAATAGAGTGTAGGCATTTGGAGTGATCAATTTGTGTGAGATAAATTGTGATAAGTGCGGGAAAACACTCGGAGTATTTTTTCTCTTGGGGCAATATAAAGGGGTGGGGGAGAGTGTTCTTTGATAGCTAATAAAGTGGTTGTACGAGTCTTATATTCTTGGGTTCGGTCCATAAAACTCAAGGGGTGTATTTTTCTTGTACCGGGAAATTCTTTATTAGTAAAGAACGGAAACTCTCGCGGATGTAGGCAGGTTTTGCCGAACCACGTAAAATCACTGTGTGCATTTTATTTTCTGTCGATGTTATTTATTTTTGCCATCATCTTGTTGGTGTGATTTGTCGGATATTCCGGATAAATCAAATCTCGGACCACGACACGCCTCCGCTGCGCCCAACAAGTGGTATCAGAGCCACTTGGTAAGCCGGGCAAGGTAGAAAATTGAGATTTGAATTTTTCTGGATGGACACCGTGGCAATGGCAAATCCATTCAAGGTGCAACAATTTGAGGGCAAAGGAAATCATTCTTTGGCAACGAAGGGTGAAGGATCTCCTAGTTCAACAAGGCCTATCACTGGCATTGAAGGGAGAGGAGGGAAAACCAACAGAAATGAAAGACGCACAGTGGGCGGATCTGAAATCGCGTTGTGTTAGCAAGATTCAACTTTGTATTGCGCACAACATTATCAATAATGTTGTCGATGATGATTCTGAAGATTCAGCACCAGAGTTGTGGAAAAAATTGGAGAACTTGTATCTGGGGAAAAATTTATCCACAAAGTTGCTTCTAAAGCGGCAATTATATAGACTGAAGATGTCGGAGGGTGACAATCTGATGGATCACATGAACCAGTTTCATGGACTGGTGGATCAATTGGGGAAAGTTGGTGTAAAGATTGAGGAAGAAGATAAAGCTCTTTCACTTCTTACCTCTATCCCGGATTCATATGATAGTCTGGTGACGACGTTGTTGTACGGGAAAGACACACTAGACTTGGAGCATATAAAAGCATCATTGTTGTCCCATGAAAAACAAAAGAAGGCAAACCAGAAGAGGGACATGAATCTGCTTTGGTCGCTCGGGGCATGAATCGGAACGCGAGGAAATCTGTGGTGGATCGAACCAATCAGCAGTCGGTTCAAGAACCAGGGGAAAGGGCATTGTGTGCTATCGTTGTCACGAGGAGGGCCACATAAAAAGGAATTGTCCTCGGAGAAAGAAGGATGATGATGGTGAAGGTAGCGGTGGTGATGCAGTGATAGTTGCGGAAGATGGAGATGTTTACACAGTCTCCGCAAGTATGGATACTTCTTCTCAAGATGGGTGGATTTTAGATTCGGGGTGCGTATGCATGTATGCTCCAGACGGGATTATTTTGATTCACTTCAACTGAAGAGGGCAGAAACTTTGTCCTTAGGTAATGGTTCTACTTGTAGAATCATGGGTTTTGGAGTGGTTAAAATCAAAATGGGTGATGGAGTGGATCGTACTTTGGGTGGTGTGGTCTATGTCCCAAAGATGCGAAAGAATCTAATTTCCTTGAGCCAATGGATTCCAAGGGCTGTGAGTATTCAGCTGGAGGTGGAGTCCTGAAAGTCGCACGTGGCGGAGAGGTCCTACTGGTGGGAGAGAAGTATCGGAATTTATATCGTCTGGTGACCTCAAAGGATTACTGGAAGTGGAGCGCGCCAGAAGGTTTCCAGGGTGCAGACGGGTGTGTAGGAAATCCTGCTGGGCGAGAGGATGGATCGAGGTCGTCCCTCTCGGCAGTCAACTAGTGATGTTGACTGGACTGCACATGTGTATTGGCCGATTGAATGAAGTGGAGATAGGACCTTACTGATTTGGCATGTGCAGAGAACTGAAGGCCAATGGTGTTTCGATGTTCTGGTTTGTAAGAAAAAGTTTGTGGTGGAGGTGGAGATTGTTAGGTGAAACCACCACAAAACTTCTTTCATTGTGGGGGTTGGATGGTGGAAGTTCCATCTGCACATTAAATGTGCATTTGGCATTCTCTCATCATTTTGCCTATAAAAGGCTTTGATGAGTTGAGAGGAAATTGCACCACAACCGAGAGTGAGAAAAACAAGAGAAAGAAAAGAATAGAGTGTAGACATTTGGAGTGATCAATTTGTGTGAGAAAAATTGTGATAAGTGCGGGAAAACACTCGGGGTATTTATTCTCTTGGGGCAATATAAAGGGATGGGGGAGAGTGTTCTTTGATAGCTAATAAAGTGGTTGTACGAGTCTTATATTCTTGGGTTCGGTCCATAAAACTCAAGGGGTGTATTTTTCTTGTACCGGGGAATTCTTTATTAGTAAAGAACGGAAACTCTCGTGGACGTAGGCAGGTTTTGCCGAACCACGTAAAATCACTGTGTGCATTTTATTTTCTGTCAATGTTATTTATTTTTGCCATCATCTTGTTGGTGTGATTTGTTGGATATTCCGGATAAATCAAATCTCAGACCACGACACACCTCCACTGCGCCCAACACAACATACATGGATGAGTAAGATGATGTCTCTTGTGTGCGCAAAAGCTTCAACATAATCAATCCCATTAAATAAAAATATGAGTATATGCATTTTTCATTGTGACTAAGAATGTTCAGCCTACTAACACAAGAACAATAAAATTGCATTTATCAACTAGCATAATTATGAAGGTTTGTATGTACAAATAAAGTTGATGCTAATGTACCAAGCTGCCCTTTTTTGACAAAGACAGCTATCCAATCTATTTTAACATTTTTTAGCTCATGGCATTTTAAGCACACTTAATTTTATTTTTCTTTAATGTGTTGGGTGGAGTGGTTGGAGGAGAGGGGATAAATCTTAAAGAAATTGAAAGACTCAGAGTTCGAACCCTGAGCAACACCCTTCAAAGGGTGAGTAATACCACTTGATAACTCTCTTTATTTAAAGAAGAGAAATTTCAGTCTGTAATAAATTAATTCAACATGAAAAGTTCCTAAGTAATGATGCATCCAAAATAAAACATCAAAAGTATACCCTGAATATCAGAGGGAAAAATGGCATGTGCAACAGAAATAGATAAAAGTTTAGAATTAAATAACCTTGAGAAAGAGACCCAGTTGCATCCGCCCTCCATGCTTCAAGTGATGATCCTCCCTAAGCTGCACATGGAAGTATAGGGGATGACAGAGGTTCTAAACCAAGTTGAAAAGAAGATCAACAAAACCTAATTCCACAGACCAACTTGTTACCTTCTCAAACAAATGGCGCATGCAGAGAGGGAATGAATTTTTGGCAACTTGATCAATGTCCTTCAATGATATCTCTGCATGTTCTTTTGGCTGCAGTGGCACTTCATAAGTCAATCAATCAATTTGAAAATCAAGTTTCGGAAAATGGATTGTTAGATTTTCCTGTCAAGTTACCTGGCTATAGTCAGGACCTAAGTAACTTGTGGATAGGGCTTCAACAATCTAATTAAAGCAAAGGTCAGATGCTATAAAAATCTGAATTTGGAAAGAATCACTTCCGGATACTTACAGGAGTCAGCCGGTCCTTCTCTTGCTCTCTGATCATAGATGTCCATTTTCTGACAGCAAATAATGCAGGTTATGACATTTTGGAGATAATTCTTACGCTCTAGGAATTCTTGCAAGCTAAAAATTGAAAATCTTCCTTAGCAAGGAGGCAAAATAATTTAAACTGAGCTAGTGCCTTAAATTTTAAACTTTCTCCAAGAAAGTTCTTCAATGCAACAATATAACAACCTTGAAATACTAACATGGAAAAGCTTGATTCGTGGAGTTTGGAACTAATACAAATGAAAGTTAGAACATTCAAAACACCCACATAGTCTAATTTCCTTTTTATGCAAAGCATTTATCTGAGTCATTATGCTGCAAAATATGCCCGACAAACATTTGACGAAGTCATAATCACCCAAGAAAATCATTGCTCAAACATTACACTGCTCAGCCATCAAATTCCTGATAAGTACAGCATATTAGCCCAACTAATAAAACTACCAGACAGAAATTTGAACAATTCCTGTTCAAAAACCTGAATAATTTCGGTCTTAGTCATAATCACCCAAGAAAATATGCCACCCGGCAAACATTTGACGAAATCATAATCACCCAAGAAAATCATTGCTCAAACATTACACTGCTCAGCCATCAAATTCCTGATAAGTACAGCATATTAGCCCAACTAATAAAACTACCAGACAGAAATTTGAACAATTCCTGTTCAAAAACCTGAATAATTTCGGTCTTAGTCATCGTCAAAATGGAAGCAATCAATACTCAAATGAGAAAAAATGGAAGCATTGAAGACCATGGACTGAAAAAAACCTGTTTGTCAATACAAGTGCTTTTGAAAGATGGCTGCGATATTGGGTCATGAGGAGGGAAACCACCTGCAAAGAGAATCAGGAATTCAATCATGAAATGACGGAAAAGAAGTTCAGATCTGTACAGAAAGTGGTCCAAAAGCATATTCACCTGGTTCATTGCTACATATGCATACCCCTTCAGAATAAATACTCGGCGACTTGCTACTAAATCAGGAACTTGTTCAAATGGCACCTTCATTTTATTGAAAGGGAAAATAAGGTCTAATGGCCAAACGTCAACCAGATATAGTGTGACGATGAACTACTTTACGAAAGACAACTAATTCTTTCTAAAAACAGTTATGTGATAATTAGAGAATTTCTGGCTGAGTACATGTGTGTGTTAGTAGTTTGTTGCCCCACTATCCTGTATTGATAATGGACTTTTATTCCCACTCTGATGAGCAGCACAGAGCCACTTGTTTCTGAATGCTCGTGTGCTAAGCTGGTAAGAATGGAGATGAAGGACATGCAGTAATTACCTTGTAGTATACAGTATCAGCTGCAATGATGAATCGAAAAAAGATAAACGAAATCAGTAAAAATGAAGAAATAAGTAAGAAATCCAATGTCTGTTAGATTTTCCCGTAAATATCACAAACGTACCACTGGATCCAGATTGACCAGTGGAGCTCTTAACTTGGTTCAATTTATCTTTCACACTCTGAAACCAAATCACAGAACGGCTTACTTCATGGTAATAAGGTAGTCCATTTTGATGTATCAAAGTGGAGCCTTTGCATATTGCTAAAACTATATCAATAACAGGTGTTGCAGGTACACTGGCCTTTCCAGAAACATGATAACAACATCAATTACCTCATATTCTGCATTGCTTACAGCCTTGTAAGGCAGATCAAACTCTGCCAATAGTGCCCTCTACAGAGAACCCAGGTAGATGAGATAAGTCACTAAATCAAATAATCAAGAACAATGGCACCAGCAAGCATGGTTGATCAGTGTAAATAGCGAATTCACACCTGGGCTTCAGAACCTTCGAGTTGAAACCGATAGCGAAACAGTGTAGTCTCCATGGAAAGAAACCATCTCCTTAATTCCTCTCTACCATATAATAAAGCACATGTAAAAGGGCATTTACAACCAAACATTAAAAAGAAAAAACTGAGTCTCGCAATACTGGGAAACAAAAAATGTACTGAATCTTGCAATACTGGGAAACAGAAAATGTAAGAGAATAGTAGAAAGGAAAGCAAGTTAAAAGGTGAAGCTTACTCTCTGCAGTAGACAAGGCGCAAAACAAAATGGGAAATGATGTCCTTGTTGGTGACCTCATGTGCTTCCGAATGCATCATGTTTACCTTCCATAGTTTGTCTACCTGCATCAAAACCATAATGTCAAACCACTAATCAGAAGTAGAAAAACTTTCAACACCTGTTATGTGGAGAAACACACCAAAAAAAAAAAACATATAAGACAGAATGCAAAAGCTTTAATATTACCAAATCCACCATCTCGTTAGGTTTCTTTCCACGGGATAGTCCATCTGAAATCCCTTTGAGAACTGCACAGAACAACCAAAATAATTATTGAAATGAATCGTGTTTCCGCATTTTTGGGATACCTTTATGAAATGACAACATCAATCAGCCAACAGACACAACCACTACAGGGTATAACCAATAAGAATTAAATGCTCCAAAATCTATAATAATTTTCTATTACTTGAACCAAAACGTCCAAACAATTCTCAAGAACTCCTACAAATGCATTAAATTTACTTCCTCAGAAACAATTCAAAGTATATAAAAGAAAATATATAGGCCAAAAATAAAAAAACAACTGAATTCCGGGACTATTATGAAATTCAAATATCCTAGTGGCCTAGTTAATCAGCAGATACCTCAAGTCCGTGTTCTAGAAAACCAAATCCATACCACAGTCCATGTTCAGGAATTAGATATAACTCAATTCAAATTTAGGAAATTCTTCGTCAACTAGAACTCTACGAGCTCTATTTTATGAGTCCAAACACAACATTATTGAAATAAAAATACTCTTCATATTAGACTTTTCAATTCTACTAACTCAATCTTATAAATTGAAACAAAACTAAGAATAACTGCGTAGTTAAAAAACACAAATTAATGCGTATAACACGCACGCACGCACGCAAAGAAAGAAACCTCGAAGGCGATGAACAGCGTAAAGCTCAAAGTCTTCGAGCCGGACTTCGAGTTCCGGCGCCGAGCGGTAGAGCCGGACAGTCGAAACGGTGTCGCCTGCAGAAGACTTTGAGGATTTCCGGCGAGATCCGACGATCTCCATTTGCAAAATCAATTAATATTCAATTGCCGGATCTGAATATTGATGGAGAAAAGAAAAAAAAATAAAAGAAGACAGTAGCTGAAATGAATAAGGGGTTTCCAGATGAAACTTATCGGGCGAGGAAAATGGCGGGAAATTGTTCCCTCCATTATGGTTCTGGGTTGGGCTTTAAGTGAAAACCCATTTGAAAAATTCCCATTAGACCCCATTTTGATCCATTAACATATCATAGTCCAAAATCAGCCATTTCGACACACATGCCAATTATATTTGGTGGATATCTTTTCTTGAAAAGTATTGGGTGGATAACCACATCCATTTGGCCTAGTAGTATCATTCCTCCAATGTGTGGGAGGTCAGGGGTTCAATCCCCAGTAAAGTGTGTGTGCGTAACTAAAAAAAAAATGTATTTGGTGGATATTGGTGAATTGACAATGAACAATTTTTTTTTTTTGGAAAAAATAATGAACAATAATGTAATTATTAATAAAATGAAATATTTGTCCATCATGCAAATCCCCAAATAATAATAGGATGGGATCGAATCGAACTTGTCGGATTATACTACCTCCATCCTGAATACATAATTTGTTAATGTGGTCCATTTAATTAATCTCTTTAAGTGTAATGATAAGCGACTAAATTCCATTTTTCCATATATATATATAGGTATATATAAAGAAATGTCTCTATAAATAATATCACAAATTTTTTTCTGCCCATTTCATAATACTATAAAAAGTAATTAAAATTTGTATAAAAACGGTTGATTACGATTGAAATTTCAATGATAATTTTTGGTTATCAACTTTTAAAATCCCTTAATTAAAATTATATAAAAATTAGCTCTCCAAATTTGTTGGTGTGCGACATTAATTATTATATTTATCTTATCTTTTTTTTAAAGTTTAATAAAAAAAAATATCCATTTTTATATGTATAATATATCAAATTAATTATATTTTTACGAGCTTCAGTTTGATACCCATGTTACATATATAAAATAAAAAATAAATATAATGAATAAAAAATGTAAGCGATATTAAATTAAAGGGGTATTGTAAAAACTGGCCTAGTCAAACCATTGACAACTTTTTAAAGCTTAACTTACTAGAAATAAGTTTTTAAGGCCTCTTTAAGGTAAAATGTCCTTATTATCCTTTTACATATTTAGTTGTTGATTTGAAATTCGCGTTTAAACGATTATAGTCTTGTAAAACGACTATAGTCATTTTTAAATGACTGTAGCCGTTTTATTTGAAAACTTATCAAATAAACTATTACATTCAATTTTCATTATTAATTAACTATAAGCCAACTTTCTAAAATCTTATTGTTTTAATACAAATTTGAACTCAACAATATGTATTGCTATAATTTATTTTGGAATTTTTTTTTTTTTGAAATGAAATGTTATTAAGCAACATGCAAATTACAAACATCATCTAGGTGGGCAAACCACAAAGGTCGGAGGCTCCACCCAAGTAGTAGGACTAGCATATGAACTAAATGCCCTTGCTAGAGTGTGAGCAACTGAGTTCGCTTGTCGACTAACAAATTGAACCTTGAAGTAAGGTTCTGAACTAAGAATAGCATTACTAGATGTGATAATTCTCCCAAATTCGGACCGAATCTCCACCTCTTCCTTCAGCGCATCTACCACCCCCTTTGCATCCAACTCAAATATAACTTTTCTAAGCCCAAGACCTTTTATCCAGTTCAGCCCTTCAAGTAGACCCATGCCTTCACCTTCTAAGACACTTATGTTCCCTGAGTAACATTGAGATCGACATGCCATAACCAAACCAAAGAAGATCTCTAACAATCATCCCTATTCCAAACCGATTCGATCTTTGAAAAAAACGCATCGATACTACACTTACAATATGAATGCAGGGGGAGGTGCGAGCCCTTACAAACTGAATTAAACCGACATACTTTGAGGGGAGGAAACAAACCGCGCAATGTACCACACACATCCGAAAATTAACAAGATCTCGAATCACAATGAAGCATTTGTATGTGTATGATTCCAAAGTTTAACATTTCTCTGTTTCCAAATGTTCCAAAGTATCATACAAACTTTGTTAAAACAGAACCTGGTCTCTCCTTCATCATGGTAAAAACCACGCCACAAATGACTAACCCTCTGGCATCAGTATGATTAACAATTGGCCATAGTTTGCTCGATTCTCCAACATCAATGACAAACTCACAAGATAACAATAAATGCCAATTAGTTTCAATCTGGGATTCACAAAATACACAAACCTGTGAAAGATGAATACCTTTATGGGAGACATTATTCCTTGTAGGTAAACAATTATGACTGATCCTCCAAAGAAAAAAAATAACTTTTGGAGGAATCTTCATTCTCCATATATTGCCCCAATCTCCCACATTTCCCAAATGTTCATCAATTATGGAATTCACCTGCACCTTATAACCTGATTTCACTGAGTATGTACCAGTTTTAGAGTAATGCCAGACCAAGCTGTCTACCTCGTCTGTAGGATATAATGGGATTTTAAGAATTTGATCAACATCACGCTCACAAAAATATTCCTCGATTATATTCATATCCCACTCCCAAGTACCAGGTATAAGTAATTCATCAATTGTCAAACTCTCTAGCCCTGAAACTGGTTGTGATGTGATAAAGAAATTATTATCATCTTTCAACCATGGATCTTTCTAGACGCTGATTGATTTGCCGTCCCCGATAATCCACCTTGTACCCAACTTAAGCAGTTGTCTTGAACTCCAGATGCTACGCCACGTAAAGCTTGGATTAGAGCCAAGCTGTGAATTGAGAATATCCCCACTCGGGAAATATTTAGCTTTGAAGATTCGACTTATAAGAGCATCTTGGTTGAAAAATATCTTCCCACCAAGCTTAGCCAACATAGCAAGGTTAAAGTAATGGAATTCCCGGAAACCAAGTCCTCCAGCTTCTCTAGAAACACATAGTTTATCCCAAGCAAGCCAATTAATCCCTCTGCTGCCATCTTTCTTAGAGCCCCACCAAAAGGAATTAATCATACACTAAAGCTCGTCGCCAAGAGAAATAGGTAATAAGAAGACACTCATACAATATGTCGGGAGAGCTTGAGCCACAGACTTAATAAGAACATTCTTATCGGCCTTAGATAAGGGTTTATTACGCCATTTTTGTAAGTGTGACCAGAGATTGTTGCGAATATACCCAACAATTTCCTTCTTTCTCCTACCAATTAAAGACGGCAAACCTAGATATTTCCCTGCATGTTGCTGCTATTGTACACCAAGAATATTGAGGATCAGTATTTGCTGCTGGTGAGGTACATTGGAGCTAAAAGAAATACTCGATTTTTGCAGATTAATAGCTTGGCCTGAGCAAACCTCATACCTCTGAAGAATGAGTTTGATCCTCTGACTTTCATCTTCTGTAGCATCGAAGAACATGTAGCTATCGTCGGCAAAAAGTAGATGCGATATAGAAGGGGCACCCCGACAAATTTTAGCACCATGAATATATCCCTCTACTTCAGCCCGTCTGAGCATCGAGATAAAGCCCTCGGCACAAAGGATGAATAAATATGGGGATAAAGGATCCCCTTGACGAAGACCCTCCTCGAAATATTAGGCCCAACCAATGAACCATTGACAATGATGGAATAAGACACTGATCGTACACACAACATAAGCATCTTGACCCAACCTTGATCAAAGCCTAACTTCAAAAGGATATTCTCAAGGTAGGCCCAATCGACTCTGTCGTAGGCTTTGCTAATATCAATCTTTAAAGCAGCCAGCCCTTTCTTACCACTGGATTTTCGTTTCATATAGTGTAAAATCTCAAAAGCAACCAACACATTGTCTGTAATAGATCGTCCCTTGACAAATGCATATTGCGTCTCTGAAATTATAGAAGGAAGTATTTTTTTCATCCTGTTAGCAAGCACCTTAGAGATGATTTTATACAGGATATTACACAAGGATATAGGCCTGAGATCTTTCATAGTTTGAGGTTGTTGACATTTAGGAACCAACACTATATTCGTATCCATCAAACCCATAGGGAACTGATTATTTGAGAGCTATGTGGTTCCTGCCGTGAAGATATCCTCTCCAATTAGATTCCAGAAACATTGGTAGAAAGCCAGGTTAAAACCATCAGGTCCGGGTGATTTATCTAAATGCATTGCAAACACTGCATCCTTGAATTTTTCTCTGGTGAATGGGGTTAATAAAGACGCATTTTGTTCAGGAGTCACTCTCCGATCAACATGAGATAAATCCATTTCAAGTCTTTCATGGTTATGGGAGAAAAGATCTCGAAAATATGATGCTGCAATTTCCCCAATCTCCTGATCTTTGTCATGCCAAACCCCCTCGCTATCTCGAAGTTTCACAGTATTATTTGTCTTTCTTCTAGAAGAGGCCGCGGCGTGGAAGAATTTAGTGTTAGAACCTCCTTCTCGAAGCCAAAATGTTTTTGCCCGTTGTTGCCAATGCGTTTCCTCCTTAATAAGCAACTCCACATACTTAGCTTTCACACTTCTATACCTGTGGACGGAATCAAAATCATCACGAGAGCGCAAATATGCTAATCCTTTATGGCAATGTGAGAGCTCTTTTCTGAACCGCCTAGTTTGCTGTCTCCCCCAAATTCCCAACTGAACAGAACATTCTTTCAGACGATCAATAATGTTAGCATAAGGATAAGATAACCAGCCTGCATGGACCTTTTCATTAAGTTCCGGCTCAAGCAACCACTTATTCTCAAATCTAAATGGTTTATACATCTTATGCATCTGAGAGCCTGAAGTTTGGAGAAGAATAGGGATATGATCTGAGATAGGGGCGCATAGATTTAACAATCTTACCTCTGGGAAAAGTGAGTTCCAACTAGTAGATGTGAGGGCTCTGTCCAATCGTTCTTCTACGGCATCAACTGTACCACGTCGTGCTTCCCAAGTATATTGGTAACCTATAAGAGGAATATCAGTTAATTGACAATCCACTACCACTTCCCGAAAACCTCTAATTAACCAATTTGGATGCTCATTCCATCATTTCTTATCAACTGGATGTAAGAGATCGTTGAAATCCCCAATACAACACCAAGGTAGCGTACTAATTCCATGTAATTTCCGTAGAAGATCCCATGAATCTTTCCTCCTACTTCTCTCCGGTAGCCATAAAAGCCGATGAAGTCTCCATTTAGTATCATCCTTCTCATGAACTTCTATGTCAACATGATTATTCGAGTAACCAAATATAGAGCATTTATTACTACACTTCCACAAAACACATATACCACCACTCCTACCAATGCAATCAACAACAAACAAACTATCAAACTTTAATCGAATACGAATTTGCTCCACTCTAGTAGCATGTGACAAGGTTTCAAATAGAATAATAATGTCGGGTTTATGGGCTCGAACCAAGTCACATAAAATCGAATTGCCCGGGTTGCCCAACCCACGACAATTCCAACTTAAGACGATCATGGCTCTAGCAGTCCTGGGAGCCAGGACCTGCCAATAAAAATGGTTATGTTGACTGTTAGAAGGAGACTCACTTGATTTAGTAATCGAAGAATGAGTTAAGGATAACTGTTGAGCTTGGCCCTCATTTGAAACCAGAACCCGTTTACGCTTCCTGTCCTCATTAATTTCACCAATGTCCGTTTCAGATATTAAACTGCCATCAGGATTACCTTCCAATTGAAGAAAATAACTTCCCCTGACGTCATGTTGATCCTCCGTAATTATAGGGGATGTTTTTTTAACCGCTCCAATATTCGAATTTGAAATCCCGCTAATCTCGCACAACGGAGCCGCCGATTTCGGATTTTGCCGAATCTGAGTTTCGTCGGTCGGGCGCTCAAGGGATGAACATTCTTACCGATTTAAATTGAAATCCATGATGTGAGGCATTTGCTGATGGGGGAACGTTCTCCTTCCCCCCACCTTCATTTTCGATCAACCATTGTTCTCCACTCATATCAATGTTTCTCCGAATAGATGCACATAGATTTGGTCCCCACTCCCTTTGTGGTTCCCCGTCTGGATGTTCGAACCTTCTTTCACAAAAACGTTCAGAATGCGTGAGCATTCCACAGATGAAGCGAATCGATCCCAATCTCTCATATTTAAAATTAACCACCGTCCGTCTCCTCCTTGAAGCTTCACCTTTTTACATCTTTTTAAGGGTACTCTGATATCCACACATACCTTGATTCTCATGAACGACTTCCGAACAGATGAACAGTTTTTAGGATCATACTCCACAAACTTCCCGATGAAATCACCAAGTTGTTTTCCAACCCTTTCCGACATACATCCAATTGGAAGATCAAGTATTTGAACCCAAAAGTTAATTGTATAGATAGGAACTGCGGTTAGGGCCATCCCAGGCGATAATTGAACCAACATTAACATCAAACTGTCAAAAGTCCATGGCCCTCCATCTAAAACCCATTGAAGAACAAGGATATGATAAAATTGAAAGAGAAATCTCTGGTTTCCAATATCTTTAACGGACATACCTTTCACCGGTCTCCATATACTAGCCATTCGTTGCTTCATGATGTTAAAATTAACATTCCTATCAGCGATGAATTTTCCAACCAAACATAAAATGGGGTCTGAATTCCCCCCATTATCGCCTTCAGTCTCAAACACCAAACCGTCGTCTTCATCGTCGAACAAAGATAATTTAGATATATTCGTTTGCATAGATAAAACGGTAAGAAAAGACAAACAATTTAGAGAAATTTTAAAGGAACAAAACACTCTCGACAAGGAGAGAAACGCATGCTCTCGACAGGGTAAAGAGAAGTCACTTTTATTTTGGAGATTTTTATTAATGATGATTAAATAAAATAGATATAGAAACAAAGTCGAAGTGATGAAATAGTACGTGAAATTCCAATATTCTTGTACACTTCATATCATGATCTATATCGTAAATTCTTTGAACACGAGATGTGCACACATTAACCAGTGTTATGGTAAGGTCCATCACGATGTACAATAAGAACATCCCACATAAAGAGAACAAGTATGTTCGACTCCCTGAATCTAATAATAGTTGATATCTCCTCAAATCGAACTCACACAGATGCTATTCAGTATGAGTTCCCATCAAACCTTCATCAGCTCGCATATGCCCTGACCTCCACCCCACAAGAGACTTTAAGTCCCTTGTGGTGGCCAGGTGGGCTAAGTCCCCCTGGTTTGTGTAAACCCTTATGATCAAGGTTCTAGTTGAGCATCCACAAGAAGAAGATAATGTGAATTTGCATCTTTATTTGTATTGTGTGTTTGTTTATATACATTTTTGGACGAAATAGTTTGAAATTGAGCCAAACACGATGTAAAACGTTATAATTATGATTTAGCTTATTCAAACCAATCAATTGGATACTTAGTAATCGAACTCCACTCCCAACTCATGTATTGTTATAAGTTTATTTCTCAACTTTTATATTGTAAGTCAATATTTAGAACCTAAAATACATTATACTTTGTAAGTCAATATTTAGAATCTAAAATACAATAAACTTGGATATTATTAGTGGAGTACGATGAATTGTATATAATGATGTTCATCATCTTATTCATTGTAATGTTAGAGTTATATTCTCCACATTATTGCAAGTCCCATACTTATAATGTAAAACACAGTATATTATTTTTATAGTTAATATTAGTCGTTCAGATAATAATGCAAATTAATTTGAATTTATTATAATTTAAATGACTATAGTCTTGTAAAACAACTACAGTCGTTTTGACAAAACGACTATAGTTTTTTCAAAAAGACTAGAGCCATTTTGACAGAACGACTATAGTCTTTTCTAAAAGGCTCAAAACATCTTACAAAAATGACTATAGCCTTGTAAAACAACTTTAGTTGTTTTTGTAAATTTGCATATCTTTTTTGTATTATTAATTTTTATATACATTTTGGATGAAATAGTTTGAAATCAAGCCAAACACAACTTAAAATGTTATAATTATGATTTAGTTTTATTTATATAATGTTAGAAATTTTATTATCGGACATTATTGTAAGTCGAATATTTAGAATCTAAAATACATATACACTTGGATATTTTTAGTAGAGTATGATAAATTGTATATAATGATATTCATCATCTTATTCATTGTAATGTTAGAGTTAGATTTTCTACATTATTATAAGTCACATACTTAGAATGTAAAACATAGTATACTATTTTTATAGTTAATATTATGTCGTTCAGATAATAATACAAATTAATTTAGATTTATTACAATTTATGAAAACGACTACGATCTTGTAAAACGACTATAGTTGTTTTGACAGAACGACTACAATCTTTTCAAAAAGACTCAAGTCATTTTTCTAAAATGGCTATAGCCTGGTCAAACAACTCTAGTTGTTTTGGTAAATTGTGTACAATGATGTTCATCATTGTAATATAAAATACGGTATATTATTTTTTATAATTAATAGTATGTCGTTCAGATAATAATACAAATTGAATTGTCATGTCCACTCTTTTATTCATTGTAATGTTAGAGTTTGATTCTCAACACATTATTGTAAATCACATATACTTATAATGTGAAATATGGTATATTATTTTTATAGCTGATAGCATGTCGTTCAGATAATAATGCAAATTAATTTGAACTAATTACATTATGAACACGACTACAGTCTTGTAAAACGACTATAGTCTTTTCGAAAGTATTCTACAATATTTTCAAAATGACTCTAGTTGTTTTACAAAAACGACCACAATCTTGTAAAACGAGCCTATAAGATAATTATAGCTTATAGGTCAAAACAAATTTTAAAAAACGACTAGAGTCGTTTTACAAGACTGTAGTCGTTTTTTAAAACATCTGGTCAAATGGTTGAATTCTAAAGGGTACAATTGAAAAATAGAAAATAAAAGCTTTTCTTCTTCTTTTTTTAAAGACATAAGTTGGTCAAAGGACAAAAAAAACTTTGGCTTGGGTCAAGAGGCTAGGGCGCGATTGGATATGTTTTCATTTTGAAAATTTTCCTTTTGTTAGAGACTAGTGGTAAAAAAAAGTTGGAAGAAAAAAAAGATGAATTTTGAGAATGTGATTGGATGTGAGATGAATAGTAAAATAATGATTGAATATGATTGGTAGTTAGAAATGTGTGTGAGTGAATAGTAAAATTTGTGGGAGGATGTGTAATAATTATTAGTTTTTTGTGAAAAAATGTGTAGATGAGATTGGTAAAAGAAAAAGTGAGAAAAAATGAGAGTGGGAGAATAATATATTTTCTGGAAATTTTCATAAACAATTGTATATTTGGTTAAAAAAAATTCTCTAGCGGAACGAAAATGAGTTTCATTTCATATCCAATCGCGGCCTAAAACCCACCATTTCCTCAAAATTAAGTGTAATGTGCTTTAAAAAATTATGTAATCAAACTATTGGACATCAATTTGTATCTTCCTGCATTTTGGCAATTTGTGATATATATATATATATATATAATTGTTATTTGGACTTATAAAACACTTATTTTAATTGAAGAAAATATCTCATAATATGTATTCAAACAGTATATATATTTATGTATATTACATAAATTCATGCATAGCATTATATATATTTGTGTAAGAAGACAAATACATAGTCTTGAATGCATTTTTCTTTTTTCTTTTTTGACTTCATTAATAAAAAAAACATTAAATTATATTTCCCAAAAAATGTTTGATGCTATTCTAAAATTATTAAAATACAGGAAGATAAAATTCATAAAAACTATTTAAAAACGGATCTATCACAGCACAAAACAAATGTCTCACAAATATACAATCCATGCATTGCAATAACATCTAGTTGTTTGGAAAAACACAAGTCATAGTTCAACAAAAGAAACAAATTTTTTTTAGAATTTATGTATATTAAACAAAAGACTGAAGCACTGCATACATATTTTTTAGGGATAATTACAAAAACACCCCTGATGTTTCGACTAATTACAAAAAAACCTAGAAATGTTTCAAAATTACAAAAAAAACTCATCATGTATGATTATGTTTTAATGGGGTAACCGTTGTATTTTTGTAAATATCAGAGGGTTTTTGATATACCCTCTTGATATGTTTTTGCTTATGAAGGGGAAAAATGTAAGACGGAATCAAACCTAAAGGGATTTTTTGTAATTTTAAAAAATCTCTGGGTTTTTTTGTAACTAGCACAAACCTCGGGGGTGTTTTTGTAATTATCTCTATTTTTTTTTTATCAAGCAAACGATGGAAAAGCTCAAGTCGAGGACACAAAATAAGATCAACGGGCCACGGTGTCGGAAACATTGCCACTAATTTACAACTGCAGCATATGAAGACACTAAAAGATGACAAAAATTAGGTCTTTCTTTTATTCAATCTTTTGTACTACGTTCCAATAACTGTATACCAACTTTAGTAGATCTTGTGCAAGTTCTCCAATGACGAAATTCAGAAATAAGCTCTACAAAATTCGGGTAACGATAGATATAACAGGCATTGCCTGCGTAGGAGGAGACCTTGGGTGATAACCCCAACTAACATAGACGGCCCTTCCTCTTGGGATTCAAAATTATAACCTAAATTAGTTCCTCTTATCACAATCTACAACATCCTGCTACTTGAATGACTGCATTGCACTGCGGCTTCTTGTAAGCAAAGATGCGCTGATACCTGAGAATGTTCTCCCAAACAAACCAGTAGACGAGCCGTCAACTTTTGTTTCTTCAGATGCATGAGTCCCATTCGAAACTCGAGGGGTGCTTAGGCTTGACATTCCGACATCATCAGATATTCCGTGAAGCTCCTGTAAAAGACCGACCGAGAGGTTACACAATGACGCCAACAACACAGCAAAGTAATCAGGAATGGGCTATTACAAAAACTACACCTGTGGTTTAGTCTAATTACAAAAAAAATCCAATTATCTATTTAAACAATACCCACCCCCTTAGGCATTATTAGAAAAGACCCCTTGAGGTTTGTATTTGTTTTACAAACACCCCCAAAGGTGCAATTGTAAAATAGAAACATATGTCAAGGGGGTATATATAATTTTAAACGATAACTGGGTTTTTCTTTTTTGGTAATTATATTAAACCCCAAAGGTAGTAATTGTAATTTATTCCGAGTGAATTCATTACCTTCAGGCCTGATGCAGAAACTTTACTCTGTGAAGAATTGGAAGGCGGATAAACAGCCTGTTTGTTTCGAGATCCATTAGCGGTAGAGGGTGACGCTGGCTCAGGTAAAGCATTGGTGGGCAAAGATACGGTCTGTGAAGCACAAAGAAGTAAACTCACAAGGAATCAAACTGGATAACTGGGTACACACAACAGATATTTTATCCACTAAAACTAAACCCAAGAACTGTATCTCTGCAAGAAGATTTCATGGACATCTAGGTAACTGCGTATTAATGAGAGAATTTTTTACCCTTGATGGAGATACTTGTGGCAATTCAAGAGCAGGCCTGACGGAACTAGATGCAGCTCCCTACAGAGTCCTTTTACTAATTAGGAAAAAAATAATAATAACAACAAAAAAAAGCAAGGGAAGGTTATAATCTTGCCTCAATCTGCTCCATACTTCTGGTATTTTCAATATTCCTCACGAACGTAACCAACTTCCCTACTCCAGAGTTCATTTCATTCTACATAGATGACAAACATAAAGGTAATGTCATTAGGTAGAATGCTAATAAATACACTCAGGTCAGCTATAGAATACCAGAGGTTAGTGTGAATATTACCTGTCTTCCTTCTATCCTGCTAATTTTAGTTTCCTGTGACATAAAAAGGATCAAGGTCAATTTCTGATCTCATTGAATTATTTTAAAATTCACAAAGAGACAGGCTGAAGTAGTGAGGGAAAGAGATTAGTCACCAGAGATCGCACTACATGGTGAACAGATTGGACATCTGAACCTATCAGTTTCACGTCACCTCGTAGTTCAGAAACCTGTATGAATTGATACTCAGTAACTTGAAAGGATTCGAAGGAAAAACCGGGGCCAAACTTGAACCACTAATTTTGCCTAACCTCCTCTTTTGTTGCAGTTGTATTATCAGCGCACTCATCAATTTTACAATCTACACGGTCAATCCTCGAGGACAAATGCTTCCTAGTGGCCTGGAAAGGTTTAAGGAAAAGTTAATGGAGATAAGGAGTGCACGTTACATGATATAGGCATTAGCATTCTCCAGATAAAATGCATTTTTTTTACGTAGAGCAAAAACAACATAAAAGATTGACAGCTGAAAGACATTCTAAGGATGAACAAAATTAAGAACGTACAAGAATATGCAACAGATCATCAGGTGCAAACCACATATCCACACATTTCAACCCATTACTGCAATTGCAAATACTTTGCTCATGCAAACACATACCATGGCACATAAAGCTTAGTAGCTTACAGATACATACATATGCATATATTTTGTTCGATTATGGCGAACCAGATTTTGTGAAATATTTATAGCGGACATATTGTCACAAAAAATAGGAACATTTTCGAAAGAACATTTGTAATCCGCTAAAGTTTGTTTCATCCAAAGAAGTTGAGTACAACAAAAAGCCGCAGAAATATATTCGCCGGCCGTTGATAAAGATACGCAATTTTGCTTCTTTGAAAACCAAGATATTAGGCAATCGCCTAAAAATTGACATAATCCGGAAGTACTTTTACTATAAAATGGTTAAATTTTGAAAAATGGTCAAACATCATGCTTGCAACATGCAGTCTTTCAGAAAAAAAAAAATAGCATATTGCACTAACCAGTAATATGGACAGAACACACCCAAAGAATTAACTGATATGCTTAATTAATTATATATTTAAATAAGACCATAAGAGGGGAATCTCTTACAAGGAAAAACAACTGTCCACACTGAATGAGTAAACCCCCGATATGCATCAGAATAATAAACTAAAGTCTGAATTAGAAACTTGCCGAAACTGAGGAGTAAACATTCTCAAGCTGTTTTGCTACAGAAGAACATGCATCATTTAAGCCACGCCTCGTCGCAAACATCATATCGGAAAGTCTCCAACCCTGCAAGTGAAAAAATATTTATAAATTGTATCAATCAGCCAATAGAATAGAGGTGGGCAGAAATCACCTTCAGGTGCATGAGAAGGTTTTACTTTACAAGACATCAGCACAATAGAAAGAAAGAAAAAAATGAAAAACAATTAAGTTAAAATAGTGGTCAAAAGTGAACATGTATATTCAAGTTTTTACAAACAAAATAAAGTAAAGACCACTAGGTTACATGGCAAGCAAAACTTCATCTACCTGATGATGTCAAATCTTATTAAAGTGAGTTGTGTTTGAACCTTGTAAATGAAAAATTAAAATAAAATTAAGTATTCAACCACTAAAAAAATGAATCAAGATAAGCCAATTCCATGTGTTACAAGGCCTGGACATGATGGCCCACAAGCTAGAGAGTGATTTAAGAGTAATCCATGTCTAAAAAGGACATTTTCTAGCACTATGATGCTCTTAATCCATATGCAATACCAAGATCCTCATGCCTTTCCATGAACAGAGCATCTGCTAGCATTGTGCGGTCACAGGGCTCTATTTCATGCCATTGGGCATACGTATTTATGGCATAAATAATTATCATCAAGCCAAGACCTTGGGAGTTGGGCGTGAGGACTCTACACAAAAGTTGGGGAATTTATTCAAACAAAAACTCCATACACCTAAAATCAATAAATGTTTTTGTAATAGCGTCAACATACAGTTAATCATGAAGCAAGCTTACAGTGCATCAATGGAAAAGAGAGAGGAGACATCGTGAGCAATTCATGAAAAATCATGGTCAAACAAATAATGAAGTGTTTCAATAAATCACAGCTATAATATGACATTACCTTCCACCAAATGTATCCATATCCAACAAATACAACAATAACAACTACGCCATATTTGCCAGATGCTGTAAAAAGCAGGAGAAGATATAGTCAGTCCATGTACGACTCAGATTATTACTCAAGGTCAAGCATGAAAATCTAGAGGCATCATAACTTATAATTAGCTAAAGGAGCAGCAAAGGAGTATTGCAACTTAAACAAGACCATCTGTGGTTTCCGTAGGCTTTTGTACAATGATATAACAATAGCATAAGAGCAGACTTGCATTTCACTGAAGAATATCCGACATCTAGAAACAAACTGCTAATGGAAGTCTATTTTTTTTTTATCAAACCCAGTAATTTATACGGAATTAAAGCAAGTTCATCAACAGCAGAGGAATTAAAGCACGTAAAGCATTGAAACTTTTATGGATAAGAGACATATTAGACAGAAACTATTGAGGGAACCAATGAGTTCTCATGCACAATAGTGCATTCTATGCACCAATATGAGTCTTTTGAGTGTGCTCAACTCATAGATAAAGAGAATAAGAAAATAAAAAAAGATATGTTAAATGCCAGCACAATAGAGCAACTACATTAAAAGGCCCAAATAGAATGTGAAGGCCTCAAAAATTATATAGCATGCTAATAAAAGATTTTACTTATTGGACGTACACCTCATGAACGTTATACTGGATGCAAACAGTTTCAACAATAACACAAATGATTTAAGTTCTTCAGACAAAGCTGATAACACATCATTTTCTGTCATAATTAATCAAAAATATGCTAGAGCAACCTGATCGATCTCCAGTGACAATCGTAACAGATCTATTTGATGCCAAGAGTTGCAGCTCCTCACGCAGGCTGTTAACCTGTAAAAGCTCAAAAATTCAATCAGTTTCTTGAATAACAGCATTTAACACTTGCTTTAACATAGTATGATGTAAGGTGATCAAATTCGCCATAAAATTTAGTTATGTGCCAAGGATGTCAAACTTCTAAAGGATGTCACAAGCATGCACCAAGAATATGAAGCACAGAACCTAACAGAAAATATTTTTATCAACTACAACATTCTCTTTCTCAACAAAATAAAGTACACAGTATCATATCTTCTCAGTACATAACATATGTATGAAAGGTTAATTTGACTTACTATCAGAATAAAAGGAGCTACATAAATATTTTTTGCAATTCATACAGACACTCTCTTATCCACTCAAGTTTCAAATAAGCACCTTTGCCAACCAAGACTTTTAAGTTTGCAGTAATTCTCTTGATATCAAGATTTTGCTTAACATTTACTTCATTAGCTTGAGGCTTCACTCAAGACAAATTGGAACCTATAAATATATCACACCTCTCATAGTCTTCACCTCAGTGTCCACTATGCTTTAATAAAACTCCTTCTCAAGAGAACTTTGAATAATGAAGATAACAGTGAACAAGACAGAAGATATATATTCGTGCGCTCTTTAAAAAAATACAAATGGGGCTAACAAACTAGACACATATATACTGTAATTAGCTAATATCAACCAAGGACATAAAATCATGAAATTCGTTCATCCCTGCCGATGCATTGTTTTGTCAAAGCCCAAAACTAGCAGGAAAAGTTGTGTCAACTAGAACACTAAAACAGAACAAGATAAAAGAATGGAAAAAAGGGGACCATGTAAACATAAAGAGCATTAACTCCAAACCTGTTGCATCAAAGAATCATTTCTTGGTTTGGAACTCGAAGCTTTTGAATCATCTTGTCTAAGTTGCTTCATAACAATCTGCCAGTTTATCAAAAGGTGACGAAAATAAGACTTTGCTCATCAAAATTTTAGGGAAAGTTTCAGTAGGTTGGTTATAGAATCTACAATCTACAGATTCTGGACATGACCCGAAATTACCTTAAATGCACCAGAGAAAAAATCAGAAACATTCGATACCCGGCCTTCTTTAGCAAGAACCGAACCCACTATGCCTGAATATTTTGGATTTCGTCAGTAAAACATCCTTGTGAAGACTATACATAAACAATACAAACAATGTACATCACTACCATTGCTAGCAGTGGAATGCATCACAATTAAGCATCAATTCATCTTAAAAACAATGCATCACAATTGAGCATCAATTCATCTTAAAAACAATAGACTATAAACGGCTTAAAACTAGGTCTTCCTTTTCTTTTTCATTTTACCTTGATCCTTTGCTCCTCCTCCCAGAGATTTCCAGCAAATAATTGAACCATAAGTATCACTACTTCTCCGTGATAACAACTACCAACCTAGAGCGCAAACCTCCCCCTCCCCCAAACCCCACCAACCATAGAAGCGGGTTTTTTACTGTTCAGCTGATTCCCCACCCTAAAGAATAAAAACTTAACGGGAGTCAAGAAAATATTCGACCAAAGCAACAATTGATGCCATTATGTACACATCCAAAGTAGGGTTTATAATAAACCCTAAAAATCATCGAAAATCAAAGCAATGGCCACGAATCCAAACTCAACATAATTTCTTTAGGGAAGAAAAAGAAAGCAATAGCAAACAAACCGTAAAAAACACAACAAACATCAACTTCAGGAAATCTTAATTTTCAATAATTGCGTCAAGTAAGAAAACACTAACAACCTGCACCAACGATGAGCGTGAGCTTGCCGAGAGGAAGCGCCATGGGCAATGGGTATACGCAATCGGTAATTTTTAAAGAGAATTAACAAAAGAATCAGGCATTTGAGTTATTTTCACAGAAAAAGAAAATTAAATTTAAAAAAATATATTCCCGAGTTACAAGAGAAGAGTCATCAACTTTTGGGTTATTCTTAAAAGTTCTCAAAGATTTCGACTACAGTTGAGACACGGGAAATCCATAAAAATCGAGTTTACTGATATTTAAGCGAAACCCTATTTTAGTATTGGAAACAACAAGAATAGGAGTGGCTGTAGAGTAAAAGAATATGCTTTGAGAATTGAGATTGGAGATGAATGTACGAATCTGCCCCTGCTGGCTTATTGGCCAAGATAGACGACACTCTGTGTCACTGGCTTCCCTTGGGCTTGAAAGATTTAAGAAGGGAGCCGCTATTTACACCCCAATTTTTAATAAATATAACTCACTATCTATTTTTACAAAATTAAAATAACTTAAAATGATTATTATGCCTTTATTGTCAAAAAATTCTAAATACACCTATCTTTTTTTTTCCAGAATTATTTTTCTTCCCTAGGGTTTAAGATATAATTTTTTTTTTATCGTGCTATTTTAATTGTAATATTATGTGCGAAATGTGTCATTTTTGATAGATTGAATGTTTTAAAGGTTGGGTTTGAAATGATGTTACAAATTTTGGGTATTTTGTTTCAAGTTCGTGCATAATTTTTTTGTCATGTTCGAATAGGCACGATCGTGCTTCAAATAAAAAAGGTGGCACGATCTCAATTTTTTTATTGAAAAAAATGGTGGCACGATCGTGCCCATAGACGAAGACACACTAGGGCCAAGGGGGGCACTGGGCCCCCTGAAATTTTGAAAAACAGTACGGGCATTTTAGTAATTCTACTTTATAAGCTTAAAAATGCAGAAAATAGGTAAACATGGAAAACAAAAACTTTCAATTCATTCATTTTTGTTGTTCCTTGCCATTTGTGAATTTTGAAATTACTTGAATCTTGATAATTATTTCTCATTTCTCAAATTTTTTTTGTACATTTTCTTTTTTCCCGCCATAATAATGAACATGAATTTTGACATTATTCTCTTCTACCTTTATTCATCTCTTTTAGGATTATTTAGGGTTCATTATCAAATTCCCACTAATGAATTCAACATTGACGATGAGTTATTGAATGATTGTTTGGTAATATACACTAAGAAAAATGTATATTACCAATGGAGATATTATGTAACGATTTCTAAATATGAGAATAGAAGAGGAATATTATGATATATTGATGTAATTATATTAATATATTGACTTTATCAAACTTAGTCTTTATTTATAGTATTGTTTTTAGAATTGATGTATCATATTTTATTTTTATATGAATGTTAATTGGGCCCTTACACAAAATTTAAGCCGCCACACGATCGTGCCACCCCTTTTTTTAAGCACGATCGTGCCTATTTGAATATGACGAAAAAATGCACGAACTTGAAACAAAAAAAACTCAAAAATTATAACACCATTTCGAACCCAACCTATAAAACCTTCAATCTGTCAAAAAATGACACATTTTTGTACTTAATGCTAATATTAAAATAGCACGATAGTAAAAAAATAAAAAAAAATTATATCTTAAACCCTAGGGAAGAAAAAAATCTGGAAAAAAAATTTTTTGAGTGTATTTAGAATTTTTTTGGCAGTAAGGGCATAATAGTCATTTTAAGTCACTTTAATTTTGTGAAAATAGGGAGTGGGGTGTATTTATAAGAAATTGGGGTGTAAATTGCGGCTCCCATTTAAGAATTAGGGTTTTTGAATTTTTTACAGTTGTAATAACAAATTGTTAGAATTACTAGGAAGTTTATTAAAAAAAAAAATGTTTTCAAATTTGTTTCTATTTAGAGACGATTATTTCATTATTTGTGCATGCGTATTAATAAATACACCTTTAGTTATCCTGGGATTTAGTTTAATTAAATAACGTGAGCTCCTATGCAAAATAAGGTGATTTTAGTTCTTTAATTTTATGTTTTTGTTTGGTAATATATTGTCACCAGAAGTCCTCATTCAAACAAAAAAAATAGGATAAACCATGTGCTTCAATAGTAGAAACTTGTGCTATCATGTGGAATGACTCGGGATCGATCCATTACGAGTATTTGTATCCCCCACTTATGTAACATTAATTGGGAATCAATCATAGCTAAACTGAAAAAATCCTTTTTATCCCAAAAATCTTTGATTATGGAAACCCATATGTGGTTGATTTGGGGGTTATTAAAAAATTGTATATGCCAAACATAATTTATTTGGCAAATTTAACAGAACTAGTGTTTCACCCGTGCGATGCACGGGATATGTAACAGTAGTGTGGTGTTGCTCGTTAAAATGAATCCATATAAAAAAATAATCTATATAAAAAGATATACAGGATAAAGCGTAAAACAATCAATCGACAATAAAATTCCTTGAATTACACATTTTGAAATACTTCTTTGTACACAACGTTAACTGTCTGCTTGTTTGTAGATGCATCATCGCCGCAAACCAATATTTTCAAACCTTTCTATTGGTAACTCGTGAAACTGCAACATATAACTGGCCATGACTAAAAACGAGATTCTTTAGGTACAACCCTACGTGAGAAAGAGACTGTCCTTGGCTCTTATTTATCGTCATAACATATGAACCGATCAAAGGAAACTGTCTCCGCTGAAACTTGAAAGGTATCCTGAGGTCAGAAGGGGTCAGAGACATTCGCGGGATCAACACTTTTTGGCCTGCATTGGCACCTGTGAGAATTTTAGATTCGAGCACGTGTGCACCAAGTCTCGTGATCACCAACCTCGTACCGTTACACAATCCAATTGAATGATCTATGTTTCTCAGAAGCATAACAGGAGTCCCAACTTTCAAATGTAATTCGTGATTAGGAACACCGGAACATCTTATGCTGTTTAGGAACTCGGGCGTGTGCAAATCATGCAAGAAGTCAACATTGGCGTCCGATTTGCAAGTGCTACCAGAACTCAAATAAGTGTGACCCTCGGATGAGTTCAATGAAGTCATATATTGATTTATGGACTCAACGACATCGAGGGTTGGCGCTAAGATAGCTCTATCCTTCAAGTATGTCGGATCATCGGTGGCATCTTTGAACATTGGATAGGTGTTTTCGACAATAGTCGAGATAGGATCACCCGATGCTTCGAGCAAAATATCTTCAGGAATATCAATGGTTGCACAACCATCATTAGCTCCTCCAAGCGTTCCATCTCCAATGCTTGCTATCCATTCCGAAAACCCAACCAAATCCGCAATATCATCAGTTTCACCTAGTCTCTGAAGACGCATGTTTTTAGTAAGTCTGAGAACAGTACAATCTTTCCATAAATAGGAAGAATTTATCGTGGCATTCACGATGTCCTGCCTGCTTCCCTTAGGCACAACAGGCAGTATTTGTCTGAAGTCTCCACCAAACACAACTGTTTTACCTCCAAATGGGATCTGACCATTACGGGCGTCAGCGACTTTCATAATATCTTTCAAAGTTTGGTCCACCGCCTCAAAACAATGTTTGTGCATCATTGGAGCTTCATCCCATATTATGAGTTTGCAATGAAAAAGCAATTCAGCAAGCGGACTCCTTAGTTTTACTTCGCAAGTCGAACCCTCTTTTGGGTTTAATGGGATGACAAATTGAGAATGTGCAGTCCTTCCGCCGGGCAAGAGAAGAGACGCTATCCCGCTCGATGCAACGTTCAAGACAATTCGTCCTTTTGACCTCAATCCCGAAGATAAAGCTCTCCACAAATATGTTTTACCTGTCCCTCCATAGCCATATACAAAGAACCTACGACCTTGATTTGAGTCAACTGCACGCATAATTTCAGTATACACGTGACGCTGTTCATCAGTCAGGTTCGAAATAAGATTACTATGCTCCACGACCAAAGCCTTACGATCGTATCTTAACTCATCGTATACCAATCTATTCCGGCATGTGTCAGTACTATCAACATCTGGAAAAGGCATAGTATCAAACTCACGTAGGCTCCTACCACGACTGCGCAGTAATTTTTCAATCTCCGATAGGGCAAAATTCTTGATCTGGTCCTCACTCAATACCAATTCTATTAGAAAATAACAAAATATTTTAAAAAAATGTTAACAAACAAAACAACTATAATTAAAAATTAAGAATAACTAATCTATATCTATATAAATTTAATAATTAACGAAGAAGTGTATATATAGTGGTAGTTTTTATACCTTGATGTTGCATAAGTATTCGTCTTTTATATAAAATATCATCCGTAAGATATTCCCAACATTTCTCCCATACCACTTCAGGCCTGCTCAAAGAATTCGATGACAATAACGATGCAAACATACTCCTAAGATGCTCTGTAGATGCCCAATGACTCGCTTCAGTGATTCCATCAATATACTCTCTATCATCTTCTAACAAATCCAAAGCAAAGCAAGCTTCACGATATGATGAGTGTTGGACACCTTGCGTCTTCTTGTAATCATCATAACATGTAGCACCACGGACTACATTAATAAGACACCTCAGATAGTACATGTCACCAGAACCAGGAGGGACGTAGTAAACACGTCCTATGGTATTTCCACACTTTCTTGGAACCCACTTCTTAATTTTTGCTTTCCACGTGAATTTTGTAGGAGCTTCGGCATAAGTCAGCTCTCGAGCTTCAGGATATACCTTATTGGCTTCCATCCAAGCAAGAAACATGCTCTCTTTAATAGTGTTTCTCCGGAGAACATCATCAAGTCTTTCGGAATCATTAAAAATCACCGGCTGCTCGTTCTCAAGATGGAAACTAAGACAATCCACAGGAGGATACTTATATTGTATTTCATATCCTAATAACCTCCATACTGTCTCACATGACGAAACATATCTACAATCATAATTTATGCTCACTTCATCAACAGGTTTTCCTGATTCATCATCGCCACTTCTTTGATAGAATGATGCGGTCACACGATCATGTCCTTTATTGACGTATTTAAACAAATATTTAATCGATCTCGACTAATTACACCATTCTACGTTGATATGTGCACCGTATTTAAGCAACAAACGACGATTGTGCGGCACAACAAACCGATTGTCAAGAGGGACACCATTCTTCATAACAACTCTTCCATTATTTCTACGTCTATATTGTGGGTAACCTTCTTCATCAACACAGGTTGCCTCAACAAACTTTTTAGGAAAATGCTTTGTGCAACGACCATCAGCCATGCACGGAGAATTTTTTCTCACATCACCACAGGGACCATGAATCATGAAGTCCCTTACCGCAACATAATAACATGGATCCTCCGATTCTTCGGGTATTTCGGCTGATATAATTTTATCTATATCGTCTGCATTAGGGAATTTATCTTCTTTCGCCAGAAACAACAAAATGTGAGCATGTGGCAATCCTCTTTTCTGGAATTCTATAGTGTATATTACTGTACAGTGATAAACAAAGAAAAATAAAATTAGAAAAAAATGCTTGATGAAATATACAAATAAATAAAACAATCTATTTAAAAATCTATACAACCTGCTACAACTTTACCAAACATTTCATTCTGACGAAGATCCTTGATAAGCGCATCTAGCTTCACCTTGAAAATCCTGCAAATAATATCAGGACGATCCTCGGCATTCAAGTTCCTACTCTCAAGGAAACGAACGATTTCTGGCCACTTTGGATTTGAGGTGAATGTTATAAATAAATCAGGATAGCCCGCCCATCGGCATATAGCCATCGCATCTTGATAGTTTTGTATCATGAACCGAGCACCTCCAGTGAAACTCGAGGCAGTATAATTCGTTTTCCTCGAGTGTTGGGATCAGTGTCTCCATTCAAAACAGCATCTGCAAGACCCTTATATATATCACAATGTAACTGTTTTTGATGTAAGCGAACATACTTTAATCTGGCCGATTCAACCATCGTATAAGCATCGACAACAAATTGTTGGAACAATCTTCTTGATGAAAGAATAGTTGAAGATTCATGCTCTCTTTCGTGCATCCGATAAGCAAAAAATTCTCGAACGCTAACTGTTTTCCTTCTACCTTGCGTTTTCTTCTTTAGGTCCGAAAATGGGATATCTTCTCTGAAACCATCTTCCCCATAAGGCAACAACAAAGGATATTGTAAGGCCAAGTACGAAACATTTAATTAATTTATCCGTTGCAACTGCCCCGTTCTTGTTTCGATCAGAATATCTCGGTCTCCTAAAGCCTGATCGAAATCACCAACAATCAAAGCCGCTACCTCAGAACTCGATGGAAGATTATATCTTCTGGCATCACTATTTCTTTTACCAATCAAACGCATTCTAACATCTGATTGTCGACATTCTTGGATCTTCTCTCTTGCTATTCTGAAGGTTTTTACCAATACATTATGTTCGTCAAGCATTTTTTTCAGCCCATACACAATGTTAGGAAATTTATTGTTTAGATTTTGATGAATGCCATGTAAAACTTAGAATAGGGAGTTGGCACCCCAATTTTTATTGTAAAATGCATTGTAATAAATAGAGCTGGCCAAGCTGAGTTAAGTCAGCTACGCCCTAACAAGCAAGAAGACAACTGGAGACTAGAAGGAAGACTCATTGCACGCGAGACAATGAGTATGGCAAAGAAGAGTAGACGGAACTCTACTAAAGAAGCCGAGATGCAACAGTGGAGTATCGGTCAAGTCAACTCGAGAAAAGCCAAGTCTCAAGTTGAAGTGACAAGAGTCATCCATGATTGGAAGTGACTCTAAGTCACCTGGGAAAGCAAAGAAATGCGGTCAAGTCGAGATAATCAGAAAAGATCCGTTGCACGGAAATCAAGAGAATTACTTAAACAAGTAATATCTCCATACCACCTTTCTCGAGTGCTCGACCCCGCGTGCAAAAGGAATGAACCAATGGGAAGCACTACACCGTGTCGAGAACTCGAAAGGTGAAAGGACAATTCATACGAGGAAATGGCAATTCCAAGGATCGCAACAAGACAAGCCAACGATCGCAAGTGACTTTCAAAAAATAAGCCTATCTCTTCAACGGGCAAATTTTTGAAAGATCACTATAAAAGGCCGAGGAGTTTATTTGAGAAAAATATATATATGAGAGTGACACAAGTTCTGACCAACAAAACAACGTTCAAGCAATTACTAGAAAATCAAACATTCTCAATCCTCAAGCCTACACTACGAAGAACATCAATCCAACACTCACCGTGAAGGAAAGATAACTTCAATCGCTGAAGAGGAAAACACCGAAAAATCAAGGGGTCTACATTCCACGAAGGATTGTAGGAAGGTTCAAGGTCGAACCAAGTCTTAAGCTTTTGGAGGGCTTCATGATCAAATCCAAAGAGCTTGAGCAAGTGAGTCAGAGTAGCAAGGCAAACGCCTGTGAAGAAGCCGAGTCGTCGAGAAGCCACCGAGTGATCAAGGCGTCTCCAGATCGAGTCCCAAAGGATCAAGTCACCGTGTGATCAAGACTTGTATCCGGACTGTTACCACTTTGTATACTTGATCATTACCTAGTGGATTCCTCCAGGAGTTGGAGAAGAGAGGAGTAGAAGAATTACCCCATCTTCGAACCTCTATAAAAATTTCATTGTGTCATTTACTTTTCAAAGACTTTAATTTCTCGCATCTTAATTGTTTAATTCTCACGACATATCTGCTATCCACTTGATAATCTATAAGTACTAAATCAAGCACTAAATCCTTGCTTAATCAAACTTAAGGGTGTTAAGTCTTCCAAAAAAAAACCACGCTTGAGTTGAGTTAATTTAGACTCAACAAATGAGTTAATCCATCAACGGCTCGATTGAGTCCGTTGAGAGACTAACTCTACTGATTGACTAACTTGGTTGTCCATCAAGGACACAAATTGCACTGTAGTATTAACTCAAATATTTAAAAGGACTAAAACGAAAATTTGGTAAGGTTTATTCAACCCCCTTCTAAACCTTACTCTTACACCCCTTGGGACCTACAAGTAGTATCGGAGCGGTTGGTTCATTGAACCCTCCGCACCGGTTCTTGAACTAGATCTCCAAACTTTTCAAAGTCTCGCTTTAGTACTTAAACTCTCAAAACTCTTTTTATCATTAAAAGTTATTATCATGGAAGCAAATTTGACACGCATCCCTATGTTCACAATTGAAGAATTTGATGATTGGAAAATTCGTATGCATGCTCATCTATCGGCATTACATGATGAGATGTGGATAGTGATAGAAGATGGGCCACCGCAAATCTTAAAGGTGAACACAATCAGTTGTAAGAAGAGTCTGCACTGAAGGAGAAGAGGATGTTGCTCCCGGACCGATCATGGTTGAAAAACCAAGAAATGAGTGGACAAATGATGACAAAAAGATACAACCTGGACAATGTAGCCAAGGACATCATTTACAAAACTTTGGACAAAGCCATGTTCAATAAAGTCAAATCATGCAAAACGACTAAAGAAATGGGACAAGTCGACATTGATTT
Organism: Rehmannia glutinosa; assembly: GCA_016081115.2. Classification (NCBI taxonomy): domain Eukaryota; kingdom Viridiplantae; phylum Streptophyta; class Magnoliopsida; order Lamiales; family Orobanchaceae; genus Rehmannia; species Rehmannia glutinosa. The sequence continues at coordinate 45,971,450 of CM071926.1, forward strand.
GTGAAGGCTCGAGCAAATCAAAGAAAACAAATTATCGGTGGCTATCTAAATTTGAGAACTTCAAAATGATCTCGGAGAAAACCTGGATCAACTGGATGCTCGGTTCACGTAAATCACCAACGAGTTATCTCGCACTTGGAAAGGAATATACACGAAAGAAATGTGTATGAAGATCCTAAAGAGTCTTCCAACTGAATGGGAAATGAAGGTCATGGCACTCGAGACATTCCATGGACCTATCAAAGACATCCAACCATGAATTATTCTCGGACCTCAAAGCCTACGAGTTTGAGCCGAGAAGAAAAGACCAGGAAGAGACAATTTGTACCCAAAAATAGTCGCTCTAATTGTTAAAGATGGGAAGAGAGCCGAGATCAAAGAAGTCATTGATCCGAAGAAATAGCCCGATGGTCAAAAGATTCAACAAGTTCTTTAATAAGAACTACAAGAGAGGAAAGGCGAATCTTCCGAAGACACTCACTCCTCCAAATCAAGGGAAGATAGGCCAACCAAGAGAATGATCATCAAAAAGTTGAGTATCAAAGGGTGACAATCCAAGAATGGAAAGAGTCGATCAAAAGGTGAATATCTATGTTGGAACTATAGACAACCAGTCACTATGCCATTGATTGCTCATATCCTCGTAGTTAACAAATACAGAATGAAGAAGAAGAAAGGAAGGTCTTGAGAGAAAGAAGACAGAAAAGAAAAGGGCAATGATGGTCTGCAGAGATCATTGAAAAGCCAAGTCAAGAGAGACAATTGATTGAGAGAGCGATGAAGCCGACTACTCAAGTGACTCACGAAGAAGCTCGATCCGCTTGATGGCCAAGGAACAAGATCAACTCGACCAAGAAGATGAGGTACACTCTAACTCATCAAACTCAGACTCTAGTGATAATGACTGTGACACACACACTTCATCACCTACTGATCTTTATGATTCATTAGGAAAAATGATGAAAGATTTTGAATACATTAAATCCTCACACACACTATTAAATGAGGAAAACAACCTACTCAAGAGTCAAAACTCAAAGCTGACTAAGGAGCTGAGTACTCTAAGTCAAATAGCTGATGAGAATGAAAGATTAAAGGCTGAAAATGCTAAATTAATAACAGAAATTGTTGCTATAGAGAAGAGGGAGAATGACCTCAAAAATGTTATTACCTCATTCACTAAGGCATCTAAATCATTGGATGATCTTATTATGAGTCAAAGAGAATGTGGAGACAAGACAGGCTTAGGATTTAATTCCTCTGTGCTATGTCAAACCTCAAAAGTAATTTTGGAAAAAGGATCTTCAAGCCATGAAGAATCAAAAAATCCAAAACTCTAAATGTTGCACACACATTCAATCCAAAGCACCATAACAAGCAAACTGGCCTTGGTTATAAAGGAAAAGGAAAACAACCGGAGTTGAGTGCGGCTGAAAGGACAACAGAGAAGAGATTCACCGAGTTCCTCAAAAACTCCAAACGAAAATACTCAGAAAGAAGAAGCGAGCTACCAAAACCCCCAAAAGTCCATAAAAGAAATACATATGATGGAAATGGTAGAAAATATCCAAGCCAAGTGATTGGAATAATGTAAACTATCGGATAGACTTATGGAATATAAGCCCAAATGGCAAAGGCCTAGAACTCGGAAAGGCCATTCCAAAAGTATAAGAGCTTTCATCAAACACACATATGCACCTAGGCACTACACTCGGAGACACCACAATTACGCAAAGAAGGCGATTGCTAAAAAAATTATACACAGAGCATACGACAAAAGAGACAAATGTATGAACCTAGAATCCCCAAGCAATTTGCCAAGATTAATTATGATTATGGCACTCGATAGATGGCAACCCCTTAAAGTCAAATCATTTGGCTATAAGTTGGTTGGATCATCTTACAATTCTAACCCCTCAGGACCCAAACAAGTATGGGTACCTAAAACTTAATTTCCTTGATTGCAGGTTCAAGGAACAACTGAGTGCCAAGGAACCTGGTACATGGATAGTGGTCGCCCGGACACATGACAGAAACAAGAAAAATCATCAAAATTCAAGGAAGTAAAAGGAGCAAAAGTCATATTTGGAGGAAATGAAGCTCCTGGTGAAATAAGAGGCATTGGATCCATCAAGAGGAATGGATTAGAAATCACAGACATTGCATATGTTGAAGGACTCAACTTCAACCTGCTAAGCATCAGTCAACTCTATGACAAGGGTTACAATGTTGGATTTAACATGGGTATATGCCAAATCAAGGATATTGAATCAAATGAAGTTGTGCTGCAAGGATGTAGACAGAAGAATATGTATGTCGTGGATTGGTCAATCGCAACACCCAAAGACTGTCTACTAGCAAAGAGCACAAATTGAATCAAGTTGGTACGTGGGCACAAAAAGTCGAGTCACCTAAATTTCAAAATGATTAACAAGCTTGCAAGAAGTAATCTTGTGGAAGGACTTCCGATTCATTATACAAGAAGGAGAGTATATGTGATGCATGTCGAAAGGAAAACAAATCAAATCTTCATTCAAAGAAAATACATGTTCATCTTCAACAAGAATATTGCATCTGCTACATATGGATCTATTTGGCCCAAAGGGAACCAAACATAAGTGGAAAGAAATACACCTTGGTGGTAGTAGATGACTACTCAAGATATACATGGACAATATTCATGTGTAAGAAGAAAGAAACTCTACAAAAACTACCACAAAATCGATGAAGAGGATTCAAAACGAGAAGAGCCAAACCATTATCAAAATAAGATCGGAGACAGGAACCGAGTTTGTCAATGGAATAATAACTCAATATTGTATTGAAAATGGTATTGGTCATGAACTATCGGCCAGCAAGGACTCCACAAAGAGAATGGAGTTGCGAAAGAAGGAAATAACCCTCAAAGAAGCGGCAAAGGACCATGTTAGTCAAGCAAGGTTACCAAAAAGATTTTGGGGTGAAGCAATCAACACGACTTGCTACACTCAAAACAGATGTATGATAAAAGACGGTGACAAAGACTCCCTATGAGATTTGGGTGGAAGAAAACCAAATGTTGCATATTTCAAAATATTTGGATGTAAATGCTTCATCCACAACAATGGAAAAGACAATCTAAAAGCTTTTGATGCTAAAGGCGATGAAGGTATCCTCTTAGGATACTCACCAAAAGAAAAAAGCCTACAGTAGTACTCAACAAAAGAACTATGGTTGCGAAGAATCCATTCATGTGGTATTCGATGAGCCAAATGTAAATGGAGAAGACATTGAAGAGTCACCGATAAGCCGAGTCATCCAACCATGCGAAGAGTCCCTATCTTTGAAGCCAAGCCGGAACTAAAAACTCGAGAAGAAGATGAGATAGTTGAATCTCAAAAACAATGGAAAATTTGCGGCTAGGTGATCACGAGAGAGTGACCACAAAGAACACACAACAAGACAATCAATCCACTAACTTACTCCAACTGATGTAAGATGGCCGAGAGACCATCCACGAAACTTGTCATTGGAGACATAAGAGAAGGTGTAAAAACAAGATCGAGAACTCAACAAGAAGCTATGTTCACATGCTTCATCTCGCAAATAGAGCCCAAAGATGTGTTACAAGCATTGGACGACGCACATTGGATTCAAGCTATGCAAGAAGAGTCAATCGGTTTGAAAGAAATAAAGTATGGGAACTAGTGCAAAGACCCATACATCAAAATGTTATCGGCACCAAATGGGTGTTCGAAATAAGATGAACGAGGAAGGTTACGTGGTAAGAAACAAAGCAAGATTAGTAGCCAAAGGATATTGCCAAGAAGAAGGAATAGATTTTGATGAAACATTTGCTCCTGTAGCAAGACTGGAAGCTATAAGAATGTTTCTTGCCTATGCGACTCACAAGAATTTCACCGTATATCGATGGATGTAAAAAGTGCATTTCTAAATGGTTTATTGGAAGAAGAAGTGTATGTTGAACAACCTCCAGGATTTGAGCGAGGAAGACTCTTGGAGATAAAGTATACAAACTCAAGAAAGCTCTATATGGATTGAAACAGGCACCCGAGCTTGGTATGATACCTTGTCACAATTCCTAATCGAAAATGGATTCACAAAAGGAAAAGTAGATAGAACACTTTTCGTAATTCAAGACAAAAAGAGTATCTTTGCTTGTTCAAATATATGTGGATGACATCATTTTTGGATCTACAAACAAAGAGTCAGTGTGAAAAATTTTCAAACCTCATGCAAAGTAAATTTGAAATGAGCATGATGGGAGAGCGACATTCTTCCTTGGACTCCAAGTGAAACAATGAAGGATGGAACCTTCATAAGTCAAACAAAATACACCGAGAGATTTAATGAAGAAGTTTGGTATGGAGGAGAAGTCTTCGTGAAAATACCAATGAATACATCGATCAAAATGGACATGGATGCGGATGGCAAGCACAGAGATCAAACAAGATCTGAGCACTTATTGGATCATTGCTCTATCTCACAAAGAAGGGCCGGACATCACCTTTCTTTGTAGGTGTATGTGCAAGATTTCAATCTGCTCCAAAAGATAGCCATATGACACTAAGAGAAATATTGAGATACTTGAAAGGAAGCGAAGAAGTTGGCTTATGGTATCCAAAGGAAGGAATGTACAGGGAGTTAACACTGGGCGATGAAAGTGCAATCCATGGGGTTGAGACTCCAATGGATGCCACCACGAAGACCCTAAGACAGTGGCACTCGTCGAAAGGGAGGTCCAACCTCGCTGCATTGAGACCGGGAGGTAATGAAGGCCCACGGATGTGGAGATATTGAATCAAATGAAGTTGTCTTTGCAAGGATGTAGAAGAATATGTATGTCGTGGATTGGTCAATGCAACACCCAAAGACTGTCTACTAGCAAAGAGCACAATGAATCAAGTTGGGCTGTGGCACAAAAAGTCGAGTCACCTAAATTTCAAAACGATTAACAAGCTTGCAAGAAGTAATCTTGTGGAAGGACTTCCGTTCAATATACAAGAAGGAGAGTATATGTGATGCATGTCGAAGGAAAACAAATCAAATCTTCATTCAAAGAAAAGACATGTTCATCTTCAACAAGAATATTGCATCTCATATGGATCTATTTGGCCCAAAGGGAACCACCAACATAAGTGGAAAGAAATACACCTTGGTGGTAGTAGATGACTACTCAAGATATACATGGACAATATTCATGTGTAAGAAGAAAGAAACTCTACAAAAACTACCACAAATGAAGAGGATTCAAAACGAGAAGAGCCAAACCATTATCAAAATAAGATCGAAGAGGAACCGAGTTTGTCAATGGAATAATAACTTCGATTGTATTGAAAATGGTATTGGTCATGAACTATCGTCAGCCTCCACGGGAGAAGAAGAAATTGAACCCTCAAAGAAGCGAAGAAGGACCATGTTAGTCAAGGGGTTACCAAAAAGATTTTGGGTCAAGCAATCAATCAACACAAATGCTTGCTACACTCAAAACAGAACAGACGGTGACAAAGACTCCTATGAGATTTGACCGGAAGAAAACCAAATGTTGCATATTTCAAAATATTTGGATGTAAATGCTTCATCCACAACAATGGAAAAGACAATCTAAAAGCTTTTGAAAGGAAGCGAGAAGTTGGCTTATGGTATCCAAAAACTGAATGATACAGGGAGTTAACACTGGCGATGAAAGTGCAATCCATGGGGTTGAGACTCGATGGATGCCACCACGAAAGACCCTAAGACAAACCGCGAAAAAGGGAGGTCAAGGCCTCGCTGCGATTGAGATCTGAGGGAGGTAATGAAGGCCACGGGAGGTTGAGACTTCCCAAAAAAGGCTGTAGAGAACATCCCTCCCTATCATCGACCCATCCGAAAAGGAGATAAGCGCACTTCATGATTCCCAGGATAATCCCGATGTCACCTTTCTACGGGATCGGAAAGGCAAAGAAGAAGCTTTTTCATCCCGAATGACGATCCAAAAGACTCACCGCGGATGTTCCAAGCACGAGCAAGTCGATCCCAAGACTACTCGTCAAACCTTTAATTTTGATGATGAACCACCAATGGAAATCTCATCATCGTCCGATGACGCTCGATAATGCCGAGGACCGTCTACTCAATTGGAGAAATCACCGAGACCAACGAAGTTGTGAGACAAACCGAGGCTCGCAAGCAAAGAGTCGGGTCCACTTCACAACAAACCCCACCAACCCGAGTCCATCGCGCAGCTCCTCAAGTCAAAGCAGGTCGATTCCAAAAAGAACTTCACGCGCACCGCTCATCATCGAACAAATCCCGATTGGCGGTGATGAATCCTTTATAGAATCTTTTCCTTTTTCCCTGGAGGTACCCGATCTCCATGAAGAGTCGAAAAATAAACGCGCACGCTACCACGACCGACTCCGTTTTTCAATCGTGCACCATTGTTCCAAATGATTATGATTTTGACGCCGCATGGCCATCAACCGCAACGGAAGAATCACCAAGTCCGCGAAGTGTTCAAGGCATTATTCGGCCGAGATTGAACGGATGGAGAGGCATCGAGGCCTCTATGGATATGCGATCGGACAACAGAGATGCAAACCTCACCGCTTGATTTAAGAGGCATAACATCGGGATCGGGAATGGTGGCAACAAAAAGAAACAATGCGTGTGGAACAAGTTAGATACTTCAGGACATTGTTCAACAAGTCAGCTGGTATGGAGAGTTGAAAATGCCGATGCAAAAACGAAGGCCGAGAGAACATATTGAGCACATGCATGAAGCTCACATTGCCGAGATAAAGTCTAGCTGCGTGAGCAAAACAAGAATGATCTACAACGTTTGGAAGAAACCATGAATACAAAATTCAGCCTCCTCATGGGCCGAGATGAAGTGATTTCAAAGCAGAGTCCAACGCTACTCGATCCGAATTTCGTCTTTGCCGCATACTCTGCAGCAGACTCGAGACAGAACTCTACCATCGCAGGCTCGACTTCCGCTGCTTGCGATGTTTCAGTGTCCCTCTCTTTTTGATGATGCCAAAAAGGGGAAGAGGAATACCTTAAAGCACGAAAAAGATCCGAAAAAGAGGATGCAAAATTGTGAAGGGAAAGACAAAATTGAGGAAACGGAAACAAAAGAAAGGAAAATCTGCTGAGGGGAAGGATCGAAAGATGTGACCTTGATGATTGCACAAACCCCCAATAGGGTCTCCGTCACACAAATGACATTATCGGCACAAACTCCTCAGTGACTCTGCCACTCCAACACTCTCTGCTATATCTATGGTTTGAAAAGAGAAAAACAATTGAAGCGGGGATGAAGGAAGTGGAAGGAAGAATGGATGCCCGAGTTATGAACATCCCGAAAGAACATGGAGGCATCCCAAGAGACAGAGACACATATGCCACCTCGGATGTCGGGACAGAGCCACGACCGATTGATGAATTTAAAACGCCGCATCCAAGGATACTTTGCAAATATGTCTATGGCTCAAGCTTGGGACTTGTCTTGGGAAAAGGGTCTCACGTTATGTGAAGAAGGCGACAGAGCAAGACGAGACTACAGCGATCACTCTGCTGGTCACTCCGCTGGTCACTCACCGAAAGAAGAGGACCCCAAAGATCAAGACACGCCCGAGGTAGAGGAAGAAGCGATGGTGGAGGAAGAAGCTTGGACTGAGGCCTCTGCCAAAAACATTGAATATGTAGATCCGTGCAAGAAAGGAGGGATCTACTGGGCTGGCCTTGACCAAGTAGCAAATTTGCAAGTGGTTAAAAGTAACGCTGAGTATGCAAAAAGAATAGAATAAGAAAACAAGAGACAAACTCAGCTATGGGAGGAAAGACAGGAAAGATTAAGAAGAGATGAAGGCTCCAGGAAGGCATATGAAAAGAAAAAAAGAAAGCGGTGACGATGAGAAAAAGAGAAGAAGAGAAGAAGATCTTGAACAAGATGAAAGAAGGAGACAAAAAGGAGATGAAGTGTAGTCATCCACCCCTTCGTGTATTTTATTATGTAAATACATACAATGTAAGTCTTCTAAATAAAGCTATAAATTCTCTATTTTTTTATGTAGACAAATATGTGCTCACGATACACCTTGTAAACAGTTGTGTAAAAGAACAAGAATGTTATGATCAATAAAAGGATTGATTCTGCGCATACATTCTATGTCAATACACTATCTGTATGTATCTTTGCTATTTGCATTTATGAATGGTTTAAGTTTTGGCATCATCAAAAAGGGGGAAATTGTTAGGAAATTTATTGTTTAGATTTTGATGAATGCCATGTAAAACTTAGAATAGGGAGTTGGCACCCCAATTTTTATTGTAAAATGCATTGTAATAAATAGAGTGCCAAGGCGAGTTAAGTCGGCCACGCCCTAACAAGCAAGAAGACAACCGGAGACTAGAAGGAAGACTCATTGCGAGACAAATGAGTATGGCAAAGAAGAGTAGATGGGAACTCTACTAAAGAAGCCGCCGAGATGCAATGAGTGGAGTATCGGTCAAGTCAACTCGAGAAAAGCCAAGTCTCAAGTTGAAGTGACAAGAGTCATCCAATGATTGGAAGGCGACTCTAAGTCACCTGGGAAAGCAAAGAAATGCGATCAAGTCGAGATAATCAGAAAAGATCCGTTGCACGAAATCAAGAGAATTACTTAAACAAGTAATATCTCCATACCACCTTTCTCGGAGTGCTCATCCCCGGAAGCGTGCAAAAGGAATGAACCAATGGGAAGCACTACACCGTGTCGAACTCAAAAGGTGAAAGGACAATTCATACGAGGAAATGGCAATTCCAAGGATCGCAACAAGACAAGCCAACGACGCAAGTGACTTTCAAAAATAAGCCTATCTCTTCAACGGGCAAATTTTTGAAAGATCACTATAAAAGGCCGAGGAGTTTATTTGAGAAAATATATATATGAGAGTGACACAAGTTCTGACTGAACAAAACAACGTTCAAGCAATTACTAGAAAATCAAACATTCTCATTCCTCAAGCCTACACTACGAAGAACATCAATCCAACACTCACCGTGAAGGAAAGATAACTTCAATCGCTTGAAGAGGAAAACACCTGAAAAATCAAGGGGTCTACATTCCACGAAGGATTGTAGGAAGGTTCAAGGTCGAACCAAGTCTTAAGCTTTTGGAGGGCTTCGTGATCAAATCCAAAGAGCTTGAGCAAGTGAGTCAGTAGCAAAGCGCAAATACCTGTGAAGAAGCCGAGTCGTCGAGAAGCCACTGAGTGATCAAGGCGTCTCAGGATCGAGTCCCAAAGGATCAAGTCACCGTGTGATCAAGACTTGTATCTGGACTGTTACCACTTTGTATATCGATCATTACCTAGTTGATTCCTCCGGGAGTTGGAGAAGAGAGGAGTAGAAGAATTACCCCATCTTCGAACCTCTATAAAAATTTCATTGTGTCATTTACTTTTCAAAGACTTTAATTTCGCATCTTAATTGTTTAATTCTGCGACATATCTGCTATCCACTTGATAATCTATAAGTACTAAATCAAGCACTAAATCCTTGCTTAATCAAACTTAAGGGTGTTAAGTCTTCCAATGAAAACAAAACCACAAATGAGTTAATTTAGACTCAACAACGAGTTAATCCATCAACAAATTTCGGTTGAGTCTTTGAGAGACTAACTCTACTGATTGACTAACTTGGTCATCCATCAAGGACACAAATTAGTAGTATTAACTCAATATTTAAAAGGACTAAAACGAAAATTTGGTAAGGTTTATTCAACCCCCTTCTAAACCTTACTCTTACACCCCTTGGGACATACAAGTGGTATCGGAGCGGTTGATTCATTGAACCCTCCGCACCGTTCTTGAACTAGATCTCCAAACTTTTCAAAGTCCGCTTTAGTACTTAAACTCTCAAAACTCTTTTTATCATTAAAAGTTATTATCATGGAAGCAAATTTGACACGCATCCCTATGTTCACAATTGAAGAATTTGATGATTGGAAAATTCGTATGCGAGCTCATCTATCAAAGATTACATGATGAGATGTGGATAGTGATAGAAGATGGGCCACCGCAAATCTTAAAGGTGAACACAATGTAAGAAGAGTGCATTTGGTGAAGGAGAAGAGGATGTTGCTCCCGGACCGGTCATGGTTGAAAAACCAAGAACCGAGTGGACAAATGATGACAGAAAAAGATACAACCTGACAATGTAGCCAAGGACATCCTTTACAAAACCTTGACAAAGCCATGTTCAATAAAGTCAAATCATGCAAAAAACGGCTAAAGAAACCTGGGACAAGTGACATTGATTTGTGAAGGCTCGAAAGCAAATCAAAGAAAACAAATTATCAAAATGGCTATCTGAAATTTGAGAACTTCAAAATGATCTCGGGAGAAAACCTGGATCAACTGGATGCTCGGTTCACGTAAATCACCAACGAGTTATCTGCACTTGGAAAGGAATTAACGGATTTGCATGGTGTTGACGACGTATTCACGGATTTTTTCCCATTTTCTGCAAAACAAATAAAAAGAATTAAAAAAATCAAAAGGCTTATAAATAAAAAATAGGTTAAACTAAATATAAGATAAAAATTTAATATACCAAAATCCCAAAAAAATATTACTAAATTAATTACAAAATGACATCAATAATAAATCATTTAAATTGTAGTACAATTAATAAATTTTTTAACACTCTATATTATATTATGTACATTATTATTGTTAGATAGATAAAAAAATAGTCATTTATAATTTATATTTTTCTGAAAAATAACTATTTAATAGTGTAAATTTTTTTTTATTTATATTTAACATTTCCGTAAAAAACATTTTTTATATTTAAACATATACAATAACTTTGAAACATTTAAAATGTAAATTATGTTAGAATATTTATAATCTTAATAATTGCGTTTTTAATTTATACTTAAGTGTATTTAATTAATTGGTAATTTTATAATTTTCTGCAAAATAACTATTTAATAGTATAAAAGTCAGTTTATTTATATTTAAAATAGAAATAAATTACGTTTTTTTATATTTATAATTTATAATCACGTTTTTTTAATTAACTGTAAAAATATTTATCACTTTACAAAAATAAATTTATAATTATTTAAATATATAATTAATTCAAAATAAAATAATAAATAAAAAAATCCCACAACCACATTCCAAGCCCAAATTAAGTTTCAAATAGGGTAAAAACAAGAGGAAATACCACAAAATACCCTGATTTTTGAAAAAAAAAGACAAAAATACCATCCTATCACTAATCTATCCCATCTGGTCCTTAACTTCCCAAATATACCCACCCCTTTACTTTTCTTATCTACATTGAAATCTTCACTTCCGATCAACATTCTCAACCTAAAAATCCTCGAATTCATCGTCCTTCATTATACTAATTGTATTCTCTGTCGTATCTCCATCTATAAATCAAAAACCAGAGCTGAAAAGCTATAACCATGAAAACAAACAGAGCCGAGATCGATACTATGGCTAAGCGCTTCGAGAAACATCAGATCGAGGCTCTTAAATTGGCTTTGGAAGAATCTAACACTTAACAAAAGAGAAGAAGATCGAACTTGTGGCGGCTACAGGACTGGATGTGGAGCAGATAGCCAGCTGGTTTAGCCGGAAAACTCCCTACGTTCCTTTCGCGCCGGGGACTCACCGTCGGTGAATTTTCTCCGGCGAAACTGTAGTTCCGCGAAATGCCACGGATTTGATTTCTACCATTCGACGGAGAATAACCATTCCCCACTCGAGATCTTTCTGATGTGGCTAACCATTTCAAACTTGCGTGCAGTTACGCGGATTGCACGACGCTCAACTATGGGGGTTCGTGCAATAACATTGGTGAAAAGGGAAATATATCGTACGCTTTCAACAGCTACTATCAGTTGCAAAAATAGAATCCGAAGAGCTGTGAGTTTGATGGGCTTGGGATGGTCACATTCTTGGATCCTTCGGTCGGCGATTGCAGATTTCTTGTTGGGGTTACATATGGCAATTCTTTAGGGCTTAGTTTGAATGGTAGGGGAATTATATTTTCATTAATTATTTTTTGGTTTGTTTCGATGTTGTTTCGAAGTTGTTTCTTTTATGTTTATTTTGTGCTTTTATGTATTTTCCATTTATTTGTTCTTTTTTATTATTTTTGATTTGTTGTGTTATTTATCTGACTGTGTATCTTTTTTTATTTCTTTTGTAGTGAATGTGGGATTTTTTGTTGCTTGTTATGTCGAGCACTTTAGTGTTGGGAAGGCTATGGACGTCGAAGCGTTCGAGATAGAGAATGAACAAGCAAGCTCAGTCACCTGCTTCACAATCATGCTAAGTTGAAGCTGCAAAATAGTGATGACGATGACAACGACATTGAGATTCTACCTCCACTTCCTAATGATTTTAGAGAATTGTTGTTATGTAAATCTTTAATGATGGTGTAATCAGTTGAAACATGTAAGAAATATAAATGAAACATGTAAGAAACAATTGTGAAACAGGGGATCATGTGATAAAAGTTTGTAGTAAATTAGCACAGTCTAATGAATCATGTGTTTTGGAGTGAGCTTGTATGCATTCGAAATTCGGAAATGTTGAAACTTTTAGGAACTCATATTTAAACTCAATCCAATCTTAGACTCAGTCCTAGAACCATTAATTCCATTAATTAACTTATTTTATAACTTTTGAAAAACATTATTAAAAAGAAACACTATTAGAAACATATTTTTAATTAACAAAAATATATCTTATATCATAGAATCTGAGGGAGTAATTATCAACCAAAGGATGAGTAACTGATGAAAGCAAAACCTGATTTACATGGGTTTTTTCAGTTTTCACGTGAATAAACTCAACATGTTGATGAAATTAAAGAAAGTAGCAAGATGTAGTGATCATAAGCACAATTGAGCAAAGTATAAGCAGGGTTACAAATGATAACAAACTAGTGTATCTGAAAAATTAAATCAATCTGTATTGTACATCCATCTTCTGGGAAGATACTTTACTTATTTGATTAGAGACTCAAAAAGTTTGCAGATAGCATAAATCTTTATCCCAAAGCTAAAGTAAACGGAAATATTCACCAACTCCCTAGAACAAAGTTGGTATATTCTCTATTTTCTTCCTATTGTCCATTGTGGCATACCACAACTGAGATTTTTGCCATGCAACTGTGGAATATAATGAAAAGTTGGCTAAGTGAAACATATAAGAAACATAAATGAAACAGGTATGAAACAACAAAGAAACAACAAACATGTTTGAAACAACAAAGAAACAAAAAAGAAACCAACGCAAAAAATCAGCGGAAAATGGGTATTTTGTCAAAAATCAGCGGAAATGAGTATTTTTGTCCAAAATCAGCGGAAAATGGACATTGTGCAGGGATTGGGTATGGAAAATGGGGTATTCATGTCCTTTTCCCTAAAAACAACCCAGTTTCAAGCCCAATAACATATACATATATATAATTTACCATCTGATTTGCATTTAAAAAAACGAAAAAAAAATTTGATTATTCTGCATCGTACGCGTGGCATGATGGACGTCCGTGATATCGACTCATCATCAATCCGTGTCAAAAAACACAAGCCCATCGTATGATATTCTGATCGTCACACGTGTAGGATTTAACGGCTTAGATTACACTAAAGAAACACAAAAAAAAAAAAAAAGATGTAACAAACCCTATTCAGTGTAATGCCCCTCTCTCACTCATTTCTGCAAAAAACATAAATTCCTCATTTCTCTCTCATCTCTCGACTTCTCTCATTTCTCTCTCTCTCTCTACCATTTCACAGAGAAATCTATCATTTCTCTCATTTCTTGTCGATTTCATTAGAAATCGAGAACATCTTAGATCAAAAAATACGGTATATTTGAGATTTTGTTCGATAATTTTTTTTTAAATTTTTTTCGAATAGATTAATCACTGATTGTTTTTCCGATTCATTTGTATTCTCAGAATTAGGGTTTTCTGAGTTACAATATAAATCGAAAATAATTTCGAAAATGTGATTTTTCATTTTCATTCTGAAATTATTTCAGAATCTAAAAAAGTTTTTATATATTTCGATTTTTTGGTGTTCAATATATAGCGGAAAGTAATACTGAATATGTGTTTTTTTTTCATTCAAAAATTATTTCAGAATCTACAGTTTTTTTTTTTTTTTTTTTCGTTCTTAGATGTTTACAAATGTAATTTAAAGTTTTGTGACTGTAATATATTCTTATTTTCTTCATTAATATTCAAAAAATGAAATGCTTCTCTTTAAATCTTGTCCGAGATAGGGTTTTACTGTTTAGATCTGAGCATTTTTTAGAAGTATTCTCATTTTCTTTTGTTTCGGAACCTATAAATTTTCTTGTGTTTCGATCTGCGAATCGAAACAGTATTCTCGTATTTTTGGAGTTCTGGCCGTGGTATAAGTCATGAAAATTTCAATGTTAAGATCTGGAGAAAGTCCAGAAAAAATCTAAGTGTCCTATCGATCCGAAATATTTTCGAATTTTGTGAATTTTTTTCAAAAAATTACGCCATTAAATCAGTTTTGAAAGATTCAAGGTTCAGTTATTAAGAACATCCGAAAAAAGATAAGTTTTTATTTTATATATCTGGTTTTTTTTCTTATTACTGTTATTCTAACCTTTTTTCGGATTTAGTGTATATTATAACTGAATTTTATATATTGCGGTAAAAAAGCGGATTTACAGTTATATCTCCAGATCGAAAAGTATTCAAAGCGTAAAAAAAAAAGATAAGGCCTCTCTTCATTCATAATTTTTCAGAATATTAGCTGTTTTAATCCTTTCTTTGTTTGTCCTGTATACATTTATAAACAACCTTGTAACATAGTTTTAAAACTTAAGAGTGTTTTGTTTATGAGGTTACATATAGACAAATTGGGTTTCTCTGATTTTTTTTAATTTATTAAATTTTTACGCTTTTAATCCGAAAACTGTAAATTTATTTGTTTATGTTGTTTTATTATTAAAAGAATTCAGTGTTTAAAGTCTAACCACGAACTGAAATTTATTTCTATAACCAAATAGGATAGTTTTAAAGTCTAAACAATGTTTTAATCTTCTTTGCAGATGTCGCCAGAATAACACAAAAACAATGGAAGAACAAATATGAATGAGTAAGTCTTACACACTAATTCTTAATTTAATCTCATGAATGATGATAATCTATATTGTTTAAACCCAATAAAATTAAATACCATCTTCGAGAACACCATCTCTGGTTCGTTTGTTGCCCAAAATAGTACGACCTGTCAATTGCCGCATGATTGAATGATTTGTTTGTTGCCTGGATGTGTTTCTCGTATGTATTTGTGCTATCCAGTTATCTGCTATGGTATAAGATCATCATATGCTTTTTTTTTCTCTCGTTTATGTTGTCTGCAAAACTGAATTAGAATGCTATATGTGCATTTATATAGTTTTTTTGATAATGAGCTACATGGTAAGATTCTTAATTATGGAAATATGTTATAATGGAAAGAATATGATGCAATAAAGATAAAATTTTTGTATGTTACTTCATTTAAAAATAGTATATAGAATCAATCTCATTAAATATTAATTTGATTTTTTTGGTAAGAAATCAATTTTTCTATCTAATTTTATATTTTTAGTCAATATACGATATATATTATCTGAATTACAAAACAAAAAAAAAGATATTCAGTTGGTAATTTTTTTTTTAAAAAAAACTTATTCAGTTTAATGAATCAGTTTATGTAACATGAATAACTAAAATAAATTTTATATGTACATTTTTTGTACTTCATCTAGTTGTTCATCATAAACCAAAACATTAACAGTTTTTATAATATATGGTCATATTATGTATGTATTTCATATTCTGCTTGTAGCCTTGTAGTGTATTAATTCCTGTATGTGTTACTATGTTTTATTTTTATTTCATTTGTTCTATGAAGTACATATAAATGCTCCAATAACTTGTGTGTATAAACTCATTGTTCTCTTTATTGATTTTGTGGCCGTTCGAATTAATTAAATCTGCCTAAATAATATTCTGCTGCATTAAATTTATTTTACTTATTTTTTTTTATAGTTTTATGTTAGAAAGATTCATTGATGAATAATACTATGTTTGTTTAGAATAATTTTTCTATATACATATTAAAAAACTCCACACTAAAAAACCACTTGACCCTACACCGCGAGTGTAGTGGAATCCTGTTGGTGTGTGGGGGTTTTCAGTATATAGAAAAAAAAAGTACTCTATTTTTTTCCGAAACATTTATAAGTTAATTGTTACTATTTAGTTTATCATGATGAACTATACTAATATTTTGACCATATAAATTATTAACTCATAATAAAAATTCTAAAAAAAAAGCACTCTAATTTTAAATATATTCCGAGTTTTGGAACCTAAATTAATTTGATGAGAATAAAATATAAACAGGAAACTAAAATATTAAAAGCAAAACAAACAAAGAATGAATGTTCAAAATTGAAACTAAGGTTCAAAAAATAAAAAATTCAAACATAAACAATAAAATTATATATATTAACTCAAAAGAGCAATTTTTCCAAAAAATAAGTCTTCAGTCCAAAGACTGAACATTCCAAAACTAAATATGAAATCCAATAACTAACTATTCCTAACAAAAACTATGAATTCCAAAAATGTCACCTATAAAATATAAAGTAGAATAACAAAATTCCTCTAAAATATATATCTTCAAAATCTTTCATCCAAAATCACTTTTTCTGCCCCTCATCTTCCTGCTTGATGAAAACCTTTTAGTTTCTTCGCATTTGAACATGATGCTTTATCATCAAACAATGATCTCTTAAGAGAAGGACTATCAACAACAATTTCCCGTTGCGATGTCAACTTGTTGGGAGTGGTAGCTTCATTATCTGATGAAGACTCCTGGGAAAAAAAATAAGGTAAAAGTTAATATGTTTCCAAATTAATACACAGTTTATTAAAACAGATTAAAAACAACTTACACATTTACCTTTCTAGAATCTAGCTCCTCTGCCTGAAGTTTCGAAAAAAAATCCGATTCCTGCATTGATAAATTGTATGCATTAAATTATAAAAAATAAACAAATTGTATAATTCAATTAAATATAGAATTCAGAATTAAACTTGTAATTTACCTCCCTCTCAGAAGCTGGATTGCCAAAAGCTTTAATTAAGTCTGAATTTGTTGTCAATTTCACCACAGAAAAAGCTCCTTCAAAGTTATGAATCTGATCTGATCTAATCTAACTTGAACTTTGGAAAAAACTTGTTTCTCAAGCACATTTACAAGGTGATCTGGTATATCACCTTCATTTAGCTAAAAATTATAAAATTAATTAATAAAACATGTTGTTAAACAAAAAAAAAAAAAAAAAATCAGACTCAGTTAATTAAATAAAAAAAGAACAAATACCTCAGTCAAGCTTTTCCTCAATTCAGAACATGGTATGCCTATCAACTTCTCACAATCCCTATCCCAGCACAGTAGGGATGCATTACCTGTTTGGTCAACAACTTGAAGTTGCATTCTGTACCTAAACATTACAATGAGAAATAAAACAACAAAATTTAATATGAATTTTTTATAACTATCTTTTAAAAAAATTGTGTTTATTCCAATAAATTTATCATAAATTGTTGATATATACCTAAAATTCCCAGATTGGTAGAAAGCGTCACAACGTTCACAATAGAACTTTTCTCCTGCTTTTATTAGTTTTTTGGGACACTTTTTACATGAGAGGTACCACCATTCTCCAAAAAAAAATATAACAGTAGCACAAACCCAAAAACTCCCAACCTACATGAAAAATAAATTAAGTTCGTATTAAATTTTAATATTAAAAATACAGTATTAATTCAAATTTAACTATTTAATCTATTAGGTGAACTTACCTCTTGACTTGAAAAAAGCTGTTCAATTGTTCTAATGGGCGCTTCTCCAGAAGCCAAATCATCTGCTACTGTCTTTGCAAACGGCACTGTTATTTGGCCGATCGAATGGGTCTTATTACTGCTGTTCCGAATCCTAAGTAATATATAAAAGTATGTTAGATTGTAAAATTATGACAATTAATATATAAAAAATTATATTATAATATAAATTATCAAGAAAAAATAAATTACCTCTGTTTAAATTCCTGAATTTGCTCGTCATCTCCATTAACAATCATTTTAGTGACATGAAAACTATTTGTCACCTTCACTTCATCTACAATATACAGAAATCAACAATGAAATGATAAAAAAAATTATAAATAAGTGTTTAAATATATTGTTTACCTCTAAAAACTTTTGCCCTGCACATCTGTAGAATAATAATAATCGGTTCAAAACCATGATTCTCAAGATATGGCAAAATTGTATCCACATAGTCTTCCCACAGTGTACATGTAATATGATTGTTTCTGCAAAAAAGTAAATACATAAAAGATATAATAAACACGATTTAAACAAATTATATACAAAACACGTAATTTATATATTTTACTCCAAGTCCTCCAGATTTATGTCAATAAAACGAGTTGTCCTCCCCCCAATTTTTTTTGTTTGGGCTGACTGCATGGAGACCACTTTTCCAATGATATCTGTATAATTTAGTTGGAGAAAATAATTTTAGAACATGTAAAGTTTTACATTAAAAAATTCTAAATGTATGTTTTAAAATTTACAACAATGTTTACTGAAAGCATGGTTTCATCAACGTTTTCGACTCTTGCCAATTGCTCAAAGTCCTTGAAAACGTACATGTATTTTGGGAAAGCCTTATCAAACATCTCAAAAACGTTTGTTTTTCCATGAAACATTATTTTATACTTTCCAGCAGCAGTTTTGTACTTGTCTGTAAAGTTAGCAACTATGAAGTCTCTTTTCGCATAAACTCTTCCTTCATGAAACAGCTTTTTAAACTGTTCGATATGCGATTTCCTTATTGTTGCATGTATTCTGTCACCCTACATTAGCAAAACAATTTGTTAGATACTGTGTTGAACTTTGAAATAAAATTCAAATAATGTAACATATTGTATACCTCAGCATCATGGAATACACATTCCATGCTTTGAATCTGACTTTTATCGTTGAATCTTTGGTTTTGATACATCCTCACCAAATTTTTAGCTTGATAGCCCATTGTGTCTTGGTGATGTTTAAGTCCTTTATGAGGCTGAACATTGGTGCCATTTGTGCAGAACTTGATAGAGTAATTTTATGATTCAATGTAGAGAGAAATTTTTTGTTTTTGCTTTCTGTATTCGCAAGTGTAAATTTTTCAGAATGACAACAAGTATTTATACTGTTAGATTTTAATTATTTTAGGAAATTAATTAACATTAAAACTGGACGATTTATTGGCTGTATATTTAATTCACTCGATTCGATTTTTATTTTTGAGAATGCGAAATACTGATATTTGAATGTTGGCGATTGTAGATTTTACATAATTTTGGTAGGTTTAAATTTGGGAGTTTTGAAAATCAATAAATATTTTTGTTGACTTATTTTTTATTCAATCTTTTTGTATTCATCAAAATTGTAAATATTAAAGTTTGGAATCCAGCAACAATAATAACTTGTATATCAATCAATTGTCTTACCTTAACCAATATAAACTTTCAGCCGTTAGGTAATTTTAAGAGTTGAATTTTTAAGATTTGCATAAATATGTTTCCATTATAAAACATTGACAGATTTTATTGACATATATAAAGTCAACGATTCAAGTTACCAAAAAAAAAAAAAAAAACGCGTTTAATAAAAAAATACCAAAACACATACAAACAAACGTTTTTAATGGTTTAATGAACAATCAGTTTTAGAAAGTGGCAGTGGGCGGGAAATTTTTTTTTGCTATTTATAAGTTACTCTCTCTTTATATATATATAGATATTGTATATGCCAAGAAATGTTACAAATATGTGGTTGATTTGGGGTTGTTAACATATTGAAGTGATTGGTGATTTGGATTAATGGCTCAAGATGAGTCATTGATTGAATTAACGATTCAACATTTTTATTCTTTTGAAATCAGTCAAACTGAATCATCGTTTCAATAACGTCACAACAATTTTATTAAAAAAAAATAATTCTAGTCATTATCTGAAATAACGACTCAAATAACTTTTAAATAAAAAAAATAAAAATCTTGATTTCAGTTGGGATTTGACAAACCGACTGAAAAAGCTGCAATTTATGTCTCAGTCGTGAATTGAAATCACGATTGAGGAATTAAAATATTAAAAATAAATAAATAAGTGCAACAGTATCAACATTCTCCCATTTGATTATTCGTCCCTTCTCCACTCTTCTCTTCCAAAATTTCTTCTCTCTCCCTCTGCAATTTTTTTTCTTCCAAAAAATCACACACACAAGCACACACATTAACTCAAAAATAGAGGGCATCGGTGGGCGGCAATGATAGCGGTTGTAGGCGGCACTCAAACATTGGGTAAAGGTAAAATCCTTGTTATGTGAATTTTTTTTAAGAAAAAAATCAGTTTTTTTTTGGATGAAGTAACATGAAATTTTAACTTTTGCAGTGTTGTTATAATATCTTGCATGTTTATTATTTTGAGATAATATGTCAGTTGTTGTAATTTTCCTAATTTAGGGTTATATTTGTATTTTTGAAGATATGTCAAATTTAAATAACATTGGAGTGATTGTTCATAATGGAGGTCAAATATTGATTCAAAATGTCTATCAAATAGCATATAGTTGCACTACTATTGGAGTCACTAGAATTTCTCAAACGACAAATTTGGACAATTTGATATCTATATTATATGATATAATTGGCTTGGATAAAAAATTGTTATTTGTTGAAAGTATCTAGTAATTAACGATGACAACAACATGTGGCGAGTCATGACAATTAATACCAACTGAGACTTGTGGTTTTTCTTTGATCCAGATGTCGGAAATAGATGTGAATTCATTTTCTTGGCAGTAGATTTGGGAACCATGTGACTTGAACTCACCCTATATATCAACTCTTGGAGAAAGATGCGATCACACCGAATTGGATGAGTCAATGCCCACTTATTATATATGTCATAGTAGAGATACATCATCCAAATCCAATGACCCGTCAATTAGTATAAGACAGTTTATACCAGAGGTTGTATCACATTCGCATAATATGTTACAAGGTGTAACTCGTAATGGGAGAAATGAAGTGAATTGGTCTGCTTACCATGAAGGTTAGGTAAATTATTGACGGAACAGAGCTACTTCACGAATCCAGGTCTATCATATTAATGGTGGTAGTAGTGCAGAGGACAGATACATAGAGTGTTATCATCGCATTACACGACCACGTGTTAGATAAATATTTTTATCAAGATTTTGATGATTTTTTAAATGAGTTTTTACACCAAAACAATGTTTATAGATGTTGTCCAAATACTCCCAAATGATTTCAAATATTTTTACTAATTTTTGGAGTATTTTTTGAAGTTTAGTTTTGACAAAAAATTGGACAACACTGAGGCCAACCGGTCGCCCTATAGGGCATCTCATATCTGGAAATGATTTTTGAAACGGAAACAAGAAGTTTGAAAAATTCCAAGAGATTGACCGATCGAACAAGAGGTCGATCGGTACCTGAAACGAGTTAAAATTGAAACAGACTACTCTGCTTTGAGAAAACTGAGGAGGGGGACCGGTCCAAGCTTGGGGTCGACCGGTCGGACCCCCCTGGACCGGTCGACCCCCCCTCCATCCTGTGTCTGCATCTCACGATCTACTTTATAACGTTCGAAATTTAAATAGAGCGACTGGTCGCTATATATTTTCGACAGCAAAATTCAAACCGTTGAACATCCATTATCAGCATGATGGTGAAATCATATCAAAAATGGTAGAAAGGCTTGACAACATTGTCAATCCTCTTGTGGCTCTTGGGAAGGTCATCTCCGAAGAAGACAAGGTGACCAAGGTATTGAACGCTCTTCCCGGCTCATGGTCCGAAAAAGTGACGGCTATCACGGAAGCACAAAATCTTGAAACACTCAAGTTCGATGAGCTCATCGAGAACCTCCTCATTTATGAAGTCTATCTCAAGGAGAGGAAAAATTTCAAACCATCCACCACTCAATCGGGTATGCAAAATATTCCTAAAGGCCTAGCATCTTCTTCTAATAATTCATATTATGATAATGATGAGGATGATGAAGAGACGGCCGCACTTGTCCGGAAATTTGCAAAATTTGTGAATAAAAATAAGGCAAAAAAACCGAGAGACAACTCGTGTTTCAAATGCGGAAAATCTGAGCACTTCATAGCCGATTGCCGAAACTCGATGAGGAAGAACAAAAGAAGAAAAAGCCTTTCTCGAAAAAGAAGGCTCTAAATGTGGATGTCAAAACTTGGGATGAACTACTTGCCACATCCGACGAGGAAGGAGAAACCGAACATGGTCTCATGGCCATAGATGATGAAAATAACGAGGTACGCTCTAACTCCTCAACTTCTTCCTTAGTTGATGAATTGCAATGTGATTTTGATGAATTGCAAAATGAATTTCAAAATTTGATTGTTAAATACAAGACTTTGAAAAAGGAGCATAAAGAGCTTAAAATTGAAAAGGATAAATTGTTTATTTCTTATGAATCTCTTGATAAAGCTCATGCTATTACTCTCACTAAAGTCCGTACTCTTGAAACCAAAAAACAAACGCTCACAAATGATATTGAAAATTTGAAAAAGAATGTGCATCATTTTAACTTAAGTACGGATAAAGTTATAAAATTTTTAGATGCACAAAGAGGTGAGCATTCTAAATTAGGACTTGGCTATAAACATTTTCAACCTATTTCAAAGAAAAATGACCAAGGTCCGACTTTTGTACGTGCTAGTAGTGCCCACAATCTTATTTCCTTTTATTGTGGTAAAGTTGGTCATTATGTTAGTCATTGTAAATTGAAGAACAATTTTAGCTATGTGTGGAGACCCAAAGGTCTCAAGGCTAACCCCCATGGACCCCAAAACTATAGGGTACCTAAAAGTAATTATTTTGTAGGTTATAGGGGCTATAACAACAATGGAAGATTCAAAATGGCTCGTGGACAGCTGGATGTTCACGCCATATGACCGGAAAGAGAGAACTTTTTACCAACATCAAGCTCCAAGAAGAGGGTATGGTCATGTTCGGCAATGGCAAAGGAAGAATTCTTGGAAATGGAGAAATTAGTAACTCTTCTTTCTCTCTTAGTAATGTTCTTTTAGTAGAAGGGCTTAAGTTTAATTTGATAAGTGTTAGCCAACTTTGTGATTCAAATTATAATGTTGTTTTCAATAAAGAAAAATGCCTTATTCTTAAAAATGATAAAATTATTTGTGAAGAAAATAGAAAATGCAATCTTTACAAAATTTGTACAAGTGATTTGGTTAGTCAAAATGTTTCTTGTATTGTCGCCAATAATGATTTAACTAGTTTATGGCATAGGCGACTTGGACATGTTGGATACAAGAATTTGATTTTTTTACAAAAGCCAACATGTAAAAGGACTACCCAAATTGAATTTTGAAAATCTTGGCTTATGTGACACTTGTCAAAAGAACAAATTAGTTAAGAGAAGTTCTAAGCCCAAAAATGAAATTTCCACAACCAAGCCTCTACAACTTCTTCATTTAGATTTGTATGGGGATATTGGTACGTCTATTCTAAGTGGAAAACATTACACTTTTGTTATAGTTGATGATTTTTCTATATATACTTGGGCTCTTTTTCTTGCAAATAAAAGTGATGTCGTTAATGAGTTTGTTAAGTTGTGTAGACTTATTGAGAATGAAAAAGAAGATACCATGAAGTCTATTCGAAGTGATCGAGACGGAGAATTTGATGGGGAGTTTAGAGTCTTTTGTGAAACCAAGGGATATGGTCACAATTTTTCGGCTCCAAGGACACCTCAACAAAATAGAGTAGCCGAAAGGAAGAATCGGACACTTCAAGAAATAAGTCGGTCCATGCTCAATGAATTTTCACTTCCAAAATATTTTTGGGCCAAAGCCGTAAGTACCGCTTGCTATGTCACTAATCGAGTTTATATTCGTCCTAAAATGAATAAAACTCCATATGAGCTTTGGTAAGGAAGAACTACAAATATTAGTTATTTCAAAATATTTGGATGTAAGTGTTTTATTTTGAATACTAAGGATCAATTGGACAAACTTGATCCTAAGCCCGATGAAGGAATATTTATGGGGTATTCAACCAAGAGCAAAGCATATCGGGTTTACAATAAGACTAGTATGGTTGTTGAAGAATCCATCCATATCAAATTCAATGAAGCCTCGGGTGTTGAAAGGATACCCAATAATGATAGTGATGAAGAGGATGTTATTGAACCAATTGTTCAAGATGATGCTCAAAATGATCAACCTTCAAGCTCAAATGTTCCTCAAGAAGACAAAGGTGATACATCGGATCTTCCCGTAGCATTGAAATTTAAGGAAGATCACCCAAAAGATCTTATTATTGGTGATCCCCTTGATAAAGTAATGACTCGAGGAAAATTTGCCGAGAAAGCTCTTATATCTCAAAAAGAGCCTAAAAATGCTAAGGAAGCTATTGAAGATGAGGATTGGTTTTTAGAAATGCAAGAGGAGTTGAATCAATTTGAAAGAAATGATGTTTGGGAATTGGTACCTTGTCCTCCATCGCAAACAATTATTGGTACAAAATGGGTATTTCGAAATAAGCTCGATGAACAAGGCAATATTGTTCGAAACAAAGCAAGGTTAGCAGCTCAAGGTTACTGTCAAGAAGAAGGTATTGATTATGATGAAACATTTGCACCCGTAGCATGTTTAGAAGCTATTCGTATTTTACTTGCCTATTTTATTTTAAAAATTTCAAGCTTTACCAAATGGATGTTAAATCCGCTTTTCTAAATGGTATTATTCAAGAAGAAGTCTATGTAAAATAACCTCCGGGGTTTGAAAATTTTTCTAGGCCAAATGATGTTTATAAACTTAAGAAGGCCTTGTATGGTTTAAAACAAGCACCCGGTGCATGGTATGATAGACTTAGCTCTTTTCTTTTGCAAAATGGATTTACAAGAGGTAAAGTTGATACTACTCTCTTTGTTCTTGAAAAAGGGCAAAATTGCTTATCAGTGCAAATTTATGTTGATGATATTATATTTGGTGCTACTAATGAATCTTTGTGCAAGAAATTTTCTAAGCTTATGCAAGGTGAATTCGAGATGAGTATGATGGGGGAGCTCAATTTCTTCCTTGGACTTCAAATTAAGCAATGCCAAGAAGGAATCTACATTTCACAATCAAAGTATACAAAAGAACTTCTAAAGAAGTTCGGCATTAAAGAAGGAAAAACCGTCTCTACTCCCATGGCAACCAATGTCAAGATTGACAAAGATGAAAAAGACAAGTCGGTTGATGAATCCAAGTATCGAGGTATGATTGGTAGTTTACTTTATTTAACCGCAAATAGACCGGATATTCTTCATGCCGTATGCCTATGTGATCGTTTTCAAAGCAATCCCAAAGAATCTTATATGAGTGCCGTTAAAAGGATTTTTCGATATTTGAAAGGCACTATCAATATGGTTTATTTTATCCAAAGAATGAAAATTTTTCTCTTAAAGGCTATAGTGATTCGGATTATGCGGGAAATATTGATGATCGTAAAAGTACCTCTGGATCATGTCAATTTTTAGGCGATTGCCTAGTTTCTTGGTTTTCAAAGAAACAAAATTGTGTTTCACTTTCAACGGCCGAAGCCGAATATATTTTCGCGGCCTTTTGTTGTACTCAATTACTTTGGATGAAACAAACTTTAGCGGATTATAAATGCTCTTTTGAAAATGTTCCTATCTTTTGTGATAACATATCCGCTATAAATATTGCTCAAAACCTGGTTCATTATAACCGTACTAAAGATATTGAGATTCGACATCATTTTCTAAGGGATTGTGTTTCAAAACGAAAAATTGAGATATCTTTTGTTCCATATCAAGATCAATTAGTGGACATTTTTACAAAACCGCTATCTTCCGAGACTTTTGCCTCAATACGAGCTCGGTTAGGCATAATGCATATTGAATGAGGTCTATGTTTGCAATTTGCATGTTTTTAAAACTTAGGGGTGAAAAATCGGATTTTTGGTGCAAAATTCGGACAAAAACTGAACAAGTGTTCAGGCACCGGTTGCCATAGAGGTCGACCGGTTGACATGTTGCAGGCACCGGTCGCCCTACATGTCGATCGGTTGCCCTAGCCTATTTCAGCAATAAAATTGCTGCCCTTCATTTCGTTATTTTTGATCTTTTTCGAACCCCTTTGCATTCTTCACACACAATCCACTCAAAATGATTTTCTTCTTATAAATTCTATATTTTTGAATTTATATAACTTATATTTCATCATTATTATCCGACTTCTCCGATTAATTGGTAAGAATTCTTCTTTTTAATCTCAATTGGGTTGAACCCTTGAGAATGTGCTCATATCTTGATATTTTGATGAAATTTGTGTATTAGTGTGATGTATATGATGATTGTTGATGGTTGAATGTTGTAATATTGTAATTGGTGATGAAATGTTTTGGCTTAAATGAATACAAATGCGTTATATATCTCTTGTTTTATTCGACGCACGCCAAGTGTTTGACAAAATATTTATATGAAAAATTCATCACCTACATGATTCTCTTGATTTGAAAAGTCTTATAAGTTTATAGAGATCATGTTTTATCAATCAAATGAGCTTTTGCAAATCAAATGATCAACTTTTTCCTTTTATTTGGAATTTAAGCTTCAATGTTCAAAATGCTCGATAAATCGATAAAATTGGCGCGCTTTGATATGAGTGTATGATGTTTTTATCGTGCTAATATTCTTTTTGATGTTTCCAAAGGGGGAGAAATAGGAAATACGCTCATACGCATAAAGAAGTGGAAATAAGCTCACAAGAAAAGCTATAAGCTAGGGCTCTTAAAAGCCAAAAGCTGTGAATGATTCTAAGTCCAATTGATGAATTATGGACTTTTATGCTTGTCTAATGATGTCTCTTTGACAGGGGGAGCTTCTAAGCTCATGAAATTCAAGCTTATATTGTAAAAGCTAAGTTTTTAGCTTTTGATTGTTTGCTTATATACTTGTTCTTGATGTGCATGTTGATAGGGGGAGCTTGTGCAAAATATTTTTGAAAAATCTTTGCTCCTATCCTTGTGTTATTACTTATGATAAATGTTGCTTGTAATGGATTGATGTTTTTAGACCGGAAAAATTTGTTTTGTATTAAAATCGATCTCCTAAAATTGTTTTGGTTTGTAATCATCAAAAAGGGGGAGTTTGTTAGATAAATGTTTTTATCAAGATTTTGATAATTTTGTTTAAATGAGTTTTTACACCAAAACAATATTTATAAATGTTGTCCAAATACTCCCAAATGATTTAAAATGATTTTACTAATTTTTGGAGTATTTTTTGAAGTTTATTTTTGACAAAAAATTGGACAACATTTCTGTTTTGAGACCAACCGGTTGCCCTATAGGGCATCCCGTATCTAGAAATGATTTTTGAAACAGAAACGAGAAGTTTGAAAAATTCCAGGAGGTCGACCGGTACCTGAAATGAGTAAAAATTGAAACAGACTACTCTGCTTTGAGAAAACTGAGGAGGGGGACCGGTCCAATCTTGGGCCGACCGGTCGACCCCTAGGGCAACCGGTAAGACCCCCTGGACCGGTCGACCTCCCCTCCATCATGTGTCTGCATCTCACAATCTACTTTATAACGTTCAAAATTTAAATAGAGCGATCGGTCGCTATATGTTTTTGACAGCAAAATTCAAACCGTTGAACATCCATTATCAGCAAGATTTACTTTATCAATTCTGTACATTATTTCTACATCTTGTGATCTTCTTTTTGTAGACAAAAGTGAATAAGGAGGAGTCTATGTTTGTGAAGACTCTCCTATAAATACAGGATGATATTGAAGACACAAGACACAACATACAAGCAAACAATACAACAAGAAATCTGCAAAATTCCCAAAGCTTTCATTTTTACATTCTTGTTGTAATAGCATTAGTTCTTGCACTTGCACAATCTTGAGGTCTAGGCTTTTTATTCTTGATTACACTTGCACTCAAAGTTTGTATACTTTATTTATTGAGTTGTAATCTTGAATTTGTCTATCATCCAAAACAAGATATCCTTGTTAGTGTTCTTGTGGTAAGAACACACTTGGGTGATCTTAGGTGTTGAAGAGTGTGGTACTCTTCATAGGTGTTGAAGGAAGATTGTGGTAATCTCCTTGAAGGTGTTGTAAGAAGATTGTTGTAATCTTCAAAGGTGGTGGTGTAATAATTGTGGTAATTGTTAATAAAATTCTTTTTCTTTTTCGAAACCCATCCCAGTTATATACTAGGGTGGTAGAGCACGTAGTCCCTAGGTGGGGTGAAACTCTTTAAATCAACGTGTGTTGTTTAATTTCCGTACTTACATTCTTGTCATTTATTTGTTCATTCGAAAAAGAGGGCGATTTACAAAAAATCGACATAATCTATTCACCCTCCCTGTAGATTATCATAGCCACTTGGACTAACACTATGTATTTCTCCATCACATCTGAAGATGGTGACAGGATACCAGCCATCAAATAGTACATCACACGATGTCATTGTAAGATTATTTATATATGTAATGTTTACATATAATTACGACACTCAAAATTATTTATACAGAACTATATTTGCATTAAGAGTGATTAGATGAAACGATTGAGGCTTGGTGCAATATATGCGACAAATGATGATCTGGAGTCATGGCCACGTCTAGGAGAGTTGTTATAGATATCAATAATGACATGGAGCAACATATTCACTCGTCTCCAAACCTTGCAACACCTACTCGTCAGGAGGTCCCTGCCGAAGATACCACGACGACCACTAGATACATGCCTACCCCATTTTCACCCTCCAATATACACACGGTTAGTTCTTCGAGATCTACACCTGAAATTCATCACAGTATGAATATTAAGACCAACTAGGTGTCATGCTATTTCGATTTTATTTTCATATATGGTCGGTCCATCTCATGAGTATGGTGGAGATTATTATGTTCCTCAACATTCATAGACCGACTCAGATTTTTTCATACATCCAGTTAATGGACCACCATGGACATTATATACTCACTTCTTGATCGTGTAAATATTTTCACTAAACTGCAAGTGTACAACATAGCTAGCATATAGCAGCAAGTAAGGTCGTATTCCTCAGAGATTGAATACGAAACACTTAGGCTATAGTAAATATCGTATTTCAATTTTACTGAAGCGGACGAAAATCACAAAATTATTTATTATCTAATATAAACCCTAAATTAACAAATAAAATATTTATAATTATATAAACCCGAACTCCACAAGTTTTCAACAGAAACGAAAACAACCCTAGGCATATAATCCCAACATGCTTCTTCAATATTAATTCCAATTATTGTTTTATTAAAACCAGTTTAAGTGTATCTATGGGTTCAATTCCTAAATTAGTTTATTCCCCCTCCCGAGTGGTGCATAAACAGTTGATTAATAACAATTGCTAGTATCCCTACTCAATAATAACTATCAACTCTTAAAAGATCTTTGAATTGACGTACTCCCCACAAATAGTTTTAGGTATCCCGACACGTTAACCATTTATGTCTGAACCCGATTTTCATTCGTTAAAACTCATCTCCCATATTATGAAATAACAAATATGACATGTAAATTATTGGTCAGATAATTTACAAGAAACAAGCATTCGAATTTATATAATAGAATACATAAACCAATTAAGAATAACAATCAATATATATTTAACATGAACCCACAATTTTGATTATGACATAGGATCAGAATGATTAGCCTAACATATTTGACAACAAATCCATAGATAAAGTTGAAATCAAATAGTTTGACATCGTTTAAATACAAACAAGAAATCTAAACTAAAAAGATAGAACCATTCTTGTCAGGGTGGATCCTTCATCGAAGTCTTGAACCCTTGTGCTTCCGTAGATGTGAAAGGCCTTGTGGTGTTCTTCGTAAATTAGTGCCTTCATCTCAAAGTATGTAGATTTGTATACCCCTAGTGTATTTTGATGTATTTTCAGATGTAATGACTTCTTTTTCCGTCCAAGGCTTGGCCCCCTTTTATAGGTGCTTTGAGAGATCACTGGTAGAGTCCCAACGGGATTAGGAAACAAAATCAGACGCAGGACAAACCGCACGGTTGTGTGATTTCACACTGGCAGACCGTGCGAAGTGTTCTCTTCTCTATTTTTAGCACGGACAGTTCACATGGTCGTGTCATTTCACATGGTTTGGTCATGTATTTTGTCTCTAAAATTCTTCCCTTGAGTTGTACGGACATGTAAAAACACACGAGCACTATTCACACGGGCGTGTGAATCCACACGCTCCAACCGTGTAACTTGCTTTTCATTGTTTTCTTCGTGTATTCGATCGTCTCTTCGCATTAGTCATTCTTGTTCATGCCGTACTATTGATATCTTCTTAATTTAGCTCTGTTTCTTGTAAAAATTACAAGAATACGCAGTATCACGCCCTTCTAAGGAAGCTAAGTAAAATCCAATAAATATACGTGCAAATGCATCAATAATATATCAAAATAAGCCCTTAAACACACATATATTTTACACGTATCACTTCTACGGTCTGATATTGATATGTCATTCCAGCATTCTCAGACTATGATCAAGCCGGATTTAGGCGCCCTGAATTCCATACATCGCATGTTGCATTTCGACTAGTTAGTAGTGACAGTACCACAGATGAAGATGATGTTCAGCCGAATGAGCATGTAGATGCAACCAAACATAGAAGTACACGTCAGAGACAACATTCTAGATAGGGATGACAATGGGACGGGTTTAAACTCGGACACGGATTAAACCCGCCCCACATGGGGCAGGTCCAAACCCGCTTAAGTGGGTCCGGGGTGGGTAATGGATTTATTTTTATGGACCCAGCCGGGTTCGGATGTAATAACTGTCCACTGGACCCGCCCGGACCTTGACCCGCCCCACATATATTTTTTATTATTTTATTAAATATAAATATATTAAATATTTGATATTTATTTCACTAATATTAGTTGTCAGTTCACGAGGGATCAGATTTGAGTCCCCCAGTTGCAGCAGGGGTTTCTTTTAATTGAAAAAAATTTTGAGATCCCCTTCCGAGTAAGTCTGCTTCTACCTCAACCAAGTGCGTCGCCCATCTCCTAGGTCCCAGAAATTTCTCCATGGCTTCACCGTCGAAGGAAGACTTTTGCAGTATGTTTGGAATTTTTTATAATGCTTGGCAACTGATATATTATGATTTTGGTGAGCTTGAGTTGTAGTGTCTGCTAATTCTGATGTCATTTTTTATAATTTAGTCTTATACTTTGTTATTATAATAATTATGGTTGCTTTGTTGATTACCAAGTTGTCGGCTAGAAATATAGAAACCCATTTGTCACTTCTCCATCTAAAACTAATGCAATTTAATATATGGTCACGCGACGGGTTCAACCAGGGTTGAACCCACCGGTCGAGAATCCTTGGTAGGTCTTATGTGGGAGCGGGCGGAGTCCCGGAGGTTTTTTCCTTGTTTTCATTTTGGTGGGGCGGGGCGGTTTTGGTCCTCTTTATTTTCCCCGGGTTTTTTTCCTTGTTTTCCCATTTGTGGAAGTTGCTCGGAAGACTCGCGGGGCCGATCTCGGGTTTGTTTGCCAAACCCGTCCCAGCGACCCCGGGATTAATTTGATCTTGTTGCCATCACTAATCCTATATGTGGCACTGGGGAGCATATGTATTAGGATTTTTTTACTGTATGTCATGTGTAATATTTGGTAGTATGTCTATGTATTGTCAGACAAAGATTGTATCATCTTTTCATTGATGTGTATTGTCTCGGTGTTTAGATTACAACTTTATATTGATATGAATTGTCAAGACATAAATTCTATCAGCTTTTTATTAATGGGTATTGTTACACTATTCGTTTAAGCTTTATTATATTGATGTGTATTATTATGACAAAGAATCCACCAATTTTTCATTGATGGGTATTGTCACATTATTCGTTTTCAGCTTTAGTATACTGCTGTGGATTGTCATGACAGAGAATCCATCAACTTTTCATTGGTGAGTCTTATCAATACAAATATTTCATTAGAGTTGCAATGATAGTTACTGTGTGAAATTGGTATATAAATATCCTACCTAATATCATACATCTCAAGTAATTCAAAACAACCTAGTAGCAAATAAATTGATTCATATTTCTCATTCGATATCAATATGAACCCTGATTTCTCCCCTCTATCACCCTAATCAAGTGGGGTTCTAATATATGTACCATTTTCTACAACAAAATAAAAAACAAAGTGGAGACTGCGGATGAACATTTTACTTGTTGATTCCTTGTGAGTGAATTGAATGTTGGTAGCTAGGCAATCGGTGAAATCAACATCATCCGTCTTGGCAGCTAGGGTTGTTCTCAAATCAATGCAATTTTACATTTTCTGAGGCTACTCAATGCGTGAAACATCTTCATTTTTGTTACACCATATTTACTCTAGGTGTCGTTTGGGATTACAAGCTCGATTTTGTCCATGTGACTAAAAAGAATAAGCTTGACTAGGGCAGGGTAATTTATTTCAAGTATTTTCAGTATTTCAGATGGATACAAATACATGATTTATAATAAGCGATTTTGTGTGTTGTGGATTGATCCAACCATTTCAACGACTTGTGAGTTAGAAGGAAAACCTTTTTTCAACAAGTTGGAGATGTTATTCAAAAAATTGTCCGGGGACAATGAAACTGCACGGAGTTGTTATTTTTCTCGATCAAAGCATGTGCAGATTAGTTTCTATCAAGCTCGTCCATTTTTGTATTTTCTACGTAATGAATGTATTTACTAATCTTCGTAATGAATGTATTTTGCTTTTGTAGCAATCATTATTCACGATTATCAGCGGATAAAAATTATCTAGTCGTTAATTCAATTCCACATTCACTTTTTTAATTAAAAATTGCCCAATCTAATCGTTAATTGAATTAACGACTGGGAAAGCAGATAAACAAATTTGAACTTGAGTCGTTAATTGACCTCATTTTGATTAAAAAAAATAAAAAATCATGGAGTCATTAATTGAATTAACGATTGAGAAATCAGATAAAAAAAGGATCTTGAACTAACTACTCGTTTTAATTTTAAAAAAATGAATTAAAAATTCCTGAGTCGTTAATTTTATTAACGACTCATCTTTAGTCGTTAACTCGAATAACAACTCAGCTTGAGTCGTGAATTGAATTCACGATTGACTTTAAATTTTTAAACCCCCCCAAATTACAATATCGGTTAAAAAACCCAATTTATTTCATATTAATTGTTATCATGTTATGTATAAAAACAGTACATGCTAATACAATATATAAATTCTATTAAATAATTATATATGTAATTAGAGTTTGTATAAGTATATGTGTATATATAATTTCAAATATATATAACGACATGATTGATATGCGTGAATGAAATTAAGTAGGAATATAATGAATCTAGAAATGTAATAACTATGGGAAATGAATGATATAAGGAATGCAAAGGAATGGAATTACCAATTTTTTACTTGATTTCAATCTATTGATTGATGATTGTAAATTAATAATAGTAATGGAATAATATAATTTTAAATATTAAATTATTCATAAATAGAAGATTTTTGATAAACTTATGTTGAATATATCATGCACAAATGGATTTAAGATTATTTCAAGTATTAAACACTATATATATATATATATATTTATGACAAACAATATTTATACAATATGTTTTTTATAAAAAATACAAAATAAACAAAAGAGTCTTAGATCGAGTTTTAAATTTTAAATTTTAAATTTTAATTGTTTTGACTATGATTTATTAAAATATCAAATATATTTTATATTTAATTTATAAATAAGTAAATTATAAAAATCAATTTTTTATTTATAACATTACTTTAGCAAAATCTAAATGATATCCAATATTTTTTTATTTTAGAAGGATGACTTCATTAAAAACAAAATTAGCTAGAGTAATTCTTAACTATTGGGGATAGCTAAACCCATGCGGAGAAAAATGACTATTACTCACTTTTGGTATTGAGGATTCCCATGGGCCATGAGAATAGATATTCCTGTTATTAAACTATATCAATCATGTGAATAAGTATGAACTAAGAATTACACATTAATTTAATTCCTACCCTATTCCCACATACCAATCACGCCATAAGTATTATAGAGTATGTAGGAATTAGAATACATGTCTTTCATCGATAAACATAAGAAAAATGGTAGATTTCATCCTGCAACATAGCCTACTTAAACATTTGGTCCGCTAGGTTGTCAAAGTTTGGTGTTACTATAATATCTTTAAATATTCAGATGTTTAGTCCAATTTCTGCCACAAAATTCAATTCTTACCGACAATAGTGACTTGGATGGGAATCTTGCTGACATGGCAAAATACAAAGGGATTTTTTGATCTTAGAGGGAAAATGCCACGTGTAAATTTGATCCCAAAAATAAAAATAAAAAGTAGGCATTTATATTTTTGTTTTTATCTAATCATTTTTTCATCCTAGTTTTGCTTAAAAATCCTCTGATGCATACTTCACATCTTTTTTTTTGGATCAACTTTACGTATAAAGTAAGCAAACATGTGCTAATTTTCCTCCAAATCGAAAAATTCTCAGATATTTTTTTTGTGAGCAATATTCCAAGGGTAAAGATTTTCGATGTAAATTGAATTTTCTAGGGGAAACTAGATTAAATATCTGAAATTGTAAAAATATTGTATGAAGAACAAATTTTGATAACATAGCGGACAAAATATCTAAACAGGCCAACTTGCAGAATAAAAATTACCTTTTTTCCCCCACAAATATATATTATAATATGTGTTATTACGAATTATATTGTCACATATTGTTATGATAACTTTTTGCTATGTATAAGTGTGTGTATATAATAAAATACTTTTAACGTTTATTATACGTATATAATTTAGTATAAGGACATATTTGTGCATGTTCTTAAAATAGTAAGATAACAATTTTGATATTAACTAATATGCTTAGATTTTTATGTTCAAGTACGTATCCATATAATTGTTAGTACAAAAATCATAAAAAACAACATTTTATTTTAGTATATTATTTTAAAGGAAAAAGTTGTATTTAATAAAATGCTGAAAAAATGCAACATCAATACATAATAGTCTTATATCTTTCAATATAAAAACATCCTCCTAAACAAACAGAAAAAGTTACAAAGACAGAGAAAAAAAACATGATAGAAGATTGAAAGTCCTATATCCTACTCAAATGGAAACAAATCTCCGTGGAGTTACTGTTTGCATGACCAATAGAAAAATAGATGACCAAGAACTCAGATTCTCTCTAAATCTGATGATCTGACGAAGAAAATCCAAACTCATTTTATCCAAGACAAACCAAATAATCAACATATGATCGGAGAAGAAGTAATCTTCTAACCACAAAGAGGAACGAAGACTACTTCCACGAAAAAGGAAGAACACTATATCCATAGACAAAATATAAAAATAAATTAAAACATAAAGAAATGAATTCTCCCTTATCATCTGATGAATGATGGTGAAATAAGTGATGGGTTTTCGAGATCTGATTTTAGGTGTTATTTTAGTAGAACTATCAATTTATGGAAAAACCATAATGAAAAAATATATAAAATAAAAAAAAGATCATTCCTATGTGGAATGATTCGTGTAAATGAATAAAATTAAACAATAATAAAATGAATTTATAAAAAATAATGAATTAAACGGGTATATTATACACATAGTATATAAGGAATGAAATCCTCATTCAATTCTTGATTCCAACTGAATGATAGCAACAAGATAAAATTAGCTTTTTTAATAATCAAATTACCCTTGAATATTTTTTTTAATAAAGTATTGTTCAATATGTTGTCATAAATGAGTTTATCATGATTTTGATTGATTAAAATATATAATATTACCAACAAGTAAGTGTACATCAATCATAAGCTGGTAATAGGTTCACGTGAATTAGTAGAACAAGTTAGGAATTGACATGCAACATGGACAGATAATTAAAAGGACCTTGGGTTATCCCAATGAAATTCATACAATGCTTAAATCATTACAGGTATTGAGATTAGTCCAATATGCAGATGATTTAAGTAATTAAGATGAGTTTAACTTACAAATGAGAAGATATAGGTTATTTATACCTGGAACTGTGGGGCTTGTGAAATTTGTATGGTGGTTTAGGCCTCTTGGGCCAATCAATAATAATTTAACTCAATAAGCAATAATATTGGGTTAATGATAAATAATTTAGTAAATGAACAATTAAAATAATTGGACAATAAGCTAAAGTCAATTTTACTAATATGACAAGCCCCCTATTTTTTAAGCTACGGAGAAGGTAGAAGCAGTACGAGAGTTAAGTTTCTTAAGGAAGTAGTCCTCATGGGACTTAGTTCTCTAGAGAGGATGGATTCATCTTTTACTTCTCCCATTCTTTGAAAGGACAAAGTTCTCTTCTACTATCTTTAGTACTTTGTCTCTTGAAGACTTGTTGAAATTATTTCTAACTTATTAGAAAGTAGACTTCTAGTGTGACCTTGTTCAACACCTAATATAACTGAAAGACATACCAATAAGGCGACTGGGTAAAGAAGAAGGCCAATCATTGTACCCTATGCCCGAAACTACGCCATTCAAGCATCGTGCTAGTCAAGAGCAGCTGCTAGTTTAGGGCAACCATCGGTCGAGAGCAACCATCAGTCGAGAGTCATAAGAACTCACACTTTGCATTGACAATAAATGCAAAGATGGAAATGTTAAATTGTTATGATTAAATTGAATACGAGAAAAGCATATGGTCGGGTAAAATGAAGATATCTTTATGCGGTGCTTAGGCGTCTTTGTTTCCCAAAGCAGTGGATACAAATGGTGAGTAATTATATAGAAAATGACTGGTTTTTCCTGCATTGATCAATGGACAGGCCTATGAATTATTCAAGTCATCGCACATACTTAGGCAAATAGATTCTTTATTACCGAATTTATTATTCTTGTTTACGAAGAAGTTCTACCGAGAGGGCTAAATCAACTGTTTAGTTGCTATTCATAAATGAGGTACAAACCAGAGGGTGGATTTATGGTTTCACATCTGGCATATGCGAATGACGTGTTGAATTTTTGTATAACATGTGAACATGGTCTGAAGAAAATAATGGGATTTTCACATTCATATGAGAGTATCAAAACGGCTCGTTAATATTGTCAAGAGCTATTTTTTTTGCTGCAAAGTTTCATCATTTCGAAATCAGATAATTAAAGACATCACTATTTTCATCTTCAAAAACTGCATGTGACTTATTAGGGCACCCCTTTTCAAAGGAAGAAACAAATGGATTTTATTTGATAATGTAATTGCAGAAATAAGAAACCTGATAAGAGGTTTGGATAAACATTTTCTTTCTCATGGTGGCTAGGTGATTTTAATTAAATCTGTCATTAGCTCGATGCCAATATACCTTTTACAACTATTAGTTGTTCCTAAGTTTGTTTGCATAAAGTTGAGATGTCCAGATTTTTCAGGGGTTCGTTCTAGCGGATGCAAAATATCCATTGGACGACTTGGAAAAATATTTGCTATCCGTATAATGAAGATGGGCTGAGAATTAGAAGATTACACGATACAACAGAGGCTTTTAATACATATTGTGGTGGCAAGTCTAGACAAGTAGCTCAATTTGGATAGCTATCGTGAGAGCAAATATTGCTCTAATCAGCACCAATTAATGGCAATGTAGAGTTCATGAATCTCATATTTGGAAAAGATTAGTACCGCATTGAAAAGAGAGTGATAAAATCAATATTTTCTGGCATTTGAAGAAAATGAATATATCCTTTTAGCATGACCATTGGGTCATTATCACACAACATAAATATCAAGTTGTAGATTCAGTAATCAATATGGATTCAAGTTTGTGTATTTTGGAAAAATGGTAGTTGGGATATTGATTAACTGGAGTCATTCATATCCAATTCAAGCGTTATGAAAATCACTAGATTGCAATTGCATGACCGAACAAAGGAAATCTCATCCTGGAAGCTTACATCAAATGAAAAAAATTCTTTCTAAAGTTCGTGCGGGAAGATATTAGACAATTACAAGAAAAATCAAATTTACTGGGATGTAATTGGAGTATGTTGTTTGGACATATACCTTCAGTTTGTTTTATGGAGATTATAAACCACTTGGATCCCATTAGATGAACGAATAGCTAAGTAAGGTCCCAAAATGATTTCTCGATGTTGTTTATGTCATTTGGTATGAAATACTTGGACATTTGTTTATTTAATGTTAAAAAGCAACTGGAATTTGGAATTATTTTCAAAATCTGTTCAAAATTTCTAGCTTGAACATTATTGATATCAATCTACATTTCATGTTTTGGGTTGTTGCATGACATTGAGAAAGTGTAATGCATGTATGTGTTGTCATCCTATTATTGGTATTTTGGTACTTATGGACTTCTCGAAATGATGCAAAAAACATAGGCAAAATCTCTTTAATCCGCAAGATATTATTCAACATCTTCACATGACAAACAAACAATACTTGTTGGGAGCAGCTTTTTGGACATGAAATTTCATATAGCAGACCTTTGGGGATTTCAGCAGATACAATTCAAGACCTTTACCACTTTCAAATGTACTGGTGGATTAACTTGAATTATGATGGTGCATCAAATGGCAACCCATGTAAGGTAGGAAATGGTGTCATAATTCAAAAAAATGAAGCATAATCAATCTTGGCATATTTCACTTAGGTGAGAATACAAACAATACCTTTGTTGAGTTCAATGACGGATGCACATTATTATCTCTGAGGGCACGTGCTCCCACAAGTTATTTTTTTGTCTTTTTAATATTTAGTATTTTCTTTTACAAATTGCATATTACTTATGTTTAAAAAAAGAGAAAATTACACTAAACCCCTGTACTATTCGCGTTTTTACACTTTACATTATAAACTATTTTTTCTTACACTTTATCATATGAACTATGTAAATTTTTTCAGTTTACCCTATATGGACAATTTTGCCCCTAAAATTTTACATTTCTTGGATTAATGACAATAGTTTATTATGGTCACCAGGTCTATCATGTTATCGTATATAAACTTAAAATTTGGAACAATGGACTTGATGGACATATAACTGATTATTTCTCAGAGTTATTTACCTCTCAAGGTACCGCTGTGGAGGGGATTATCAGTTGTGTTCATAAGAAAATTACTAGTGAGCAGAATGAGGTTTTGATGGAACCGTTTAAAGAGGAAGAAATCAAAAGGGCATTGTTCTCTATGCACCCCGACAAGTCTCCGGGGCCCGATGGTTTAAACCCTGCTTTCTTCCAAAATTTTTGGGATCTGTCTGGTAACAACTTTACTAATGCATGTCTATATTTTCTTAGAAATTGTTCATTTCCGGAAGGTTTTAATGATACAATTATCATCCAGATCCCGAAGAAAGACAATCCAGAATTTATCATAGACATGAGACCGATTGGTTTGTGCAATATTGCGTATAAAGTAATCTCGAAAGTTCTAGCTAACAGGTTGAAGCGTGTTCTCTCAAGTGTGATCTCGGAGTCTCAAAGTGCGTTTGTACCAAACCAATTAATCTCTGATAACATACTGGTGGCGTTTGAAATTAACCACTACTTGAAGAGGAAAAGACAAGGTGAAACTAGAATTGCGGCTTTGAAAATCGATATGAGCAAGGCTTATGATCGGATTGAATGGTCTTTTCTCCGTGGCATATTATTAAAGCTTGGTTTTCATTGTGCATGGGTTGATCTTATCATGTTGTGCGTCTCAACGGTGCAGTATAAAGTAACTCATGGCGATTTCAAATCAAAACAAATTATTCCATCAAGAGGCCTTCGTCAGGGTGGTCCTCTTTCTCCCTATTTATTCATTTTATGCGCAAAAGGTCTTTCGGAAATTCTCTAGGACTTTGGGAGAAGAGCTCTGATTCATGGATGTTCGGTGGCTAGGGGTGCTCCGAGCCTGTCTCATTTATTTTTCGTAGACGATAGTTTCTTCTTCTTTCGAGCCAATTCTTCCGAAGCGATGTCGGTAAAGAAATGCTTACAATCTTATTCGGCTGCATCTGGCCAGATTATCAATTTTCATAAATCTTCGATCTCTTTTAGTAGAAATACAACAGCTGAGTGTCAACATAGTATTTGTCGTATTATTGATGCGAGTCCAATAGATAACCATGGACATTACCTTGGTCTACCTTATTTGGTGGGTAGAAATAAAAGAGAGGTTTTTGCGTTTATCAAGGGACGAATTTGGTCTAGACTTCAGGGATGGAAAGGAAAGATGTTCCAGAGTGGGGAAAGAAATTTTATTAAAGACGTCGGCTCAAGCATTACCTACTTATGCTATTAGCATTTTCTTACTTCCGCTCGAGTTATGTATGGAGATTGAACGGATGATAAACTCTTTTTGGTGGGGGTAATAGTGAATCCAGTTCAAGAGGTATTAGATGGTTAACCTGGCATAATATGTGTAGCCATAAATCCAGAGGAGGAATGGGTTTTCGGCGTCTCCATGAATTTAATCTAGCTCTTTTGGGTAAACAAGGTTGGAGGATAATTAATAATCTAGATTCTTTGATGGCTAGAATTTTTAAAGCTCGATATTTCCAATCCTTAGATTTTTTTTTCTGCAAATCTCGGCAATAATCCAAGCTATGTTTGGCGTAGTATTTGGGCAGCGAAACACACAATTATTAATAAATGTATGCGCAAGGTTAGTGATGGAAAGCATATTAAGGTGTGGGGTGAACCTTGGTTACCAGATTCAGATAACGCTTTTATTTCTACTCCTCAACTAGTAGGCCTGGGAAATGTTAAAGTCGTTAGTTTAATGAAACCAGTTGTCTTCGAGTGGGATATAGACATAATTTTGGATATTTTCTGTTAAAGAGATCAACATCTTATTCTCAAAATTCCCCTATCCGACGCGACTGGGAAGGATACGTGGCTTTGGACGG
Organism: Rehmannia glutinosa; assembly: GCA_016081115.2. Taxonomy (NCBI): domain Eukaryota; kingdom Viridiplantae; phylum Streptophyta; class Magnoliopsida; order Lamiales; family Orobanchaceae; genus Rehmannia; species Rehmannia glutinosa. The sequence goes on from CM071926.1 coordinate 46,012,635, forward strand.
GTGGCAAAAAAGGTATCTATACTGTTAAAAGTAGTTACAGAATTTTGTGTGAGGATATTATTGGTAGTATTGTGCCTACGAGTAAATTATTATGTTATTGACATTTTGAATAAAATATTATTTCATATATATTGAGCTTGCATATGTCCATGAATTGTTTGATATTATAAATTGAGTGTTTAAGTTGTTAATACATTTTCTATCTGTATTGGACTGGACCACGTGAAATTAAATATTTAATTGACCAATAAATATCCTGAGTGGGTAATAAACTTTGATTACTAACTTGAAGTTCTTTGAGGCATCAATGAGTGAGATTAAATTAATAATCAATATCTCGATGCTTTGGGAATTAAAGTGAAATAACAAGGACCATATATTCACAATATGGAATCTGTCACCTATTTAATAGGCATGATCATGATCTCATGTGTTCTTCTAATAGACAGTAGAATCTAAGCTCAGAAATTCGATATTTGTTGTTGAATTCATGATGTGATGGAAATCACATGGGACTGTCAGATAGAAGATGAGGATTGAGATTTATAAATATTAGAAAATGGACTTTGGTCATTTTATCCTATTTCTAATATTTAGTTGATCAACGGGGGTGACATGTAAAATCGACAAATTAGAGGATTTAATTATTGGCTTCAGTAATTTCAATTAGATTAAGAGTGCAATCTTATCCCTTTAGTGGAGTGGAATAAGATTAATAAATTATTTTGATTGATCAAGAGTTGATTGGATTAAAATTAATTTATTTGAGTTTAGCCTAATTGGGTCCGATCAGGTCCCTTTGGTGGATCTAGAAAAAGAACTGGAATAAATTATAAGAGTTATAATTTATTAGTGCAATGTATTTAATTAAGTGGACTGATTGGTATAATTTTGGAAAGAAGATAAATCATATGATTTGCCAATCAATATGATTTGATTTGCCAATCAAAATATTATCTAAGTAATACTTTCCTTTTGGCAAAGGTTTCCAGAGTTAATTATTCCATTCTACTTAATTACATCTATCGATCATTTCCGTGCCCACACACAAGAGAGATTTTACTGCACTTCTTGAGTTCTTGGAGAACACCAAAGAAGGCTTGAAGGTTTGGAGCGTGGAATCTCTACAAGATTTTTGAAAGCACGCTACAAGGGTAATTCTCAATTCTTTCTTGTTGTTACAAATTAATTAGTTCATGTTAATACGCATTTCGATTCAAGATCCTATTCTGGATTACTCGGATCACATAAAATCAATTTTTGTGACTGAGCAATTCCGTTCCGGCCAACAATTGGTATCAGAGCCTAGGTTTTGATATTATTTTGCGTAGTTTGAATTGATTAATTTGTTTATGCATGTGTTAATTGAGCAGTGTTAGAGCTATATGATTTATTTTGTTATTAGATTGAATGAGTTTTAATTGTTTAACAATTTATGCCCCTAGTTTTGATTGTGGAATTTGTATTCGTATTTTCGAGTCTGTAAGAAAAGGGGTGGATTACGTCTCCATAATTTCTCTGTTGATTTACTTGTTGTTGGGAAATTTATTGTTTAGATTTTGATGAATGCCATGTAAAACTTAGACTAGAAAGTTGGCACCCCATTTTCTTTGTAATTTGCATTGTAATAGATAGGGCCGTCATTTAGTGAGTCAAGGCTATGCCTGGATATGCAAGAAGTCAATCAAGGCAAAAATGAAGACTCATTTGTGAAGCAACAGTATGGCAAGGAGGAGAAGTCAAGAACTCGATCAAGGAGTAAGCGACTATGATACAATCGTGAGAAGTGTCGGTCAAGTCAACTCAAGACAAAAGTCAAGTTGAAGTGACGGATGAGTCTTCCAATGATTAGGAGGCGACTCAAGTCACCTGGGAAGCTAAGGAACTGCATCAAGCCAAGACAATCGAAAAGAGTCCGTTGCCGTAAGTCAAGAAAGTTACTTAAATAAGTAATACTTCCATGCTTTGTAATATTCTAAAGTGCTCGATCCCGAAGCGTGCAAAAGGAATAAACCAATGGGAAGCATCGCACTGTGTCGACTACGAAAAGTCAAGGTTCATTTAATACGAGGTAATGTCAATTTCAAGTACCGCAACAAGACAAGCCAACGACCACTAGAGTTTTTTGAAAATCAGCCTATCTCTTCAACGGGCAGATTTTTGAAAGAGCACTATAAAAGGTAGAGGAATCACTTTGAGAGAAAAAAACCTGAACCACGAACTTTCAAGTTATTATTCGAGCTGTAACCTGCAAAAATATTCTCAAGTTATTCAAGCAAATCCTCAAGCCTAAACTTCAAAGGAAATCGATCCAACACCAAGCTGTGAAGGAAAGACAACCTCATACTGTTGAAGAGGAAACTTTTGAAGAATCAAAAGGGGTCTACATTCCAAGGAGGATTGTAAAAAGGTTCAAGGTCGAACCAGTCTCGAGCTATTGGAGGGCTTCGTGATCAAATCCAAGAAGCTTGAGCAAGTGAGCTGTAGTAGCAAGACAGCTGCCCTGTGAATAAGCTGAGTCGTACGAGAAGCCAGCTGTGTGACCAAGGTATCTCCAGACTGAGTCCCAAAGGATCAAGTCAGCTGTGTGATCAAGACTTGTATCCGGACCGATAACCACTTTGTACTCGATCAATACTTAGTGGATTCCTCCGGGAGTTGGAGAAGAGAGGATTAGAAGAATTACCCCATCTTGAACCTCTATAAAATTTATTGTGTCATTTACATTTCAACATTTACTTACTGCATATCATTTAATATCTGCTGATAATTTGCTATCCAATTGATATTTAACAAAGTGCTAAAACCAAGTGTTAAAACAAACTTAAACCAAATTTAAGGTTGTTAAGTCTTCCGCTGAAAATTTCATCACAAAGGAGTTAAGTATTTGACTAAACAAATGAGTTATTCTATCAACAACTCGATCAGTCTGTTGAGTGGCTAACTCTGTTTGGTTAACTAACTTAGTCCGTCCATCAAGGACATAGCTTTGAAATCAACTCTGAACTTATTTAAAAGGACTAAATCGAAAAGTTGGTAAGGTTTATTCAACCCCCCCTTCTAAACCTTACTTACACCCCTTGGGACCTACAAGTGGTATCAGAGCGGTTGGTTCATTGAGCCTTCCGCACTGGTTACTGAACTAGATCTCCAATCTTTCAAAGAAGTTTTTTTTTACACTTGTTATTTCAAAAGTTTTTTTCCAAGAAAGTTATTATCATGGAAGCAAATTTGACACGCATTCCTATGTTTACCATTGTAGAATTTGATGACTGGAAAATACATATGCGCTCATCTATCGACTTTACATGATGAGATGTGGATAGTGATAGAGGATGGGCCTTGCAAATAATGAAGGTGAACACAATCGCAAGGAGAGGCTGCTGCCCCGGTGAAGAAGCGGAGGATGCCCCTCCCACAAATTATGGTTGAAAAGCCAAGAGCTGAATGGACAAATGATGATAGAAAAAGATACAACCTTGACAACGTAGCCAAGGATATACTTTACAAGACTTTGGACAAAGCCATGTTCAATAAAGTCAAATCTTGCAAAACAACCAAAGAAATCGGGATAAATTAACCTTAATTTGTGAAGGATCGAACAAATTAAGGAAACAAATTATCTGTTGTTGTTCAAAAATTTGAAAATTTTAAAATGCTTGCGGTGAGACAATGGATCACCGGATGCTAGATTCATTGAAATAACGAATGAGCTCTCAAAGACTTGGGAAAGAATACAAAAGGAGATGTGTATGAAGATATTAAGAGCCTCGGTGAGTGGGAAATGAAGACCATGGCTCTAAGACACTCGATGGACCTATCAAAAACATCCAATCATGAACTATTCTCAGACCTCAAAGCCTATGAGTTTGAGCTGAGAAGAAAAGATCAAGAGGAGATAGCTGTGCCCAAAACAGCTGCACTCATAGTCAAGGAAGGGAAGAGAGCTGAGACCAAAGAAGTCATTGACCAGGAGGAAATTGCCTTGATGGTTAAAAGATTCAATAAGTTCTTCAACAAGAACTACAAAAGGAACAAAGGTGAATCCTCCAGAAAACATTCATCTCCCTCCAAGTCGAGGGAAGATAGGCCACCAAAGAGAGTCGAATATCAAAGAGCTGACAACCCAAGAAATGAGAGAGCTGATCAAAAAGTTGAAAACTTGTGTTGGAATTGCAGACAACCAGGACACTTTGCCGTTGACTGTCCATATCCTGTAGTGAGTAAATACAAGAATGAAGAAGAAAGAAAAGTCTTCAGAGAAAGAAGGCAAGAAAAGAAAAGGGCAATGTTGGCTGCTGAGACCGCTGACACATCTAAGTCAAAAGAAGCAGCAGACTCAGAGAGTAGTGAAGCTGACTACTCAAGTGACTCTGAAGAAGAAGCGTTAATCTGTCTAATGCTAAAGAACAAGATCAACCTGACCAAGAAGATGAGGTACACTCTAACTCATCTCATTCAGATTCTAGTGATAGTGATTGTGACACACACACTTCATCACCCACTGATCTTTATGATTCATTAGGCAAAATGATGAAAGATTTTGAGCACATTAAATCCTCACACTCACTATTAAATGAGGAAAACAACCAAATTCAAAGCCAAAACTCACAAATGACTAAGGAGCCGAGTACTCTAAGTCACATAGGCGATGAGAACAAAGAGTCAAGGTGAAAATGCTAAACTAATAGCGAGAGATAGCTGCTATAGAAAAGAGAGAAAATGATCTCAAAAATGTGATTGCTTCATTCACAAAAGCATCTAAATTATTGGATGACCTTATCATGAGCCAAAAAGAATGCAGAGACAAGACAGGCATATGATTCAATTCCTTTGTGCATAGTCAAACTCCTAGAGTGATCTTGGAAAAAGGATCTTCAAGTATTGAAGCATCTCAATAATCCAAGACACCAAATGTTGCACACACAGTCATTCCAAAGCACAATCACAAACAAACTGGCCTAGGATATAAAGGAAAAGGAAAACAACCGATTGAGTATCTTTGAGAGGACAACGAGAAGAAATCCAAAGCAGAGTTCCTCAACAAACTCCAAATAGGAAGTACTCTGTGAAGAAGAAACAGAGCTACCAAAACCCTCAGAAGTTCTATCAAAGGAACAAATATGACGGGAATGGTAGAAACTACCCAAGTCAAGCTAATTGGAATAATGTGAAATATCAGCCAAGACCTATGGAATACATGCCAAAATGGCAAAGACCTAGAACTCAACAAAGGTCATTCCAAAGGCAACAAAGCCATTATCAGCACACATATGCACCCAAGCACTACACTCAGAGATATCACAATTACTCAAAGAAGGCAATTGCTAAAACACACACACAGGCATACATACAAAAGAGACAGCTGTATGAACCTAAAGCCCCCAAGCAATTTGCCAAAGTGAATTATGCTTATGGCACAGATAGATGGCAACCCCTTAGAGTCAAATCATTTGGCTATAGGTTGGTTGGATCATCTTACAACACTAACCCCTCAGGACCCAGGCAAGTATGGGTACCTAAAAATTAATTTCCTTGATCGCAGGTTCAAGGAACAGCAGAGTGCCAAGGAACCTGGTTCATGGATAGTGGCTGTTCCAGACACATGACAGGAAACAAGAAAAATCTGTCAAAGTTCAAGGAGATTAGAGGCGCAAAAGTCATATTTGGAGGAAATGAAGCTCCAGGGGAAATAAGAGGCACTGGATCCATTAAGAAAAATGGATTAGAAATCATAGATGTTGCATATGTTGAAGGCCTCAATTTCAATTTGCTAAGCATCAGCCAACTCTGTGACAAGGGCTACAAAGTTGGATTCAATATGGGAATGTGCCAAATTAAAGACATTGAATCAAATGAAGTAGTGTTGCAAGGATCCAGACAAAAGAACATGTATGTGGTAGACTGATCGACTGCCACACCAAGCACTTGTTTATTAGCAAAGAGAAATACAAAATAGAATCAAGTTGGGTTTGGCACAAGAAAAGTCGAGTCACCCGAATTTCAAGACAATTAACAAGCTTGCAAGGAGTAATCTTGTAGAAGGACTCCCAGACTCAGTATACAAGAATGAAAGTGTTTGTGATGCATGCCAGATGGGAAAGCAGATTAAATCATCATTTAAAGAGAAGTCAAGTCCATCTTCAACAAGAATATCGCATCATTACACATGGATCTATTTGGTCCATTGAGCCACCAACATAAGTGGAAAGAAATACACTCTAGTAGTGGTGGATGATTATTCAAGATATACGTAGACAATTTTCATGTGTAAAAAGAAAGAAACTTTGCGAGAGTTACCACAAATGATGAAAAGAGTTCAAAATGAGAAGAGTCAAACCATTATAAAGATAAGATCGACGGAGGAACCGAGTTTGTAAATGGAATAATAACTCGGATTGTGTTGAAAATGGTATTGCTCATGAACTATCTACAGCTAGGACTCATGTGAGCGAGAATGGAGTTGCGAAAAGGAGGAACAGAACTCGAAGGAAGGCTGCAAGGACCATGTTAGTCAAAGCAGTACTAAAAAGATTTTGGGGTCAAGCTATCAATACCGCATCTTTGTACTCAAAATAGATGCATGATAAATAGACAACTGACAAAGACTCCCTATGAGATTTGGACAGGGAGAAAGCCAAATGTTTCATATTTTATAATCTTTGGATGTAAATGCTTCATCCACAACAATGGCAAGGATAATCTAAAGGCTTTTGATGCTAAAGCTGATGAAGGTATCTTCTTGGGATACTCAGCTGAAAGCAAAGCCTATAGAGTGCTGAACAAAAGGACTATGGTCATAGAAGAGTCTATCCATGTGGTTTTTGATGAACCTAATGTAAATGGAGAAGACATTGAAGAGTTAGGCGATAAGTCAATCGATCAACTATACGAAGAGTCCCTATGTTGAAGTCGAAATCGAGTAATTAATCAATGTGAAGATGAGATAGCTGAATCTCAAAGACAACTGGAAAATCTGCAGCTAAGTGATGATGAGTGAGCTGCTCAAGACAACACAGCTGCAAGACGACTGAACCCAGCAAACTTACTCCAACCAGATTTGAGATGGCTAAGAGACCATCCACCAAAACTAGTCATTGGAGATGTAAGAGACGGTGTAAGAACCAGATCCAGAGCTCAACAAGAAGCAATGTTCACTTGCTTTATTTCCCAAATAGAGCCAAAAGATGTGTCCCAAGCATTGGATGATGCACATTGGATTCAGGTCATGCAAGAAGAGCTGAATCAGTTTGAAAAAAACAAAGTATGGGAATTGGTTCAAAGACCAACTCATCAAAATGTTATTGGCACAAAATGGGTTTTCAGAAACAAAATGAATGAAGAAGGTTATGTGGTAAGAAACAAAGCAAGATTGGTAGCCAAAGGGTATTGCCAAGAAGAAGGAATAGATTTTGATGAAACCTTTGCCCCTGTTGCAAGATTAGAAGCAATAAGGATATTTCTTGCCTATGTTGCACACAAGAACTTCATTGTGTATCAAATGGATGTAAAAAGTGCATTCTTGAATGGATTATTAGAAGAATAAGTCTATGTTGAACAACCTCCAGGATTTGAGCAGAAGACTCTTGGAGATAAGGTGTACAAGCTCAAGAAAGCTCTATATGGATTGAAACAGGCACCAAGAGCGTGGTATGATACATTATCTCAATTCCTAACAGATAATGGATTCACCAAAGGCAAAGTGGAAAGAACACTCTTCAAAATTCAAGATGGAGAGAGTATAATGCTTGTTCAAATATATGTGGATGACATTATATTTGGATCTACAAACAAAGAGCTGTGTGATAAATTCTCAAATCTCATGCAAGGCAAGTTTGAGATGAGCATGATGGGAGAGCTGACATTTTTTCTAGGACTTCAAGTTAAACAGATGAAGGATGGAACCTTCATAAGTCAAACAAAGCATACCATAGATTTAATGAAGAAATTTGGTATGGAAGAGAAGTCTTCTGTGAAAATACCAATGAATACACCACCAAGATGGATATGGATGCGGATGGCAAGCCTGGATCAAACAAGATACTGACACTCATTGGTTCATCGCTTCTCTTACACCAAGTAGGCGGACATCACCTTTCTTTGTAGGTGTATGTGCAAGATTTCAATCTGCACCAAAAGAAAGCCATATGACAACAGAACTAAGAGAATCCTAAGGTATTTGAAGGGATGCCAGGAAGTCGGCTTATGGTATCCAAAGGAAGGAGGATTCAAGCTTATTGGTTACTCGACTCGACTATCTTTGGATGTAGAGTGGACAGAAGAGCACTTCGAGGCACATGTCAAATGCTTGGAAACAGACTGGTTTCCTGGTTTAGCAAGAAGCAAAACTCAATAGCCACATCCACAGCTGAAGCTGAGTACATAGCTACGGGCAGCTGTTGTGCCCAAGTCTTATGGATGAGACAACAACTAAGAGATTATGATGTTGAAGAAAAAGAGATTCCAATTATGTGTGATAACACAACTGCTATTGCAATCACTCAAAATCATGTATTGCACTCAAGAACAATGTACATTGATGTCAGACATCACTTCATAAGAGATCATGTTGAAAAGAAGGACATCACCTTGGAATATATCTCAACTGATAAACAGTTAGCTGACATATTCACAAAGCCATTATGTCAATCAAGATTTGAAGAACTCAAGCATGAGCTAGGGTTAATTGAGCTGAGTTAACACTCAGAAGATTCAAGGAGAAGAGATGAAACGAGAAAAGATAAAAATGAAGCTAAGTTTATAAATCAGCTAAGTGAGTCAGTCGTATCGGAAAATCAGCTGCATCAAGTTAGCTGACAGCTGAGTACCTATGTGAAAAGAGAGAAGAGTTGAATCAGCTAGGGAGTAAGCTGAGTTATTTATGAGCTAAGTGACAAAAACGCAGTCGTTTTTACTAAGCGGGAATGTTTTTAAGGATGACGTCAGCGCAATAATGACAGATACAGTCAAAAGCTGCACGACCAAGCCTATGATTGGATATAAATGCTGCCGCATTAAATGCGAGAAATTAAATGCTAACCGGCGTGCTAAATCTGAGCCGTTGATCTCGATCAAATTTCAAAATCCGTATGCACGTCCTTTCATAACCCATACATATACCATTTCGTCCATTTTCTCTCTCACACTACACCAAAACTGTTCATCTCTCTAAAAGCAAAGACTGTATTTTTCCCTCGAAACCCTATTAATCTTCAAAGTAAGTTTCTCAAAAATCGTTCAGTAAAAATCACTGAAATGGCAACTACTTATGATTTCACTAAGTTGGGAAAACAAATCCACACTGGCTCTACTGTGGATTTCGAAGGGATGATCAAATAGGGGTCCGACGAAACCTTTGTGAAGAAGATAGCTGAGAAAGTGGAGAAGTCTAGGCTGAAACCCTTTCTCACGATGGAGTTTCGGATGACTTATGTTGAAGAAGTCGCTCAGTTCTACGTGAATGCTGAAGTTTACGACGAGGGCATCAAATCGTCTGTTCACGGAAAGGAGTTCACGATCACTGCTGAGGATCTAGCGGAGCTTTGTTTGCTGCCGTCGGAAGGAGTACCGGATATATTGGAAGCCGATGTAAACTTGGCTGCTGCATGGAAGGAAGTGGCCAAACCTGACTGTGCTGCGAAGGTGGTTTACACAGCTGATAAGAAGCTGCTGAAGGAAGATTACCACAAGCTCCTAGATATTGTTGCCAAGTGCATAGACATCAAATTTGGAAGCTTTAATCAGCTGTCCAAAACTAAGCTGATCGTGATGGCTTCGATCATGGAGAAGAAGAAGGTAAACTGGGCTGAGTTTGTTTACATCAGACTCTGCCAAAATGTTGGAAATAAGTCTTTCAAGGAAGACGGGTCGTTCGGAGAATCCTTGGGGTATGGCCTTGTTGTTGGCCGGCTGATGGAGGTGAAGGGAGTTCCACTCCGACATGGAAAGGCGTTCCATGTCAACAAGAAAATGTTCCGATCAAATCTTTCCAGAGCTCAGAAGAGAGCTTATGCCAAGAGAGCAGATACCAGTGAAGGGGAATCAACTGACCCTGAGAAAACGGATGTTGCCTCCCCTCCCCCAGAAGAAGAAAAGCGCCCTGCGGTGAAAAAGATCTACTGCGCCATCGCGCAAAAAAGAAAACAACTGCACCTGCCCCTGCAGCCGAGTCACCTGCCCCTGCAGCCGTGTCTCCTGCCCCTGCAGCCGCAGCAGAGAGAAGAAAAATCGTTAGTACCTTCTCTCGGGAAGAAGAAGAGGATCGCGAAGACGAAAAGCGCTAGCCCTCTAAGACAATCGAAGGCCTTTACCTTCGAGGAACTGGAGGAAGTGGAACCAGACGTTCCTCTGGTGAAAACCAAAAGAAGAAGAAAAATCTTCAAGCGCTCGAGCTTGAGAAAACAAACAGTCTGCCACTCACCGAACAGATCAAAAAAACTTGACTAAAGAAGTAGAGTCTCCAGAGATTATTGATGAAACCGCCAAGTCTGCTGAGGCCGATCAGCAGAGGCAAGTCGAAGACCAAAACGGATCGAATAAAGGAGAGCTAATAATAGCTGAGCAGCTAGTCTCTCTCGCGAGCCGAGTCTCTCCTGTCGATAGGATGTCTCCGCTGCGACGAGACGCTGAGGGTGAAGAGCAGCAAACCCTGCTACCCTCCATTCCTGAGAAAGAAGTTCAGCAGGAAGATGAAGATGATGATGTGATCATGCTCTCTCCACCATATCCAGACATCCAAAATCGTCTGCGAGAATGGAGAAAATGGAAGTTGAGTCACTCTAGGGTGCAGTTTGAACACCCAGAGTTTATTGAGGAGGAAGAGGAACTCTTTAGATTTCTTGAAGTTGATACAGTGCTACAAGCCCTTAATGAGGATATCTGCATTGATATGCTGCGAATTCGGAAGGAGAACAAACATACTAAAACAACAGAGGAAGCAGAAGCTCGTGAGAAAGCCAGTATTTGTCCTCTAACTGGAACTACTGATCATACTCATCCACATCTTGACATACTTTCAGAGAGTGATGAAGATTTGGACCTGTACTTTGCGACAAAAGAGCTAGAAATGCAAAAAGCCATGCGGGAATCGAGAATGATGCATGAGAAACAAATGGTGATGGAAGGACTGGAGAGTCTTCCAAATCACAATGAAATTGACCCTATGGGAGTGGTGTAGCGGTGCAAGCTTGTTGTTGCTGCGACCACTTCCCCAGCTCACTCTGAGGAAGGTTCTAAGGGAAATGGCGATGAAACTGGGAACTTGGGGACCCAAGTCGAGCCAACCTCTATTGAAGGTGTCTTACCACCTGCCCCAACGGCTGAACACTCAAAGGAAACAACCGGGAGTTTGGAGGAGAGTGACCCCAATCCAAGTCACTCAGCTGGTGTGCCAACTGAGGGGGAAACTTCCTCCACTGCAGCTAGGTCGGAGGTTGCTGCAGATGACTCCACAACGAATCTAGGAGGTGAAGTGGAGAAGGAAAAATAAAACGAAACACATCAAGTTTTCACTAAAGAAGCTCGGACAGTTGAGATTGTCACAGCTGAAGTGCCAACTGCTCTGCAGGCTGAGGACGCTGCTGATGCAGTCGAGGCACATGATGGTTCTGCCCTGGGAGTTAACACTTTGGGCAATGAAAGTGCAATCCACGGAGTTGAGACTCCTGTGGATGCCACCGTTGAAGACCCCAAGACATCTGAGTCTGTCGAAGGGATTGTCCAGGCACTTGCTGCGCTTGAGACTGCAGGAGGTACTGAAGGCCTATGGGAGATCGAGACTTCCCGAGGTAAAGAGGCAGAAGCACAGAACATCCCTCCAGTTATCATCGATGCATCTGAGAAGGAGATAAGTGCCCTTCACGATTCCCAGGACAACCCTGATGTAACTTTTCTGGGATCTGAAGGTGAAGATGAGGCTGAGTCATCCCCTGTTGCAAGTCCAATCGACTCGGTGAGGATGTTCTTCCCAGCACGAGTAAGCCAGAATTCAAGGCTGCTCGACAAAAGTTCAATTTTGATGATGAGCCACCCCTACAAGTCTCATCATCGTCCGATGACGCTACTGATACGGCCGAGGACCAAACAACTCATATGGAAAAACCAACAGACCGACGAAGGCTGTTAAGACATAAGGCGAGGCTCGGCCAACCGGTCAATACCACAACACCCCGGTTGAATCACGATCTCATCACGCAGCTCCTAACGCTGCAGCAGAATCGACTAAACCAGGCACATCACGACCATAAGTCACAGTTGAATAGATTCCCTATGTTCGTGATGATGCGTTTGAACAAACTTTCCCTTTCTCACTAGAGCTGCCCGATCTTGATGAAAAATCAGCTAGAGATCAACAACGTTTCCATAGACCTGATCCAGTCATTCCCACAGATACCATCGTCCCAGCAGATTTTGATTTTAATGCTGCTTGGCCGCCAGCTGAGACAGAGGTGACAACTGAGGTTCGAGAAGTCTTCAAGGCAATATTTGCGGAGATAGAGAAGATGGAAAGGCACCAGGCCTCATTGGATATGCGGCTGGATAACAAAGATGCTAATCTTATGGCTGCGTGGAATCATAGTCAGGATCCGGGAATGGTGGCAACAACAGCAGACAATGCGCGTGGAACAAGTTCGATACTTCAAAGCATTGTACAATAAGATGCTAATCTGGAGCGCTGATAATGCTGACATGAAGAAGAGGATGCAAGAAAACATTGATAGAATGCATACTTCTCATACCACAGAAATGGAACTGCTGCGCGAATTTCATCGAAAAGAACTTTTGCGCGTAGAGGAGAACATGAATGAAAAATTCAGCCTTCTTATGGCTGAAATGAAGTTGGTGACAGCCGAATCCAACGCCACTCGCTCGAATTTCAAGCGACTACTCCGCAGCCGAATCAGCGAACTCGGCTATCGATCGTCTAGATTTCATGCTTGCGACATGTTTCCAGGGTTCCTCTCTCCTTTGATGATGCCAAAAAGGGGAAGAGGAATACCTAAAGACGTTGAAAGGATCCGCACCGAGAAGAAGGACGGCTCGTGAAGGAAGAAGACAAATGAAGAGCGAGAAGAAAGAAAGGGAAAATCGAGGGGGAAGGTTCAAAAGACATGACTTTAATGGTTGCTAGAACCCCTCAACAAGGACTTGTCACAATCGGCATAATCAAAGAAACTTCCGGTGACTCTATCGTTCCAACACCGTCTTTGTGCCCATGTCGAGAAGAGAAAATAGTAGAAGCGAGAGATGACGAGATTGAAAGAAAAATGGATGCCCGTGTGATGGACATATCGAAACAATACGGAGGCATTCCAAACAGAAGAGACACGATGCCATTTCGGGCGTCGGAGGAATCGAGCCGAGATCTGTTGATGAATTCAAGACGCTCGCATCCAAGGGATACTTCGAGAACATGACCATGGCCCAAGCCTGGACTTATATTGGGAAAAATGCCTCAAGTCATGCGAAGAAGGCGATAGCAAAGACTCGAGAGCGGTCACCTGCCGGGTCACTCTCTTTGGAAAGAAGGGCCCCAAAGACAATGAATACACACCCGAGAGGAAGAGGTAGAAGCGATGGGAGGAAGAGGTTTCAAACCTAGACCTCTACCCAAAAACATCGAATATATAGATCCAGGGAAGAAAACAGGGATCTATTGGGCTGGGTTTGACGAACTAGCCAACATGCAAGTGGCCAAGAACAATGCTGAATATGTAAAGAGGATCGAAGAAGAAAATAAAAGACAAACTCAGTTGTGGGAAGAGAGACAAGAAAGGAAAAGAAAAAATGAAGCTGCCAGAAGAGCTTATGAGAAAAAGAAAGCAGCTGGAGAAGAGAAGAAGAGAAAAAGGTCAGAAGAAGACAGAGCTGATGAAGAAAGAAGGAGGCAGCGAAGGAGATGAAATGTTGCTGTCCACCCCTTCATGTAATTTAATATAGTAAATACATAAGTATCTGTGTAAAGGACAAAAATGTTATGATCAATAAAAGATTGATTCTACGCATACATTCTCTGTTACTGCACTACCTGTATGTATCTTTGATGCTTACACTTTTGCATGTATGTTTTAAGTTTTGGCATCATCAAAAAGGGGGAAATTGTTGGGAAATTTATTGTTTAGATTTTGATGAATGCCATGTAAAACTTAGACTAGAAAGTTGGCACCCCATTTTCTTTGTAATTTGCATTGTAATAGATAGGGTTGTCATTTAGCCGAGTCAAGTCGGCTATGCCTGGATATGCAAGAAGTCAACTGAAGGCTAAAATGAAGACTCCTCTGTGAAGCAGCTGAGTATGGCAAGGAGGAGAAGTCAAGAACTCGAGTGAAGGAGTAGCATCTATGATACAGCTATGAGAAGTGTCAGTCAAGTCAACTCAAGACAACCAAGTCAAGTTGAAGTGACAGATGAGTCTTCCAATGATTAGGAGCCGACTCAAGTCACCTGGGAAGTTAAGGAACTGCTATGATCAAGTCAAGAAAACTGAAAGAGGCCGTTGCCGTAAGTCAAGAAAGTTACTTAAATAAGTAATACTTCCATGTTTGTAATATTCTAAAGTGCTCGATCCCTTAAGCGTGCAAAAGAATAAACCAATGGGAAGCATCGCACTGCCGTCGACTACGAAAAGTCAAGGTTCATTTAATACGAGGTAATGTCAATTTCAAGTACTGCAACAAGACAAGCCAACGACCACTAGTGTCTTTTGAAAATCAGCCTCAACGGGCAGATTTTTGAAAGAGCACTAAAAAGGCAGAGGAATCACTTTGAGAGAAAAAAACCTGAACCACGAACTTTCAAGTTATTATCGAGCTGTAACCTGCAAAAATATTCTCAAGTTATTCAAGCAAATCCTCAAGCCTAAACTTCAAGGAAATCGATCCAACACCAAGTCCGAAGGAAAGACAACCTCATACTTCTTTGAAGAGGAAACTTTTGAAGAATCAAAAGGGGTCTACATTCCAAGGAGGATTGTAGAAAGGTTCAAGGTCGAACCAGTCTCGAGCTATTGGAGGGCTTCGTGATCAAATCCAAGAAGCTTGAGCAAGTGAGCTGTAGTAGCAAGACAGCTACCTTGTGAAGGAAGGCGAGTCGTCATTTGAGAAGCCACCGTGTGACCAAGGTATCTCCAGATCGAGTCCCAAATGATCAAGTCACCGTGTGTGATCAAGACTTGTATCCGGACCGATAACCACTTTGTACTGATCAATACTTAGTGGATTCCTCCGGGAGTTGGAGAAGAGAGGATTAGAAGAATTACCCCATCTTGAACCTCTATAAAATTTATTGTGTCATTTACATTTCAACATTTACTTATTGCATATCATTTAATATCTGCTGATAATTTGCTATCCAATTGATATTTAACAAAGTGCTAAAACCAAGTGTTAAAACAAACTTAAACCAAATTTAAGGTCATTAAGTCTTCCATTGAAAATCTCATCACAACCGAGGAGTTAAGTATTAGACTAAACAATGAGTTATTCTATCAACAACTCGATCAGTGTTGAGTGAGTGGCTAACTCTATTTGGTTAACTAACTTAGTCCGTCCATCAAGGACATAGCTGTGAAATCAACTCTGAACTTATTTAAAAGGACTAAATCGAAAAGTTGGTAAGGTTTATTCAACCCCCCTTCTAAACCTTACTTACACCCCTTGGGACCTACACTTGTTACCTGTAGCATTAAATTATTTTATGTATCGAGTCTCGAGGCCGAAATTGGATATTGATATAGCCTGGGGACATTTCTATATATTCAAAACTGGAGACTTATTTGCTTGTTGCAAATATGGGGGTTGATTTGCATCTTCCCAAAAACTTCGAGGACCCGACTTTAATTTTCAAGGGAATTCGCCATTGATGAAGACATAGAAGCAAACAACTTGGGCCAGACACCTTCTCTCATACCGTGGACGTATCTGTTGCTATCACCGACATAAATGACCGTCTGAAACGCCACCTGGAGGGTCTGGACGAAGGCGGCAGCGAGATGCGCACGAAAGCGGTAGATCGGCGGAAAACCGTGGCTAGTCTTGGAGGCAGCGGTGAGGCCTACATTTTTCGATCTTCTCCTTGGCATCGTGGCGCGATGCCTGGCAAGACCAACCTAAGCGGACGACGGTGAGCTTATTTCGGCGGTGAATCTGGTGGCAGACGCATGAAGGAGAAGATGGGCTTATTTTCTATTTTTAGATTTTTATTTAAAAAAAAAAGGAAAATATGGAAATAGGCAGTATATTGGTGGGCTTATGCACTTGGTTTCCAAAGAAGAAAGGTTGCTCATATCATTGGGCTGAATGGTGGAAATGGGCTGCTGTTTGTTTTGAAAGGCTTCAAGATATGGGTTGGACATAATGCAAATGGAAATTGAAGGATAGGGCCTGTTTGTGGCTCAATTGATACTTTAATTTATTTGTAATTTTGTGTCTAGAATGAGCCATAAACTTGTTCTTATTTTTAATTATTGCTTTTATTGTTTTAAGTATTTTTGCGAATTAAATGTCATTCATATAACATGCCATATAGATCGCATGTACACCGCTCTAGGTACTATATTGTCATGCATAGTTTTAATATTTATTTTCTTTTCTAATTTTTAATTAGATTAGAAAATTTATATTGTGAATAATAATTGAACCAATTCTTTTTAAACTTGGTTGGGATATTATTAATTTTTCTAAAACCCAATAGTTAAAAAATATTAAGTGAGAGAGGATGCGCTATTTTTAGTGAGCCCACGGTCTCCTATATTAGCCCATTAGTAGGAATATATGTATGCCCCGTGCCAATTTTATTGGTCTCCCTATAGGAGGGCTACATTGTTTCAGTTACTAGATTGGGTCCAATTTTTTATGGTGATTAAATTTTAAGTGTTAATTATTTATGATTGCCCTATAGGTAACGTAATTAATTTGGTACTTGGAAATAATCAATATAGAGGTTATGCACTTAAATCAAAGACATCGTGGGGACTTCCTATAGAACATCCAAACGATGTCAATGATGGCCAAAATTATGCGATACTATATTAATATTGCATGATTTGCTAGATATATTGAATTAAGTGGGAGGGTTCCAACCTAGCCATAAATCACATTTATTTCTCATATAGAGAAATATGTTTTAGATTTATGGTTTTAGGTTATTGCCATATTGTAGTAGTTTTGGGTCTACTCATGCATTTCTTATGCATCATATATGAAATCTCTTTGTTGTATGCAAGCTCATTTTATTTTGAATTTTATATTTCAGAAAAATGTTTGCTCATCCACTGTCCATGATACTATCTAAAAATCAACTAGTTGGAGAAAATTATATTGATTGGAAAAGATATCTCATGATTGTTCTCACTGCGGAGAAGCTAAAATTTATGCTAATTGAACCATGTCCCATTGTTCTCACTGGGGAGTCCTCGGCTGAACAAAATGAGGCTTATGATAAGTGGACTCATTCTGATGAGATGGCCCGCTGCTATATTTTGGGATCTATCTCAAATGTGATGCAGCAGAAACATCAGAGTATGAGTACTGCTACTGAAATCATGGAAAGCCTCCGGGAAATGTTCGAGCACCAAGGACGGCAGGCTCGCCAAATAGCCATTAGGTCTATAATGAATATGCGCATGAAGCATGGGACGCCCGTGAGAGATCACATGCTTGTATTGATCGCTCCGTTTAACGTGGCTAAGGTTTTAGGGGCTGAGATCAAATCGGAGACTTAGGTTGACATGGATTTGGAGACTCTTTTATAAACCCATTTACACCCTATGGGTTTTACCCCATTAGGCAAGTCTACAAGATCCCAGACGAAGTTAGTGTACATAGATTTCATTTCTGAATCCATAGCACTCCTCCAGTGATCAACATCTAGATCCCAGACGAAGTTAGTGTACATAGATTTCATTTCATTTGGAGACTGCCTTGAAAGACTCTCCATAGAGCAAGTATCTAGAGGGTGGTCTAATGACGATATCCTACTACGTCTAACTGG
The DNA here is from genome assembly GCA_016081115.2 of Rehmannia glutinosa. Taxonomy (NCBI): domain Eukaryota; kingdom Viridiplantae; phylum Streptophyta; class Magnoliopsida; order Lamiales; family Orobanchaceae; genus Rehmannia; species Rehmannia glutinosa. Next base: position 46,030,623 of record CM071926.1, read on the forward strand.
TGGAGGCTCTTGGATGATTGGAATTGGTTGTTGTTCCCACTAAATCTTGTTCACGATGCTCCTCATTCTCATCTTCAGCACCTAGAGGTGTCTGAACAATGGGAACATGATCTCCTTCCGTCTCAGCTATTGGAGATCTAGTAGGTGGAGCCTCTGTTTGTTTCCCAATAGATCCAGCTACCAACGGCGGTAAAAATGTGAATTCAAATTGAGTAGGTTCAGTGCGGATCTCTGGAATAGATGAAATGGAAAGGTATTCCCTCATCTCTTCCAAAAGGACCTTACTCTTTGATTCACGTTCTTCTAGATATCTATCCTCTAAAAAGGTTGCATTTGTATTTACAAATACCTTTTTATCCTGAGGACTATAGAAGGAATATCCTCTTGTTCCCTTAGAATAACCTATGAAAATGCAGACCTTTGATCTTGATTCCATATTTTCCATCTTTCCCTTAAGCACGTGTGCAGGACATCCCCATACCCGGATATGTCTTATATTGGGCTTACGTCCATTCCACAATTCCAGGGGTGTCTTAGGGACAACTTTAGAAGGAACCATATTCAATAAGTATATAGCAATTTGTATAGCATATCCCCAAAATGATGTTGTAAGAGTAGAGAAGCCAAGCATAGATCTGACCATGTCTAACAAGGTCCTGTTTCTCCTTTTTGAGACACCATTCTGTTGGGGAGTACCTGGTGTGCTCAACTGGGATAAAATCCCATTTTCTGATAGGTATGTTCTAAAGTCGTTGGATAGATACCCTCCACCTCGATCTGATCGAAGTATCTTTATGCTCTTACCTAATTGCTTTTCTCGCTCATTCAATTCCTTGAATTTCTCAAGTGCTTCAGACTTGCGAGCCATTAGGTAAACATAACCATATCGAGAGTAATCATCAGTGAAAGTGATGAAATACTCCTATCCACCTCTAGCTTGGACATTAATGGGTCCACATACATCAGAGTGTACTAATTTCAAGACTTCTTTGGCCCTAAGCCCTTTTGAAGTAAATGACCTCTTAGTCATTTTACTTTCCAGACAAGATTCACATACTGGCAGAGATTCTACCTTTAAATCACATAAAGGATCATCCCTTACTAGTCTTTGAATCCTATCAAGGTTAATATGACCAAGTCTTAGGTGCCACAAATAAGTCTCATTAGTAGGAGATAACTTCATGCGTTTATTAGATGTAGTGTGGTGCAATAAGCTATCTAGGAGGTTTTAAAATATACAAATCGTTATTCATATGTCCCTTACAAATAAGAGCTTTATACAAGGTAATATCAACCGCCATCGATGAAAAATGGACATAATATCCTTGTTTAAACAATAAAGCAACAAAAATTAAATTTCTAGTAATATCTGGGACATAATAACAAATCTTCAAAACCAAATGTTTATTATTCTTTGAAATAAAGATAAACAACTCCAACAAATTTTTGCACACCACAACTCCTGTGCCAACCCTGAGAGTATGTTCTCCTTCATTGAGCTCCCTGGTTACTTGGAACCCCTGCAATGTATTGCAGATATGATTAGTGGCTCCAGAGTCTACTATCCATTCTAGCGGAAAAAAGGCTAGTAATTGTGTGATTTATGTGTGAATATAAGGGTTGCAACTTTTGACACGAATTTGAAATTTAGTAAAGAAAGCCAAACACTTTGACTAAATGTTTAACTTTAGCCAAGTGAGTTTATTGTGAAGGTTGGGGATCGATGATGAATAATCCGAGGTGGATGGAACTTGATGTTATGGAGAAATCGATTCTCAAAATAAGCATTATATTTCTTGATTGAGTTTATGGACATTATTATTTGCTTGAGGACAAGCAAAAGACTAAGTATGGGGGAGTTGTTTTTCATACTTTTGTGTGTGATTTTTGTGCGATTTATATTTTCCTTGTGTGTGATTGTACGTATTTTTGTATCTTTTTGTCCCATTTTATAGTGTCGTATGTTACGTAGGGTATTTTTGTTTATTTCGCAGGTTTTCGTAAAAAAAACCTTGAAAACAAGCTAAAATGGTTAAAAATGGGCATTATGGGCGAACGACGGTATGTCGCGATCGACGTTGTGAACACGCACGCAAGGGTGCGCAGTGCGCACGTGAGACAATGGCAAAAAATAAACGCGCGCGCACTTGCGCGCGGCGCGCAACGTCAAGGCTTGACGTCAATGTGCACGCTGCGCACGAGTGCGCGAACGCGCACAACGAGCTAAACAAGGGCGCGCGCGCGCAAGAGGCTACCGCGGGCATGCATGGGCGCACAGATGAGATGGTGAGCGGCGCGCAAGGCATGCACGCGAGGGCACTGCGCGGGCGCGCACCGGCCTTATTTTTAAGAATTTTTATTCGATTTTCCTTTTCCTTTTTGGATTTTTCCACCTTGTATAGGGATTAGACTTATAAATAGCACTTAGGGGATCCATAATTTTGTATATTTTCATACTTAGCACTTCTAGACTTTAGGTTTTGGTATTTTTCTCTTCCATTCAACATTGGGATTGCTTGGGTTCTTCCCATTGAAGTTATTTTTGCGGCTTAATCAAAACGTAATATTTCTTCATCTCTTTTGTCTGATTTCAATTGTTGGGTGATTATTGTTGTTGCATGATAATGTTTATGATTGTTTTCTTTCCTTCAATTGAGATTATGACCCCACCCTCAAGCATGAACTAACTTCATTGTTCTAGGATTAAGATGATTTGATTCAAAAATAAAGAATGAGTATTGACTAATTGATTTGCTTTCCTGAATAAATTATTTTACTTGTTGATTAATTGTTTGGCCAACTCTTGATTGTTTTGAGGGAATAATTGAGATCGAGATAAGATATTATTCGTGGACTAAATTTATTCAGGGGGTTAGATATGAATCAGAGATGTATTATCTAACCTTGGCCTAATGAAAATAGCAAATTATGTTGGGATATCCCTAATCTGTGAATACGTGAGTTATCAGATCTAGGTCTTATATTTACATGTTTGTTATATTTATTAACCTCATGATCAATTAGTTGATATTCTGCTTGCAAGTTTGATGAGATAAATCCGAAATCCTAGACTTTCATCTATATATTTTTCTCAAAGTTTACTCGTGTTTAGTTTGATTATTGTCTTCGTAATTATTTTCATTTAGTTTATTAAAATCGCAAATCTGATTAGAGTGTTTAGGATTTACTTTCTGTTAATTGTGAAACATAATAATTATTGCCGGCTAAGTCTTCCTTGAGAGATGACTTGTGGTCAAGTTGCTACCCTACGATTGATCTCGTTCTCTTGCGAGGATTGCTAAATTTATTTTAGGTGTTTAGCGGTCAAACAAGTATCTAACATGAAATTATCTTGTGGTACCCTCAAGTATTCGGGTCCTTTAGGATTAGCATTGAGACTTTTAGGTCTCCAATAATAATTTGAGCTATTTCTAGCCCGACACATATTTGTTGTGTGACCACATTTACCGCAATTGAAACAAGTAATATTTTTGGAAACATAATAATTCACATAAGTAGGTACTTGGTTCTTTTTCATATCATTGATAATATTTGGCATATAACCAAGTCATAGTTTCAAATGATCACAATGTTGAACACCAAGAATTTTGGTCATTTTATCAGTACTCAAGTTAAACTTCATCATATCCTTTTTCATGCAATCAATATCCTTAATGAGTTCCTTTTTTTTCAAGGTATCTAACCTTATCAAGAGTAACATTATGAGCACTAGTAAGAGATTCATAAGAAGCAAGTAAACTATCCTTTTCTAATTTCATATTATTAAACTCCTTTCTCAAAAGCTTGTATTTAATAATCATATTTTAAAACTCATTTTTGCAATTCATCATAATCATCTTGCAAGTCATTAATGAAAGAGATAGAAGAGTTAGAGCACACCTCACTGTCTTCTTCGATGCCCATAAGACATTGCTCGGCTTCTTCATCATTGGATGTTGTAAGAACCTCATCCTATGTTTTTGGGTCGGCTTCGACATTCAAGGCTTTTAATTTTCTGTGGAATTTCTCCTTTTTCCTTTGATCTTCTTCTCCTTTTGGACAATCGGCAACATGGTGTCGGGGTTTTCCGCACTTAAAGCAAGAATTGTTTCTTTTTTTTTCTTTTCTTGTTTTTTTTACAAATTTTGTAAATATTCTAACAAGTTCATCATCTTCATCTACATCCTCATCACTTGAATAATAATTTATCGATTTTGAAGCAAGACCTTTTAGAGTTGATCCCATATCCGATTGAGAAGTCGATGCTTTTGAATTACTCCTTTCATTGGTATAAACTTCATAGATGAGAAGATTGCCGATAAGTTCATCAAAATTTAGAGTTTCTAAATTTTGAGCTTTCGTGATAGCGGTAACTTTTTCGAACCAAAAGGCGGAAGAGCATTTAGAACTTTGGTGTTTATCCTCTTCGGTAATAATTTTCCCAAGTGCACCTAGAGGATTTATAATGTTGTCAAGTCTTTCGACCATTTTGGAGATATTTTCTCCAACATCATAGTGAAATTTTTGAACTTTTTGACCAACATGGTCTTTCGAGCTTGTTTCACTTTCTTTGTGCCTTCATAGATAACTTCTAATTTTTCCCATACATCATGAGCAAATCAAATTCCTCTAATACAGTTATACTCCGCAGCGGTAAGAGAACAATGAAGAATGTTAAGAGCTTTAACGTTTAGAGAGAATATTTTCTTGTCTTCATCATCGAACTCCTTGAAGGCTTTAGGGATTTGAGTTCCATTCTTCTTTTTCTTCATTGGGATAGATTCTCCATTAATAACCGTGTTTCAAATATCGAACCCATAACCTTGTAAGAAGTACTCCATTCTATCTTTCCAAAATGCATAATTATTGGAGTCAAAGAGAGGTGGTCTATTAAATGAAGCACCAGTTGGAAGATATCTCTCGTTCGTAGCCATGTATCTTTCCTCTTTACTCGCAATGGAAAAGGAGTTTGCCAAAGAGTTTGTCTTTGATACCACTTGTTAGTTCAAGTGGCTACGAAAATCTAAAGGGGTGAATAGATTTTCCCGATTTTTCGATTTGTGCCCTCTTTTTCGAATATGAAGATGGTGAAGAAATAGAAGTGTAGTAAATAAATCAACACTCAATGATTTATATTGGTTCAATCACCTAGGGCCTAATCCACTACCACCCAGTATGTCCGAATGGATTTGGAAAAGGAAAAAAATTATTAATAGGTACAACTATTACAACCTTTACCTTGAAGAGTACCACACTCTTCTTACAACATCACCTATGAAGATCACCACAATCATCCAACTCGAAGAGCACCAAACTCTTATTCACCTCGAAGAGCACCAAACTCTTCTTCACCTCGAAAAGCACCAAACTCTTCCAATACCTCAAAGAGCACCAAACTCTTCAACACGAAAAGCACCAAGCTTTTCAATCAATCACCTCTCATCAACCAAACATGCTCTTGCCAAAAGAGCACTAACAATGATTTCTTGTTTTGGATGATGTTACAATACAATCAAGATTACACTTTAAATGAAATATTACAACTCAAAAGTGCAAGTGTAATCAAGAAGGAAAGCCTAGTAATCAAGATGTGAAAGTGATGTGCTTAGGCTATTACAACAAGAACGCTGAAAATGAAAGCTTAGAGAAGTTTGCTGATTTTCTTGTTGTGTTGTATGCTTGTATGTTATTTTTGATCCTTCAAGCCTTCATGTATTTATTGGAGAGCTTCTAGATTTTATCACCAACATATACTCCTTCTAAATGAGTAATTTCTGCAAAAGAAAGATCAATTAATCCAAGAAATAACTATTAGAAGCAAAGCCACAATTTCATGAAAACTGCTGCAGCAGATAGTTTCTGCTGATAAAATACTAGGGCGACCGATCGCCCTCTAATAAGTTTGAAATGTAAAAAGACGTTGGAAATATTTTAATACGGGTTGCCCTTGGGGTTGGACCAGTCGAATGGGTAGGGTGACCGATCGACTAGGGGGTTCGACCAGCCCCTCATGTTCGATCAGTCCCACTTGATTCAGAGAGACAATAGAGAAAAATAAACTCTCAAGGCACCCATCGACCCCACCAGTCTCCGTCCCCTATGAAGTTCCATTGTCTGTTCTCTGTTTTGTCCAACTTTAGGTACGGGTTGCCTATAGGGCGACCGGTCGACCTAAGTACAGAGAAGGTGTCCGAAGTTTGTCAAAAATTACGTTCAAGAATTACTTCAAAAATTTAGTAAAAATAAATTGAAAATATTTTGAAGTATTTAGACAACATTTTGGGACATTGTTTTGGTATAAAACTCATTTAAATGAAATCATCAAAATTACGATAAAAATAATTTTGTAACAGTATCATCATCATGTTGGGTGCACATTTCTTGTATATCTGACACATCGACTTCATCATCACTACCATCTTCATCATTTGGTCCACTCTTCTTTTTTTTTTTTTTTTTTTTGGGGGGTCATTTGGTCCACTTTCACTTGGTTAAGAATCAACATGTTCATCAACACCAAAATCATCAATCAAAGGTTCAAGCTCATCGCCAGCAAAAGTATTTTCCGGATCATGCTCAACATTGAATGATATATTATTTTGATAAATATTACTGGAGCTCGAAGCACATCCATACAACTCATATACCCATATATTTGCCATCTATTGTGTGACAGAAGGCAAATCAAGTATACTATCAATCCGACAGAAATGTAGCACATCGATAATATTCATAATGTCTAAACTTTTTTACTTTAATATGGGATCCAAGAAAAAACGCAAATCTTCATCTGAATTAACTGGTATCAGTTGAGATGAGTTATACGAACGATACACAACATATATTTTCAGACTAAATAAAATTTGATCAATCCCCAATATCTGATACAACTTCACCAATAATTTAGAGAATTGTGTTAGACGAGATATTCTCTTTGCTCTAAGCACAGGGTGACCGTAAGACATTGAGTTATCATTCTGTTTATTTGGCTTCCAACGTACACCAAGATATCAATATAATTTCGATTTGACATACATTACTACAAATTATGAACATGTAAATTTACATATATTTATTCAGTTAACTAACATAAACTATAATTTAAGGTTCAAAATTAGTTGGATAATAAAGACAATTTTTTCTAAAATACACAATTTGGAGTTCTACATTTATTAACCGATTCCATAAGTGTCAATATTATCTATAGTAACTCAGCTATCCAGTAATAAAGACTGATATTTCAATAATATACAATTTAAGGTTCACAATTTTTGTTTCTGGTTTATGGTTTTCTAATTTACATTACATATAAATTATTTTGCTTATGAAGGGGAACATGTAAGACATAACCGAACCTCAAGAATTTTTTGTAATTATTAAAAATCTATGAGTTTTTTTGGTAATTAGCCCGAACCTCAGGGAGTTTTTTGTAATTACTCCTAAAGAAGGGACCAACCAAGTAAATCCTAAGTACCATATGTGTTATGCAAATAAGGACGAAAAAGATGAGAGGTAAGTTTTCTTTAAGAAATTAAAAAAAAAAAAACTTTGTGTGTAATTAATTTCGCATAAATATCTAAGTCTAAACACATATACGAGGTACAATGTATTGAAAATTAATGCCAGATATAATGATTATCAAAACCAGTTTATGTATTTCACAAAATTATCTGTTTCATGTAAATGGATTTTCCCTCTGGATTATGTACTTAGAGGGAATTATAAATTTGCATTTGCGTAAGAATGTGCTCAAAATTGTCTGTAGATTTTTGAGTTGGATGAGAATGCATCCCTTCATAAGTTGTAACCACAATTCCTTCATCTTTAGACATCTCTTTTGTATTCTTGTTTAGCTCAAATAACACATGCATACTAATCGGTACTTTTGTAATTGGACATAGACGTGACTCGTAACACAAAACAGAGTTTTTTTTTTTTTTTTTTTTTGTGGTACAACACAATAACAATCATCCAAGCATGTAACAAGGATACATACATATATATACATGCGTGTGTGTGTGTTAGATCTATTAAAGTATTAATTTGGTAATAATTTTTTTTTGGATTAATTGTAAAATTGGTTCCATAACTATAGAGGACTAGCAAATTATGTCCTGTAAATATTTTAGGTAGCAATTTGACCCCGTAAAATTTTTGAGTCTTTGCAATTTTAAGCCTACAAGTTTTAATTTATGTAATTTTGGTCCTATAAGTTCTGATTTTGTCCAATTGTCCCAACTAGGTGATTCAATATTTCATTTGTTTTGAAAATATACCATCTTCCTTGAGTCAAAATAACCAAAATACCTATGTCCGTTAAACGTTACATGACTGAAATCGCTATTTTGATCAAAGAGTAAAATCATCAAGGATCGAAACTGTAACTTCTTGAAACTACAGGATTAAGATTACCAACTTTTAAGAGTTACAGGACTAAAATTGCAATTAAGCCAAAATTTTTGGAATCGTAGAAGAATGCACGACCATACACACATATCTTGGACATCATTAATAATGCAACCATTATATATGTATCATCTTAAATCGTCAACATGTCATAATTGTCACAATTTAATGCATATTAGTATAGACTCAGATATTAGGAAATATAACAAACCCCTCACATACTTTTTAACTCTAGGCTCCGTAGCAATATACATGTATGCATAAAGTTTACAAAACTTCACTGTTTCATCACATCAAGGAGTTCAGGATCAAAATACACGACAAATTAATGAAGAATACTAATTAATTTATTTATATAATTCCAAATTACATGCACTTCATCTTTTTGTTGTTTTTTAATTCTCAAAATTATCACTTACAACAATTTTACTAGTATTTATTTTTTTTTAAAAATATTCTTTTAATTTACCTTGCCTTGAGATCATGAAGCAAATATCTAAAAACAGCTTAACAAAAAAAATGGAGCTTGAAACTGCAACACCACAAATTAAAGACTAGAACAAAAAAAAATTAAGAACACTTACATAGAATTAAATAATTGAAATCAATTGAAGAAGAAGAAAGGAAACCTGGGGAAGTTATTGTTGTTGACAGCCTTTTGACCATATTTTCTCCATCTATACCCATCATCAAGTATATCGACTTGGCTTCTCGTCTGAAACGCGTATCTACACTTCTTGTCGTCCTTTTTCTTCCCTTTCTTCTCCTCATGATTATCCAATATGGGACTATTATTATTTTCCATGGTTGTGATAATATACTCATCAATATTATTTGTGATCTTATGATGATGATCATCATCATCTTGGATAAATTCATGATCATGTGCATGATGAGAATTCATCATCACCATGTTCAGTTGGGATAAATGAGAATTTTGTGAAAAAGTTGAAGAAGACTGAAACATGGGTGGATAGTTGTTGTCCATGAGAAAGAGAAGAAAATTAATGAGAAGAAATAGCTTTTGATTTGTGGTTGTAAAGGTGTAATATAAGCTAATGTTAAATATATCAATTAAAGTTGACAGGGGGTTTTGATGGCTATATATAGTATATTAGTACAATATTATTTATTGTCCTATATGCTAAGTTACAAAAAGCGGGGGGGGGGGGGGGGGATAAGGTTCAATCGAAAATATTTAAGGGTGAATGTTTAGTTTTGCATCTACAGGGGATGTTGTAATATTAGTCCTCTAATAACTTTTAAAATAGCAATTTTAGTCCTGTGATTTTTAAAATTGCAACTTCAAGAGTTAAAGGACTAATATTGCAACTACCCCTATAAATACAAGACTAATTTTGCAACGTTCTTGTGAAAGTGGTTAATAAGGAGGTATTTTAAAAATAAATAAAATAAAAATAATTAATGTAATATATTTCGAATCAGTGATTAGTGCATTATCTCAAATGACATATTAATATTATTTAGCCTAACAAACTAAATATCATTCATCTAATGGGATTTGAAAATTGTTCAAATAGGTATTTTTTTTTCTTGCTTAAAAATAGGAAGTCTGACAAATAGAAAATATTAATATTATTAGAAGGATCTTTTTCGTTTTTCTCTCTTGCCAAACTCCACATTAAATAATTTATTATCAATAATCTTGACTATCTGTTATTCCTCTCAAAAAAAAAAAAAAGAAAAAAAACATCACTAGTGTAACCAAAATACCTTATATCTCCTTTCCAAAAAATAAAATAAAAAAAATACTTTATATCTCATCTAATTTCATGGTATTTTATGAATATTCTTTCATTCACTATCACCATGCAATAGTTTTTTTTTTTACATTTTTTTTCACGAAATGACAACAGCGGGTAGAGATTCTTACGATTTTTTATGTGTGATTTAATTCTTAAGTCGCTAGAGTGAATTTCAAGTGCTATAATACTTAGCCAAATAGAGAATTATGTTATATTTTCCTATGTTTGACAGTTTGAGGTTATCAGTGAAAATGGCAAACAATTTTATTTTTAATTTTAATTTTAATTTCTACTCAGATTTTTGTGGATTGGGGTTAGAAAAGTCGAGGGCTAAGTATTCATGAGTCATGAATGTTATTTTGAAAAGTATAATTCAAAGGATAAACTTTTCTCAATACGAAGTGATTGGGTTTGACTATAAGTTTGTCAGTCCATTAACTTAGAATACTATTTTTATTATTTTCATTTTTCTTGGAAAAATGATCAATTCATCTACTATATATAGTAATATTGGGACTTATTAATTATTGAGGAACAAATAGATTACAACAAATTTGCGTTTTTATGAGAACAATTAAGGTTGAATCAATTTTTATAAGCTTAATACAAAAGGGATCTTCTAATATATCTAGTGTCACTTCACCCCTACAATTCTAAAAATTACATCCAATTTTTAATACATATTACACCTAATCTATCAATTTGAACAATAAAAGTAAAGACTAAAATAAAAATAAACTAAGGGGAAAAATCCTCTTTCCCTCCATTCAACAAGTTATCTAATTTATCAATTTTATTATTGAGATAGTATTTGCTACTCACGTGCCCGATAAGTAAAAGAGTTCCATATAAACATAATCTTATTAGATTAATATCAGTTATATGGAAATAACTAATTTGGATAAGTTAAAGTCTTTTAAGCTGAATACATTTCAGAATTGAGAAATATAAACCAACGTTTCTTTCCTTTTTGTTAGATTAGTTAATATTATGCGTCGCCCCACCATGGCTGCCTTTCCGACCAATTTTTCAGTCAAAATTTTGCCGAAATTGAGATCTCCTCCACGCCAATCTGTTCTCCAGTGGATTTTTCTTCTCCGGTTCATGCTCAAGATCCATCCATGGTGAAAATTGTTGATTACAATAATGTGGTTGCAACGGGATAGCATTCACAATGGCTCAATTACAAACTGGAATATGAAACTATTCTATTACAAATAAAACTTCTTGAAACAGGAACTTCAGGAACTGAACAGTAAGCCGAGTCGAGATACTGTCTCTATCCGCAAGACAATTACTTCCCGGCTAGTGCTCACGGTTTGACGTATTGCCTCCAAAGATAAAACGACTTCGTCTTCTGTGTAGTAGCACCACTAACACAGAAGCACCTTCGAACTAAAAAGTGTTGAAGATTGGTTGCTGGACTTTGAGTGCAGAATGCAGAAATATGGCTTTGTGTATGAATATTTTCTGTGTTTTTAAACTACAGTGCACTAAAATGAATATATAGCCAACAATTCCACCTGCATGAGAAAAAATTGGGTAGTGGGCATTAATCACGTGTAACAGCCATGGTGTTACATCCTACTACTGCATAACAGTCAAGTAGTGGGCTAACGTTTAGTGGACCTGGACTCGGGCCCAAGGGCCAAGGCCAGGCCGAGGCCGAGGCCACGTGTGGCCCACTTGTGATCATACACTTGTGTTATAGTTTATACAACAAATAACACCTTCTAGTAAATAAACTAGGATAAACATTGATTTGTATTCTGTTTTGCATGTTTTTGTGTGTGTTTTGTATGATGATTTATACATATTTTTGGCGAGTTTTATTTGCATTTGCATGTTTTAGTGTTATGTTGTGTTATTTTATTAATTTTTTAGGTTTTGGTGGAAAAAACAAGTTATGGAGCAAAAAACGTTAAAAAGTCATTTCGCGCAACTACGACAGTCATCGTATTTTGGACGTACCGTTCACATCCGAAGTCCAATTGACATGATTAATAAACCATTGGAAAGCTAAGACAAAGTTCTACAATGTCTATTTCTGCTACAAAATGCAAATGAAGACGTTTGGATGGGTTAAAATCATGTGCAAGTCGAAATAATATGTTAAAATCTCGAAAATGGCACGTCTTGGTAGTTTGGCCATAACTCTCTCTAGAAAATTGATATTGAGGTGATTCAAGTGGCTATGGAAAACTAAGCGATAGATCTACAATTCATAAGAAGACATCAAGACGAAATTCCGACGTTTAGAGGTCGCGCGGTCGCGCGCAAGTGGTGCGCGGTCGCGCGCTGCAGACAGCACCTGAGCAGCAGCAGGCCGGTCTTGCGCGGTCGTGCGGTCGCGCACCGTGACATGCTGGACACGAAATTTTCGATTTTTTTCCGATTTTTGGCTCTTCCACCTTGTTTAGGACTCTAGGCTTATAAATAGGACTTGGGGAGTCCCTATTTTCGACACACCATCATTCATAGCACTTTTAGACTTTAGTTTTTGGTATTTTTCTCTTCCATTCAACATTGGGATTGCTAGGATTCTTCCCCTTGAAGTTTTTTTTGCTTCTTAATCAAAGAGTAAAATTTCTTCATCTCTTTTTTCTGATTTCAATTGTTGGGTGATTATTATTGTTGCATGATCATGTTTATGATTGTTTTCTTTCCTTCAATTGAGATTATGATCCCATCCCCAAGCATGAACTAATTTCCTTGTTCAAGGATTATGATGATTTGATTCAAACAAACAAGCATGAGTATTGATTAATTGATCTGTTTTCCTGAATAAATTGTTTTACTTGTTGATTGATTGTTTGGCCAACTCTTTATTGTTTAAGGGGATAATTGAGATAGATCGAAGATATTATCCCCGGATTAAATTTATTTAGGGGCTTAGATATGAATCAGAAATGTATTATCTAACTCAAGGCTTAATGAAAATAGCAAATTATGTTGGGATAGCCCTAATCTGTGAATACGAGAGTTATCATATCTAGACCTAGTCTTTACATGATTGTTATATTTGTTAACCGCATGATCAATTAATTGATATTCTGCTTGCAAGTTTGATGAGATGAATCCATAATCTTAGACTTTCTTCCATATCTTTTTCTCCAAAGTTTAATCCTGCTTAGTTTTAATTTGTCTTTTTAATTATTTTCTTTTAGTTTAAATAAATCCAACAAATTTGGTTAGAGTGTTTAGGTTTTATTTTCTGTCAATTGTGATACATAATAATTATTTGCCGGCTAAGTCTTCCTTGAGAGACGACTTGTGGTTAACTTGCTACCCTACAATTGATCTCGTTCTCTTGCGAGGATTGTTAGACTTTTATAGGTATTTAGCGGTCGAATATATTCCATGTGGGATAAGGCAAAAGCCTTTCATTTCCCTTTACATAATCTTTACATAATGCCCATTAATGTGGGTACCTTCGTGTATTAATTTCTCACTCACCGAAATTCGGTTTTGAGAAATACAAAATACTACGAACATCTACTCGGAACGTAGATTAATAATATATAATTTAATTCCTCCAGAATTAAATATTTAGCAACCGAAAATTTGGTCAATGTCGTGTCGACACCCTCTTTATCAAAACCAAAATTTCCAACAATCCCCCACATGAGTGGAAATTAATGTATGCATGAATGCAGACACGCAAACCAGTCCTCAAGAGACAATATTACATTCGGAAAAGTAGCTTGTGGCTTTGAACCTTCCGTAGTCAATACCATCGGGTACACTGGCGGCTTAGTGGACGCAATGCCTTGAACTATTCCTCCACGATGTATACCTAGTCAACAGTATTAACACAATAAGGTCTCAACACCTTCTGTTCTCACATTTTGTGTCTGTTTCGGCCATGGACACCACTTTGGATTCATAAGTGTTACTTTGAAGTGGCCCACACTTCTCACTTATATAGGTGATCTCCTATCCGAGTATCCTTCCATACTCAACCTCAACGAGGTGTAGGAATCATTAAAAGTCAAATGACTTAGCCTCACCACAACTTTGCAGGTGTTTCAACACTTGGTATTGCTATCTAGGGATGGGTTACAACATTGTCTCCAAGTGTTACAATATAACCTTCATAGTTTAGTTTTCCCATTGAACCAAGTTCTTGGGATCTCCGGTCATCATGGTTGGGTTACCACTATGATGGTTATTTTTACTTTGTGGACTTTAAGCCCATTCCCTCTATCAATTTACCCAATTGATCTCGATTCAGTCATTTCGTCAAAGGATTTGCCAAATTGTCTTTTGACTTTATGTAGTCAATTAACATCACACCATTTGAGATCAATTGTCTAACGGTATTGTGTCTTCGACGAATATCTCTAGACTTAACATTATACATATTGCTCTGTGCCCTTCCAATAGCTGCTTGGCTATCACAGTGAATCATCACAGAAGGCACATGCTTTCTCCAACATGGAATGTCTTCCTGAAAGTTTTGAAGCCACTCAACTTCTTCACCAGCTTTATCCAAAGCTATAAACTCAGATTCCATGGTGGACCGAGCTATACACGTTTGCTTTGTGGATTTCCACGATACCGCACCACCTCCAATGGTGAATATGTATCCACTAGTCGAATAAGAATCTTTCGAATCTGAAATCCAACTAGCATCACTATATCCTTCAAGTACAGCTGGATATCTTGTGTAGTATAGCCCATAATCCAAGGTATACTTCAAGTATTTTAACACCCTGGTTAACTCTTTCCAATGCTCATGGCTTGGATTGCTCGTGAACCTACTCAATATATTTACAGGGTAATCCAAGTCTGGACGTGTACAATTTGTGATGTACATCAGACTGCCTATTATACGTGAGTATTCCATCTGAGCCACTGGTTCTACTTTATTAGCAACTAGATTTATACTTAAATCAATGGGCGTCTTTGACGGTGAACTGTCAAAAGCATTGAATTTCTTGAGCACTTTCTCCACATAGTGGGATTGTGACAAGATAATTCCATCAGGAGTTTTGCTGATTTTTATCCCAAGGATTACATCAACATTCCCCATATCCTTCATGTCAAAGTTCCTCTTTAACATTCTTTTAGTCTCCATGATAGTATCATTACTATTGCTCATGATTAACAAGTCGTCTACGTATAGACAAACTATGAAAAATGCTTCCGATGTCCCTTTGACATATACACATTTATCACATTCGTTGATTTTAAATCCATTTGACAACATCGTATTGTCAAACTTAAGATGCCATTGTTTTGGAGCTTGTTTCAGTCCGTACAAGGATCTTATGTTGCACACCTTCTTTTCTTGACCGGGTGCAACAAACCCTTCAGGTTGTTCCATGTAGATTTCAACATCTATCTCTCCATTCAGAAACGTCGTCTTGACATCCATCTGATGAATCTCTAGATTGTGCAAAGCAACAATCGCGAGAAGCACCCGGACAGATGCAACCCTCGTTACTGGAGAATAGGTATCAAAGAAGTCATATCCTTTTTTTTGTTTAAAGCCTTTGGCTACAAGCCGTGCTTTATACTTATCAATAGTTCCATCTGCTTTATACTTCTTCTTTAGGATCCATTTACATCCTAAAGGTTTATGACCAACAGGGAGATCAACCAACTCCCAAGTATGGTTCTGCAGAATGGACTCGATTTCACTATTGGTAGCTTCTTGCCGGGCGCGAGCATCTGGACTACTTAGAGCCTCTTTAATCGAGTTTGGCTCACCATCTAACATAAATGATATGTAATCTGGCCCAAAAGACTTAGCCGTCTTAGACCTCTTACTGCGTCTCGGTTCTTCTCTAATTGATGTTGAACCACTTGCAGTTTCGTGAGTTCTTTTATTAGTACTCACTTCTGACTTTTCTCTACAAGGGTAGACATCCTCAAAGAATACATCATTTTTTGATTCGATTATGGTACCTTCAGTCATTTCCGGATTTGTGACTTATGTATCATAAATCTATATGCACTACTTTGGTATGCATATCCCACAAAGACACAATCAACTGTCTTTGGTCCAATTTTAAATTGTTTTGGTTCAGGTATTACTACCTTAGCCAAACACCTCCACACTTTAAGGTATTTATAAGAAGGCTTACGATTTTTCCAAAATTCGTAAGGTGTCTTATATTTCCCTTTAAGTTATATTTTATTCAATATGTGGTTGACTGTTAAAACAACTTCCCCCCACATATTCTGGGGTAATCCGGAACTTATCAACATGGCATTCATCATCCCTTTTAGAGTCCGGTTTTTGCGTTCAGCAACACCGCTAGACTGTGGTGAATATGGTGCTGTTGTTTGATGAATTATACCCGACTGGGTACATAGTTCTTCAAATGGTGCAACATATTCACCACCTCTATCACTCTGAATTATTTTAATCCGGCTGCCAAGTTGATTTTCAACTTCATTTTTATAATTCTTAAAAGCTTCTAATGCTTCATCTTTGCTTCTTAACAAGTATAAGTAGCAAAACCTTGTGCAATCATCAATAAATATGATGAAATATTTTTTACCACCTTTAGTTTGCACAAATTTTAGATCACACACATCAGTGTGTATCAACTCTAAAGGGAAGTGCTCATTTCAACCGAATGAAACGGTAATTTAGCCATTTTAGCTTCAACACAAACTTCACATTTTCTGTGTGAGTTTACTTCAGGTAAATTAATCAATTCTAAATTTACCAATCTTTTTATAGCATTCAAATTTACATGCCCTAATCGAATATGCCATAAATTAGAGCACTCAACAATATAAACAGAAGAAAATTCATTCTTATTCATATTCTCGCCAAAACGGCGTACATTCATTACGTTCATTTTAAACAGTCCTTTGTCTAGATAACCCCTACCAAGAAAC
>CM071926.1:46047752-46158123 GCA_016081115.2 Rehmannia glutinosa
ACAATATTCACTTCAAACTACCTCATGCTCCTCGAGTTTTTTATTGAGCTCCACAAAATTTTCCTGAGAATCATATTGACCGGAGTGGTAGAAACATCTTTTTAGGAACTGTTCCATCTTTTCACCACAATTTTCCCTGGATAAAACATGAAATCATAAGAATCACTAGCATGAGGTAATATCCAATGTGTGCAATAACCACAGATGTTAGTAACTTAAAAATAGAATTAAGGGGAATATTCAATCACTAGGAGAATGTGACCAAGAATTACCTCTTGTCAATTCTGCAAGTAAGTGTCTTGCTAACCATATTTCTCAGTTCTGCATCAGTCATCTTACTACGAGCATAACCGAATATAGTGAAGTGCTGAAACCAATGAGAAACAGTAAAAAATTGATCTTATATGGTGGAAATCAACCTTACGGAGCCAGTTTCTAATATATTTGCATTAGAAAAAGTGAAACATGGTAGCATAGATGTGAAGCAGACCTCAGGAAGGCAATCCTCATAATATAGTGCAAAAAGAGCAGGAAATATCTTCTTCTTGGCAAGGTCCCCAGATGCCCCAACAATTGTAATACTGACAGTGGATTTATCGTCATTTACATTCAAATCAACTGGCTTTTTGTGGTCCTCTGGAGGGGTAACTGACAGCAACCCCTCTTTCAATTTCCTAGGAGGAGCTTCATTTGCAGCCATTTTAGTGGCCAAAGCACCTAAAAGTTCGAATGTTGCAAAAATGTGAGCATACCATGTTATAAATTTTACCGCACACGTGCAAACAAGAATTTCAGGATTGCAATCACTAAATAAAATCAAAAAATTAAAAAAGAAAGGAAAAATGAAACATCATTTTCTTAGTATGTTATAATTGCTCATATTAAAAGGGTTATGTACTTCTACTCTGGTGTATGAAAAGCAGTACGAAAGTCAAATGCTGAAACTTTAGGCTCCATTTGGATTCATGGATTTGGATTTGAGGGAAGGATTCATGGAGAGGATTTCAATTGACTCCAAATGAGATGGATTTGAAATTCACCCCAATAACTCAAAATAGGAGCTAAGGATTTGAAAAATATTGTAAAATAATATCATCCAAGCAAGCTCAATGGATTTGTTATTATAGATTTGAAATCCATAGCTCCAAATACATCTATCCAACCCAAATAGGAGGCTTACAGAAAAAAATATCTAGCTTTTTATTTTCCGGCTTCTAGAATAGAAACATCTCAAGGTTACAACTTCTGCTAATCAGCACCAAAACTTTAAAAGAAAAAATCATTAAGAGCAAATAAATCAAAGAATGGAGAGAGGAACAGAGAGGGAAAACAAATTCACTAATAAGCTCATAAAGCACACAAAAACAGTAAATCACGAAGATATTGCACCGGTTCATCAATTGAAAAAAGGAAAAGAAATTTAAATAAACCATTAGAAAAAAGATACAGAAAGAAACACCGGTGAACGAATTCAATGGAAACACAAACTAACCATCTTGCATGAGAATCACATTGGACAAAGGGCTGCACTTGGATTGCAAAGAAACATTTTTTGACCCCAAATTTTTCTGAGAAATCGCTGAAAAAGGAATATTCTTGTGAAGATGATGAAACCCAATAGAGGAAGAAGTGGAATAAGCTGAAGATGAAGAACAGCAATGATTTGATGAAGAGAGTGCAGCCATAATCTCTAACTTCTCTTCAAAAAAATTCAGTTGAAAACAAGATTGGGTTTTTGTTGTGTGTTTTTCGATGGTTGAATAACAAATGAATTTCTACAATAATAATTAATAAAATGAGAAGATGGGAAAGAAACTTCGGAGATGTCGAGGGGGTTTATAGACTCTTGAGATCTCCGAAAGGCTGCCTTTTTCTGTATACCCGTTTGGGCTTTGCCATTCTGCCTCTGCCAATACGAAGAGAGGCCATTGGGATGTAAATATGACCGTATAATTCTTTTTTTTTTCATAACTAGTACAACATACAATATTACTAATTTAATTAAGACTAAGTTATTAATGTATTATAATTATATTTAATGAAAATGATTTATATTGTAAATATTGTAGCTTGACTTGATAATGCTGTTAATTGACTTGATAGGAAATCTGCAGAATTAAAAATTTGAATCGCATAAAATGAAATGTAATAGGTGAAACATAGTGAAGACATTGTGGAAAATAAAACCATCACATCACATATCCTTGTTTTGCTGAAAAAAAGGAAAATTTTGGGTAGAAAAAAGGAAAAATAGCTAGTCTATGACAATAACTTTTTTATCCCCCTACCTCTATTTTGTTATATGTTGGTCTGACACTCAAATACATATCAAATGACAACCCCCATTAGGCACGGCCATAAATTGCGAACACACTCAATTTACAAAAATAAAATTGTAAACGTAAGATTCCATATATATTATATATGCGCTAAATTTCCAATATCATCCAGAGGTTGTCATTCATTTTGTTACGTTTATCCAAATAATTTAACATAAACCCACACCCCAACAAATTCTAATAGTCAAAAGATCGACTTATGAACATAGCAACTTCGAAAACACCCCAACAAATTATAATAGTCAAAGGATCGACTTATGAACATAGCAACTTCGAAAATTCATACAATTAGACATCTATCATCTTGATTTTACTGATAAACATGAGCTCATGAGCATGACCATTTCGATTTTCTCTAACAAAGAATTATAAGACAAATTAAAACAAAATGAAAGAAAAAGACAAACAATTACCACTTAAAAGAGAAGATAAAAATATGTTTGAAAACAATCCAAGAACTCCACCACCCAAATTCACATTTACAATGAATGATCACGTGAAATGATATGGTGAGATCTCTTCACTCATTCTTGGATTTCACAAATTATATATTTAATTGGTTATCGGCGTAAATCTTAAGAAACATATAATATCAAACCTATTGACAGCTAGTCTTCTAAAAAATCACTTTCTAAGACTCTAAGTCACGTAAAAATACTTTTACTAAATGTATAGTGATAAACGGCTAAACGTCGAGGAATCTCATCAATGCGATATTAAAGTTTAGAGAGCTAACATATTAAAAAGTCATTTTTCTTTAAATATTTGGAAGAAACATGTTGAACTTCTTTGGCATTCAATATCAATCACTTATTATTTAAATTTTGGTATATATAATTTTTATTCTTACCTTGCTCTTAAAAATTAATGGCAATATATCTCCAACTAAAGTTTTATCTTCAAACCATGCATGTATAGAGTATATGCTAAGCCGCTTGTAATGGTCTTCATATGAGTTAATGGATGACCACTAAAATAAAGAAAATGCATGAGTTAAGTCCTAGGCCATCAGACAATTTAAAATACCCAATTTGCATATTTGCATAGGAATTAAATAATTATCTTCATTTTTTTCACTTTACTCATCTTGAGCAACATAAATCTCATTCTCGACGAGATCAATCTTGTGTTCTAGTGGTCGGAGTTGTGTTGTAAGCGCGATTGATCCGGGTTCGATCTATATGAGTGTGTCCTTTCGCCTACTATCCCCATTGTACTCAAAAACAAAATCCCATTCTCAAGACTATGCGATTTTGCAATGGGTAGTAATGCATCTCATTTCAAAACTCATGCGATTTCCCTTCTCACCACCTAGCAAATTCAATAATTGTTAACCACTTTGGTCGATATATAAAAAAAAGAAAAAACTCATGAATTATTATGTAGTCATCTACTACCATTTACAAAGCATTAAACTCTAATGACTTCATTAGATATCACAAGTATTGTATTTAGAAATCAAACATAAGATTGGAGTGGGGCATTAATGCACACGATATGTGATTTCCCATATTGATCATATATATATCTTTGCACTTCTATTTCTAGTCTTATTAAGTCATGGAGATAAAAAGCGACCATCCATGCTCATATCAATATATGTGAAATCCCATAGAATAGCTCGATCATAGAAGTTGACACAAATATTCAATATTCTAATTAGAGTCTTCATATCTCAAAATATAGATAATAGAATCATCAATCCAACAACTTCATAAGCAAACCCAAAACAAAATTATGAGTAGAAAAGACAACCCGCAAAAAAAAAAGTATACTTAGATTTCCGAGTTAGTTGAAGACAAATATACTCAAAAGAATAAAGCCTATATCGAATGTTAACAAGATTAAATTTTTACCACGAGACACCTAAGCTACGCCTAAAATGGAAATACATGTACGAGTAAATAGAGAGGGAGGGTTATTGGCTTAACAAAACAAAAAAGTATCATAAAATAAGCAAAAATCAATTTCAGCAAATTATTAAATAGATATACATGACAGTACCAAAAGAATATCTGGAAAATAGATTTGTCGAAGTAAAAATACTGAAATAGCGAGATATATGTATTTACAGCACCAACTGCAACACAAGTGCCCCAATGATTTCTGTTCCAGTAGGGTAAGATGCAATGGATTTAGGGCTGGCAATGAGTGACACAACACGATAACACGACATGAACATGACACGGTTATAAACAATGTTAGAAAGACAAATTACACAATAAAGCACGACACGACACAAACACGAAACTATAAATTAAATTAAAATTACAATTATTGTTATATTTAAGATCAAATAAAAAACATAACACGAAAACATGATAGTGCAACACGAAGATAACATGACATGATTTGTCACCCCTAAATGGATTGTTATTTTTGGGTGTTTAGTACATAACATGACTCAATTTTTATGTTTACAAAATGAAATAGAGGGTTTGAATAAAGAAGAATGATAGGGAAAATGGATATTATCCTAGGTAATCGGAGGTAAAGTTAATTTGCCATCTTGTTCAGAATGGTGAAAGTATTTTAAAGAACTTCTAAGATTCTTGTTCTAGGATGATTTGGTTTATAGAAGATTTTTTAAGAAAAACTTTTATCGAATAATAATTTTTCAATGGTTGGTTTGTTAGATATATAAACAGAGGTGATATTTACAAAAACACACCCGTGATTTGGGATAATTACGAGAAAAACTCCCATTAAGTTTTATTATATCTTAAATTTGAAGAGGTAAGCGTACGTAATATTCTATAAATATCGGTAGTGATTGAAATATCTTTTTACTTATGAAGGGAAAAAAGTACGACAAAATCAAAAATTAATGTGATTTTTTTATAATTTTCAAAAACCTCCAGGAATTTTTGTATTAGCCCGACCTCGGGTTTTTGTAATGATCCCTAAAAACAATTATAAGAGAGAAAATTCCCAAGTTGGGGATCGCCATCCAGTCTCTCTCTCTCTCTCTCGCTAGCAACCAACCCGCCGTCACGGACACATCCTTTTTATGTCGAACTCGAGAAGACCCTCAAATAACCACCAAAACCATGATGAATTAATTTTAAGATATAAGGCTTTCCTTATTATAATGGGTTGTTCAAAGGATTCCCGGTTCTCCCATCAAATATTCATAGAAGAGAAAGCATTCTATGTATTGACAGAAAAAAATCGCATAACATCTTAAAGAAATGAAAGTATATTTTCAAAGTTATTACTATTCACGCAAAAACCACCATTCATTAAGTATAATACAAGGAAAGTACATAATCTTTACCGTAGCATTAAAATTTTCATTGATGAACACAACATCTAGATAAGTTGTGTAACATTCATATTTGAGATGAAACTAAAAAATTTGTAACGAAATCACGGACCTAAAGTGGCATCAATGAGAATATATCACAACGCGAAACTCGAGACCTATTGTTGTATCCCCTACGTTTGGAGTTTCCTTTTTGCGTTTTCCACTAATGTCGTTCAAGTTGCATTTTTTCTTGGTAGATGCAGATGATGGCTTTTCCTTTTAGAACAATCAAATTTCGAAGTATTTTTCATATTTGCCGTTATCGAAGGATGTCTTTCCACATGGGATGGTAGGCTTGAGAATTCATCTTTTGAGACCAAGAGAAATGTCCCAGTCTCAAGCCCTCATCAGACATCAACTTTTGAGCCATAGATTCTGCAGGGTAGCTATTACAAGATTCAAATATTGGCAAGTGTCCTCTTTGAAGGTCCTCCATGTATTCACATTAGATGTCATATACGGTACCCAGATCCAACTTTTATCATTTTCTAGATTAGACTCATAAATAACCCCTGCAGTTCTCTAGCTATTGGTATTGTGTTATCTATTTGCGATTACATATATGTATGAATCAATCTATTCATGTTGGGAGTTCCTCTCAGAAGCATCAAAATGTTCATTCTTAATGGCATTTTGAATCTACACTTAATAAAATATTTGCACGACCAATAATAATTAGAATGTGAACTAACTTCTTCCTACAAAATATATTAAAGAAAACAGATTAAACCTAATACATTAAAAAGTTTTGTAGTTGAAGCAAGCATTTTACTACAGACTTTTCTATGGACAACAAAACATAAACAACCAAAATATCCATTTAATTTTTTTTTTCATTCCATCTAAGAAAAGCAACTATGTTCACCAGACCATGAAATTAATAGAATGTTTAGGAGAGCCAACAAATTTCCACGGAATTCCAGACTTAAAAACAACCAAGTCTGATTACTTAGTAAATTTTGCTAGAACACATGAGAAAGAGTAGTTCCTGTCTTAAGCTATATTTTAAATCCCAATTCTAATTTGAAATCAAAAATCTCCAATTTCTAATAATTTCGCAAAAAACACAAGACCAAAATCAAGATGCACGAAAAACATGCAAATTCAATTCGAATTTGAAATCGAAAAACTCCATTTTCTGAGAAGTTCGAACTAAATCTTGTTGCTGCGTAATGTGAATGTGGAACAAAACCTATGGGCAATTCGAGCTGACTCTGTATAATATGAAATTACCCTTGGACAATACAAGTTGTTGAATATTGAGCATAATTGGTTGAAATTGGATCAAATTTGAGCATATTTGGAATGGTGTACGATAGATATCATACCCGATATGAGAAACCCGATCAATTAGGCCGACTTTTTCTAACCCGAGGAAAAATCCCTTTACCAAATCGGAGAAAGGCCAATGGTGTACGATCCATATCATACCCGATATGAGAAACCCGATCAATTAGACCGACTTTTTCTAACCCGAGGAGAAATTTCTTTACCAAATCGGAGAGAGGCCAATGGTGTACGATCGATATCATACCCGATATGAGAAACCCGATCAATTAGGCCGACTTTTTCTATCCCGAGGAGGCTTCACCAAATCGGATAGAGGACACCTAATATGAGAAATTCGATCAATTAGACCGACTCTTCTAACCCGAGGAGAAATCCCTTTAGAAAATCGGAGGAAGGCCGAGGTCCCCTTGTTGGTTCTTTCATTCCTTTTGTGCTAATCTAACGACCTTTAAAATTGAAAGCGAGCCTTTTGCTTTGCACTATTTAGATTTGAGGATTGTGTTAATGAGGTTACTTCCTTTCTTTTTTTTTCTGCCGTTCATGCCTTTTCAATGTCCAGGGTATATTAGGCATTCCAAAATTTTGTAGAAAGTGAAAAGCCTTTTTGCTGCCGTTCATGCCTTTTCGATGTCCAGGGGTATATTAGGCATTCCAAAATTTTGCAGAAACATTCGTGTATTTAGAGGTAGTTAGATTAGATTAGTGTTTAGTTGACTAGAGTGACAATTTATTTTTGTAAGTTGTTAATCATTTTAATTATCTAAATTAATTCGTCCAGATTCTTTTCAGAAAAAAATTAATTCGTCTACATATGGCCCATGACCTAAGCAATTTTCGTTAATTATGGCAAAAAACGGGTTCGGGAAAATGTAAAAGCCCAACTAAGTACCATGACTCTGTGAATCAATGTGTAATATGTGCTACATTTGGTGAATTGTTTATCGAAATCACGAATAATTTACAATGGTCTACGTCATAAGAAATGAAAATTTTGTTAAGTTCTATCTCTTCATAACCACTTTCTTCTATTTCTCACAAACTTTGTTTTGTTTTTCTTGCTTGTCCTTTACCCTCAAGGGGTAATTTTTGGCTGCATGGAATCACCTTTCTACATCTTTTTTATTAATTTATTTTTTAAATAAGTAGTTTTTCCACGTAAATTTGAGTTTTTTTTTATTTGTGATTTCAATGTTTGGTGTGATGTTTAGTTTGTCGTCGTCTTAATTCGGTGTTTTTCTTGTACGGGCAATTCAGATAAGCAAATTTTCAATTTGTCAGAGATAACAAATCAAATTGTGGTCTTTAGCGAAGATTTGGAATAATAGGTATTCTAGGCACTATAGATTTTTCAAAGTTGTAGACTTTAAGACAATGTTTGTTATTAACCTAGATGCTATGAATCTTTTCATAGTTTCATATTTTATGGTTTTTAACAGATTTATTTTCATAAAAAAATACAAATTTATTTATGTCTTCTATCGATGTATTGTTCGATTTGATTAATTAATGACATTATTTTTCTTGTCAAAAAAAATGAAAATTTTGTTAATCAATACGCTACAATGTATTATTTACTACATGTAATATCTCAAAAGATTGCAATCCAATTATTCTTTTTTTGAAAATGTTTATCGATCTAATTGTCCTAAAACCTACGATTGAGAAAATTCCCAATGGTAATATATGTTATTTATATTGATTTCTTAGACTTCTAGTTTAGTAGGCTTTGAAGGTTGTCATCAAGAGTGGCAGTCTAAGGCCCTCAATTTTGAAGGGCCCCAATTTTACACAAATCTTTATATATATATACACATATTTTATTAAATAATTTGTTACATGGCCCCCTAGAAAATAAAAATGGCATTTTGCTTTTAAAAACATACTAAAAGATAAGTCCAACTTCTAAAATCAAAATAAAAGAAACAGTGTTCAACATTTGGGCATTGAAGTTTACTATTATTGCGTACTGATATGAACATGTTTGTATGTCTATTTATTATATTATTTAAACAAAATATGTTTATTTTTTATGCTGCTTTTTAGGGCAGATCACTCTAAAGCTAAGGTTTCTGATAAAGTCCTTCTTCCCAAGGGGGAAGTCTTCAAGTCTTCTTCTCCGGGAGCTGGAAGTTCTTCAGACGGAACTTGTTTGCACACACGCACGCAAATGTTAGAGAGGCCCGAGATTGTCCTAGGGAGGGCTCTCGATGCTCAAGTCAACACAAAGTGATCAAGAGAGAATAAGACAGTAAACGAATCTTGAATTACATGCATAGGAGTAATTATGAGTCATATAACTTAGAAATAAAGAGGATGGACCTTTTTATATCTCAAGTAGTGGGCCTTGTGGGCGTGTAGGAGAAAACGACCTATGGGCCAATCCGGACTCCTTTGGATGGGTTATTCCATTAATAGCCCATTCGCAATTAATATATATTAAATTCATATATAAACCGAATTATATATTTAATAATTAAATATCGTTGTTGCCCCAACATAAGCCTTCTAGCTATGGTGTTATTGTGTGCGGCTTGTCTTATGATTCCTTGGAGATTTATGAGGGCCCCATGTAAAGAGTCCCTCCCCTCCGGGAGCGCTGGAGGAAGTTTAGTTACGAAGAGCCCCTCTTTGAGGGAGCTTAGCTTTGACCATGTCCTTCAATTCCCTTGCTTGGTAGAACACTTAGTGAAATTTTCCTGAAAAATTGTGGAGAGTGCCCATGGAGGGTTATAGAGAGGAGTGGAGTATATCAAGTGAAGAGAGTCGAGACGAGAGCCCAAGAGAGGGGAGAGATTGCCACGGGGCGCCTCTCCAAAGAAGGTAAGGGCGCCCTAAGGGCACCCCCAGACGCCCTCCTATGCGGGGGAGGGAGCGCCTCGGGAGGCGACCCAAGCCCCCCGATCCTTCTTTCCTTGCGTTTTTCTCCATCTTTCTCGAAGTTTTCCCATATTTCGAGCCATATTTTGGATTCCAGGCTTTCTTCATTTTCACGTTCCTCTGTGTTCTCCGGAGTTTAGTTTCAGATTCCCTATCTGTGGGGTCTTCTTCATATTTTGCGTAGAGATGGATCCTTCCCTTTGCAAGGAAGCCTTAATCCTTCCAGAATGGCTGGAGAAACTTGTGTTTGATGTTAGAAGATGTCGTTCCGCGACCCATTGAGGGCATCCTTTCGGAGCCCGAGGGGTACTCTTTCGTAGCACGGAGAAGGCGCCCTTCCGGAGTCCAAAGGGGGCGTCCTTTTGGAGCTTAGGGGGTGCCCTTCGAGAGCTTTCCCAAAGTTCTTGGGGTCTTCTCACAAGGGTCTCCGTAAATATTTCATTTCCCATCGAGAATGTGCAAGAAAAAGAAGACAAAAATTCTAACATATGGGTGAAAGAGATCAATACAAAATCAAAGTGAGGAGGCCCCTCCCATCCGTGGTTTTAGCGTGCGGGGGTCTTCCTGTTTGATAAATGGTTTTATCATGATTTTGATGATTTTATTTTTATACCAAAATAATGTTTTTAAAGGTTGTCCAAATACTCCTAAATGATTTAAAATGGTTTTAATATTTTCCGGTGTATTTTCTCAAGTTTATTTTCGACAATATTGGACAACACATTTAATGATTTTATGTCAATGGATTTTTACATCGAAACTATGTTTCTAAATGTTTTCCTAATACTCCCGATTGGTCTAAAATGCTTTTACTATTTTTCGGAGTATTTATTGGAATTTATATCGGACAACACTTTTTGTGTTAATGTGTTATTTCATCAAAACCATATTTCTAATGTTGTCCTAAATACTCCCGATCGGTTTAAAATGTTTTTACGAATTTTTTGGAGTATTTCTTGAGGTTTATTTTTGACAAAAGTCGGACAACATTTCATTTAGGAGGTCGGCCAGGTCGACTCAAAGAGGCGGCGGTACACAGGGAACAAGTTTCGTGAAACAGAAAACTTGAAACCCACAAAAATGGTCAGGGTGACCGGTCCCCATAGGGGGCGACCGGTCTCACCCCAGGGCGACCAGTCGAGCCCCCCAAGGACCGGTCTCACTGATGAATTTTGCTGTGTAATCTCTTTTCTGTTTTAACGCGCGACCGGTCGTCCTATGTTTAGACAGCAAAATTCTGACAGTTTGACAGCAGACAACATTTCCTTAAATCATGGAGTTGATTTCTAACAGCTCTTTTCTTCAATTGTCTTGCAATTTTTTACAGAGTTCAAGTCCCCAAGAGGAGCCTATCATGTACAAGACATCTCCTATAAATAGAGGAAGATTTGAAGCACAACAACAAGAGAGAACAACACAACACAACAAGATATACTCAAGCAAATACTTGGTCTTCTATTGTTATCATTCTTGTTGTAATTTGCCTAGCTTATCACTTTCACATCTTTGAGGTCTAGACTATTCTTGATTACACTTGCACTCAATTGTATAATTCATTATCGAGTTGTAATCTTGAATTTTTTGGGTTATCATTCAACACAAGATATCCTTGTGAGTGTTCTTGTGGTAAGAACACACTTGGGTGATCTAGGTGTTAGGTGTAAGAAGATTGTGGTAATCTTCTTATTGAGGTGTTGAAGAATTTGGTATTATTCAAGGTTGAAGATTGTGGTAATCTTCACAAGGTGCCGTTGAAGATTGCGGTAATCTTCAAGAGAGATTATGGTAATCTCAAAGGTGGTGTTGAAGAATAGTGTGGTGCTCTTCAAGGTGTTGTTGTGAGTTAGTGTTGTATTAATTTTGGTAATTAATAAAACCTTTTTTTCTTTTTGATATCCATCCCGGATATACTGGGGTGGTAGAGGATTAGGCCCTAGGTGGGTTGAACCTCTATAAATCGACGTGTGTTGTTTACATTCCGCACCTTAAATATTGTCTTTGAGCTTTCGGTTTGAAAAAGAGGGTAAAATCGAAAAAATGGAGATAATCTATTCACCCCCCCTCTAGATTATCGTAGCCGCTTGGACTTACAAGTGGTATCAGAGCCAAACTCTTTGGCAAGCTCGTTTCATATCGCGAGTGAAGAGAAACGATCGTCGGCTACGAATGAAGCTTATCTTATCGGCACCTCCAACACCAAGCCACCACTATTTGATTCCAATAATTTTATATTTTGGAAAGAAATAATGGAATGTTATTTACAAGGTTGCGGGTTCGATATTTGGAACATCGTCATAAATGAAGAATCCATTCCGATGATAGACACACCATACACCTCCAAATCTTTCAAAGAGCTCAATCATGAAGAGAAGAAAATCATCTCCTTAAACGGTAAAGCTCTCAATATTTTGTATTGTTTACTTACTAAGTTGGAATATGAACATATTATAGGAATTCGATCGGCACATGAAGTATGGCAAAAATTAGAAGCCATCTATGAAGTATATGCAAATGAAAGGAGTCAAACAAAAGCATCTACTTCTCAAAGGAATACAAGGTCAAATCTAAGGAACAAGCCTTTTACAGCTTCCAACTATGAAGTAGTCGAACAATGTTTTATGGGCATCGAAGAAGAAAATGAGGCATGTCTTAAACCCTCTACTTCCTATGATATTGTCATTCAAAATGATTATAGTGATTTGCAAAATGATTTTGATGATCTTCAAAATGAATTCCAAAGTTTACTAGTTAAGTACAAAAATTTGAAAAAGGAATTCAATGTTTTGAAAAATGAAAAGGATAGTTTATTTACTTCCTATGAATCACTATCATGTGCTCATACCACCACACTTGACAAGGTTGAAACCTTGAAAAATAAAATAGTACTCTTGTCGAGGATATGAATTGCATGAAAAATGATTTATCAAAATCAAACTTGAGTACCAATATATTGCCCAATATTGTGAATGATAATGGTTGGGATAATTTGAATAGTGAACTTGATCATGAGCTAATATTGTCAAGCATATGAAAAAGAATCGAGTTTCTATGCATGTTAGTAATATTACTTGCTTTTTCAATGTAAGAAGGGACACGCCAGTAAATACTTGTCGGGCTAGAAATAGCTCAAATTATTGTTGGAGACCTAAAAGTCTCAAAGCTAATCCCAAAGGACCCAAGCACTTGAGGGTACCACAAAACAATGTTATATTAGGTACCGTGAAATAATAATCGAAGAAAATTCATACCGCCAAGAAGACATCAAATGACCATTTCATTTGATCAAAGGAGAAAACACCTTCAACAAAGTCATTTTCCAAGAAGAGAAATAATCAAAAATGGGATGAACAAAATCCTTGGAAATGGCAAAGACATCATCAACAAGATGATTTTCCAAGAGAAAGACACTTTCGAAAATGGGAAGACCACAATGCTTGGAAATGGAGCAATTGGAGAAACCACCATCAACATGAAGATTTTCAAATGGGAACATATCATCAACAATGGGAACGACACAACCCATGGAAATGGCGAAATTGGTAAACCGTATCTCCCTATTTAAATATGCATTTTATTTTTGCATGTTTTTATTTGTGTTTAAATTGCAAAATGGGTTTTAAAATTTATAAGGTCTTCTATATATATTTATGTGTTTTTAAAATACTTTGAAAAATGAGACCTTACATGTTGTGGACTTACTTAGACTTATATGTTTTTATCTCTTATGGATTTTTATAGCATTATCATTATTGTGATATCTCTCGTTGCTTAGCCTACACATGTATTATTATGTTTGTGTCAAATTTGGTTTAAGAATTGTGTAGAATTTACATATCTCTTTCAATGGCTATCTACTCGTAATATATCAAGAGAAATATGAACTATCGAGGTACGCTCATTATTGTTATTCATATCATAGACTCGATACATGTTGTGCCATATGCCTATGTGCTTATTAAGAGGGTGTTTTGATTTTTGAAAAGACATTATTTGACATAGCTTGCTTTATCCAAGTTTTGTAAAGGGTTATATTTTATTTTGATAAAATAATTGATTCACTAAGTTATGCATTTTATTGCACATATAAATACCATTATTCTTGGATGCTTATGTCAAAGCTCTTGTTCATATGATTCTTGTAAATGAAGTCTCAACTATGTGCTCTCGCATTTTAATATTTCAAAAGAGACCTTATATAGCTTTCTACAAGCTTATTTGAACTTACATGTTGTATTATATTCTTGATAATTTTCTTTAAGCATAGTATGTGTTACTTGTAACGACCCGCCTTCCAGATCGACGACTGTCCCCACAAACCAACACAAGTCTTTCCAGCGCACTTTGTCCTCACTCACGCGCACCCGAGAGAAGCGACTTCCAGGGGGTCACCCATCCCACAATTGCTCTAGGCCAAGCACGCTTAACTTCAGAGTTTTTATGAGATGAGCACCAGAAAAGAAGATGCATCTTGTTGATATGAGTAGTACCTATCAAATCTTTTAAGATATCCTCAACTGTATAGTTCCATACCTACACAGTCTCAGAATCTCCTCTTTTTCGGGTGTGGGATCGGTTCATTCATGTCCCCCTCCGCCTAGAAGCCTGCCAGGAGCCGCTCCTTGTCCGTGCTTTCTTGCACCAGCGATCACTCCCTGCCCTCTTCGGCCCTGGGCATCACAAGCCCACCAGCTTCCGCTTGGTTCGTCTCTGAACCACACCTTACTAGGAGAGGTCCCGCTCTGATACCATCTGTAATGGCCCGCCTTCCAGATCAACGACTGTCCCCATAAACCAACACGAGTCTTTCCAGCGCGCTTTGTCCTCACTCACGGGCACCCTGAGAGCAACTTCCCAGGGGGTCACCCATCCCACAATTGCTCTGGGCCAAACACGCTTAACTTCAGAGTTTTTATGAGATGAGCACCAGAAAAGAAGATGCATCTTGTTGATATGAGTAGTACCTATCAAATCTTTTAAGCTCTCATCAACTGTATAGTCCCATACCTACACAGTCTCAGAATCTCCTCTTTTTCGGGTGTGGGATCGGTTCATTCATGTCCCCTCTGCCTAGAAGCCTGCCAGAGCCGCTCCTTGTCCGTGCCTTCTTGCACCGGCGATCACTCCCTGCCCTCTTCGGTCCCGGGCATCACATTACTTGCTATAGTATCTCTATTATTCGATATTACTATGCTTTTGTGCAAGATTCTTTGTTGAGATTTTGCAGAAATATTTGGTATTTCGTAACAAGTTTGATGAACAAGGCAAGGTTAGTAATTCAAAGAAAGGTATTGTCAAGAAGAAGGTATTGATTTTGATGTAATATTTGCACTCATAGCACATTTAGAAGTTATTTGCACTTTACTTGCTCATTCTTGTTTTTGAGAAAATTTCAAGCTTTACCAAATGGATGTTAAATCCAATTTTCTAAATGGTTTTATTCAAATATAAGTCTATCGGAGTTTAAAATTTTAGGCCAAATGATTTTTATAAAAGGCCTTGTACGGTTGATAATAGTACCCGTGCATGGTATGATAGACTTAGTTCTTTTCTTTTGCAAAATGGTTTTATAAGAGGTAAAGTTGATACAACTCTCTTTGTTTTTGAAAATGGGCAAGATTGCTTACTTGTGCAAATTTATGTTGATGATATTATTTTTGGTGCTACTAATGAATATTTGTGCAAGATATTTTTCCAAGTCAATGCAAGGTGAACCTAAGATGATCATGATGAGGGAGCTCAAATTTGATCATTGGAATTCAAGTTCAACAATGCCAAGAAGGTGATTATATTCCACACTCAAAAGAAGAAATGAGGCATTGAAGAAGAAAGAACCATCTCAACCTATATGGCTACAAATGCGAAAATTGACAATAGGTTGAAGTAGGCATGTTGATTGACAAACAAATTCGAGGTATGTTCATCCTAGTTTATTACTCCTTAGACTCGACATTTTATATGCCTTATGTCTATATGCTCGACTCAAAAACTATCCCAACGAATCTCATTAAAGTGCCGCTAAAAGAAATTTCCAAATATTTGTAAGGCACTTCTTCGTATGACTTGTTGTATCCAATATCTTAAAATGTTCTTATTTTCGGGATAACAAGTCCGGTGATAATAATTTTCTTTCAAAATATGGTTCGTCATAATTGAATTAAACATATTGAGATTCGATATTTTTTTGGGATTGCATGTTTTAACAAAAACTTGAGATGTGTTTAATTCCGTCTCAAGGATAACTCGCGGACTTTTTAATCATACACCACCGAGCATTTTAATCCATTTCGAGCGTGATTATGACATAATGTATATTGAATGATGTCTACGTTTGCATTTTGCACGTTTTTAAAACTTAGGGGCGAAAAAAATCGGATTTTTGGATCAAAATTAGGATTTTCAAAAGCAGTGAACCGGTGGGGTGCGCAAGGCGAGGGTCGACCGGTCACCCACCGCTCGGCCGGTCGCCCACTTCGCCGTCGGCCCCTAGCCCATGTTGTCGCCCATGCTTAAGTTTGGTTAAAACCGTCTCTCGTTATTGTATTTTGGCAGTTTAAGGTTTTTCCTCTCTATTTCGTCCTCTTTGCAAATTTCACACATATTTCACTTCAAATGTGTTTTATTGCATACATTTCATATCTTGGATGTATTTAGGCTCGATTATCATCATCATTGCTCGTCTTTACCGATTAAATGGTAAGAATTCTACTTCCTTATCTCAATTGGGTTGAACCTTGAGAACTTGGCCTATATGTATTTTCTTGATGAAATTTGTATATGTTTGTGATGATATTGTTATTTATGATATATTGTATTGTGTTTAAACTGATTTGGTGATGAAAAACTTGGCTTGATTGCATTTACAAGGGCTATATATATCTTCTTCAATTTTTTACGCATGCCAAACGTTCGATAAAATTTCTCAATGAAAAATTCATCACCTACATGATTCTCTCGATTTCAAAAGCCTTGTATATTTATAGAGATCATTTTGCAAATCAAATGAGTTTTCATAAGCTTCTACAAGTCGTATGATCGACTCTTTCCTCCTATTTGGTCTATAAGCTTCAATGTTCAAATAGCTCGATACATCGATTTAGTTACGCACTTTGATATGATTATATGATGTTTTTATCGTGCTAACACTCTTTTTGATGATTCCAAAGGGGGAGAAACATGTTATAAGCTTATTAGCTCATAAAAGCTAAAATAAACTCGAGAAAGTAGCTATAAGCTATGGCTTCCTAAAGCCATAAGTTATGCATTATACTTAGTCAAATTGTTGTATGATGGACTTATATACTTGTCTAATGATGTTTTGTTGACAGGGGGAGCTTATAAGCTCTTGAACCTAAGATCAATATGTAAAAGCTAAGCTTTTAGCTTGTGGTTGATTGCTTTTACATTACTCTTGTTGTGCATATTGATAGGGGGAGATTTTGCTATATATAATTGTATATCTCTACTCTCATCCTTGTGGTTATATTGCGTAGAATGTTGTTGGTCACAACGGATAGTTATTTTTAACCGGTAAAAATGTTTTGTTTTCAAAATCGACCTCGTTAAAATTGTTTTGGTTTGTAATCATCAAAAAGGAGGAGTTTGTTTGATAAATGGTTTTATCATTTTATTTTGATGATTTTGTTTTTATACCAAAACAATGTTTTTAAAGGTTGTCCAAATACTCCTAAATGATTTAAAATAGTTTTAATATTTTCCGGAGTATTTCCTCAAGTTTATTTTCGATAATATTGGACAACACATTTAATGATTTTATGTCAATGGGTTTTTACGTCGAAACTATGTTTCTAAATGTTGTCCTAATACTCCCGATTGGTCTAAAATGATTTTACTATTTTTTGGAGTATTTATTGGAATTTATATCGGACAACACTTTTTGTGTTAATGTGTTATTTCATCAAAACCATATTTCTAATATTGTCCTAAATACTCCCGATCGGTTTAAAATGTTTTTACGAATTTTTCGGAGTATTTCTTGAGGTTTATTTTCGAAAAAAATCGGACAACATTTCATTTAGGAGGTCGATCGGTCGACCAAAGAGGCTACCGGTACCTGGGAACAAGTTTCATGAAACAGAAAACTTGAAACCCACAAAAATGGCAGGGGGTGACTGGTCCCCATAGGGGTGACAGTCGCACCCGAAGCGACGGTCGAGCCCCCCAAGGACCGGTCCCCCTGATGAATTTTGTTGTGTAATCTCTTTTCTGTTTTAGCGCGCGACCGGTCGCCCTATGTTTTGACAGCAAAATTCTGACCGTTTGACAGCAGACAACATTTCCTTAAATCATGGAGTTGATTTCTAACAGCTCTTTTCTTCAATTGTCTTGCAATTTTTTACAGAATTCAAGTCCCCAAGAGGAGCCTATCATGTACAAGACATCTCCTATAAATAGAGGAAGATTTGAAGCACAACAACAAGAGAGAACAACACAACACAACAAGATATACTCAAGCAAATACTTGGTCTTCTATTGTTATCATTCTTGTTGTAATTTGCCTAGCTTATCACTTTCACATCTTTGAGGTCTAGGCTATTCTTGATTACACTTGCACTCAATTGTATAATTCATTATCGAGTTGTAATCTTGAATTTTTGGGTTATAATTCAACACAAGATATCCTTGTGAGTGTTCTTGTGGTAAGAACACACTTGGGTGATCTAGGTGTTAGGTGTAAGAAGATTGTGGTAATCTTCTTGTTGAGGTGTTGAAGAATTTGGTATTCTTCAAGGTTGAAGATTGTGGTAATCTTCACAAGGTCTTTCATTGAAGATTGTGGTAATCTTCAAGAGAGATTGTGGTAATCTCAATGGTGGTGTTGAAGAAGAGTGTGGTGCTCTTCAAGGTGTTGTTGTAAGTTGGTGTTGTATTAATTTTGGTAATTAATAAAACCTTTTTCTTTGAAATCCATCCCGGATATACTGTGGTGGTAGAGGATTAGGCCCTAGGTGGGTTGAACCTCTATAAATCGACGTGTGTTGTTTACATTCCGCACCTTAAATATTGTCTTTGAGCTTTCGGTTTGAAAAAGAGGGTAAAATTGAAAAGATGGAGATAATCTATTCACCCCCTCTAGATTATCGTAGCGCTTGGACTTACACTTCCTACCAGGGTCTTAGCAGGGTGAGGTTTTCCTTCGGGTCGTAGCGAAGGATGTTAGTTACTAGGACCCCCGTGAGGAGGCCCCTCCTATTCAGGGTCTTAGCCGGAAAGGGTCTTCCCATCCGGGTCATAGCCGGATGAGGTCTTCCCTCTAGGGTCTTAGCTAGAGAAGTTTAATTACTATGACCCCCGTGAGGAGGCCCCTCCCACCCGTGGTTTTTGCGTGTGGGGGTCTTCCTACCTAGGGTTTTAGCCGGGTGATGTATTCCCCTTCAGGGTCGTAGCTGGAGGATGTTAGTTACTAGGACCCCCGTGAGGAGGCCCCTCATATTCAGGGTCTTAGCCGGAAGGGGTCTTCCCATCCGGGTCATAGCTGGATGAGGTCTTCCCTCTGAGGTCTTAGCTAGGAGAAGGTTAATTACTATGACCCCGTGAGGAGGGCCTCTCATCGGGTCTTCTTAGGGCAGGTCTTCCCACCCGTGGTCTTAGCCGGATGAGGTCTTCCCCTCCGGGGTCTTAGTCGGAGGAGGTTATTTATGAGGATCTATGAGGAGGCCCCTCTTATCCAGGGTTTTAACTTAGGAGGGATGGGGTTTGGTGAGAGCGCCGAATGGTCATTGATCATGGCCATATTTGGTAATGAGCTACATGTAAGGGATCATAGTAGAAATGTGAAGGCAATTTATTCATTATATGAAAATGACAAATTTTACACCATGTGGGCTGAAATAGACTGAAACGAGAATAAAAGATGTTTAACGTCTCCTCTGCGGAAAATTTCTCAATGATAGTATTTCCGTAGGTTGTTGATATTCCATGCGCGGGGAACGTTCTTGCAATCTAGATGTTGCAGTCTGTAGGCTCCTGGTGTTACCAGTTCAATCACCTTGTACGACCCTTCCCAATTAGGGTCCAATTTTTCGATTGGTCTGAAGACTCTGACTTTCCTCAATACGAGGTCTCCCACTTGAATACTTCAGGGGCGCACTCGAGAATTGTAAGCTCTGGCCACCCTCCTCTTGTAAACTTTGGATCTGTTGAAGGCCTTATCTTTGAGTTCTTGATCATGTCCAAGTTGATCATCATGCTCTTTGAATTACATTACGGAGAATAGGTTGACACCCCTTAGGTTTGGTTCACCTATTTCTGCGGGGATGACTTATTCGGTTCCATAGGCGATGAATAAAGATTCACTGTGGATCCGGTGTTGTTCGATAAGCCCATAACACGGCGGGGAAGTTCTTCGCCCACTTCCCCTTAGCTACTCCCAATCTGGTGTTTATATGGTGGAGCATGATGCACGGTTAGTCACTTATGCCTGTCCATTGGCTCAGGGTTCCCACTAGTGTAGAGAACTGATTGATCTTTTTCTCCTAGAACCATTGTTTTAAGTTAGCTCATTGGAATGAGTTCCATTTTGACACCAATGCTTTGGGGATCCTGAGCAGGACATATGATATTCTTCCACAAGAAGTTGATAACATCTTTTCTCGATATATTCACGAGTGGCTCTGTTTCCACCCATTTAGTGAAATAGTCAACCACTATGATCAAGAATTTTTCTAAATTTGGAGCTAATAGGAAAGGTCCGACTATGTCCATCCTCCACTGCGCAAAGAGGCAAGGACTCTGCAACTACTGTAGTGCCTCGGTGGGTAAATGTGTTTTTATTGTATACTCTTGGCATGGGCAGAAATGTCTCCCCAATGTTTTGGCATCCTTCAAGAGAGTTAGCCAAAAGTAGCCTTGTCTTAAGGTCTTTATGGCTAGCGCCTTTCCGGCCGAATGATGTCCACAACTTCCTTCATGAACTTCTCTAAGTACATAGTAGGCTTCTTTAGGAGCCAAACACTTCAGATATGGTTGGGAGAAACCTTTTTGTACAACTCTCCATCTATCATCACAAAGTGGTAAGCTGTGTTCCTCAGTCTTTGGGTGTCCACGGGGAGTCAGGGATGATTCCGAGTTCCAAAATACTAAAAGATCTCATTCTTCTATGACGAGGTTTGTTGTATGGTATTAAGCTCCTCAGCTTCGGGTTTCTCTAGTTCCGGATGGCTAGCTACTAAGAGTGTGATAGCTCTACTATCGGTGGCGGCCATAGAGCTAGCTAGACGAGCGAGTTGGATGGATTTTGTGTTCTCCCCGCATGGAATTGGTGTTACCACGAACTTCTCAAATTTGTTCATTAACTCCTTGACCGCACTAAGGTATTTGGCCATATTTTCCTCTTTGGCCTCGTAAGTCCCATCTACTTGGCTGGCCACAAATTGAGAATCGGTGAAGGCTGTAATCCTCTTGGCCCCGACAACGAAGGCTAATTTTTCTCCTATCAGTAAGGCTTCATACTCCACCTCATTGTTGGAGGCGAGGAATTCGAACTTTACTGAATACTCGAGCTGGTCTCCCTGTGGGCTTTCCAGCACAATTCTGGCTCCAATTACCGAAGAAGTAGAGAAACTATCTATGTTCAGTCTACATTTTACGGGTGGATTATCTATCTCCATTCCGTTCATCTCCACCAAAAAATCGGCTAAAACTTGAGCTTTGATGGCTCCACTTCCCAAAGAAGGGGAAGAACCATCTACATCAGTGAGCATTTGCTTCAAAGGGTGATTGGTCAAGACCATAATTGGATGTGATTGAAAGTATGGCCTGAGTTTCCGAGCATAAGTAACCAGGGCCAGTGTCGCTTCTCTATGTAAGTATAATGAGTTTATTCATCCAAGACGCTGCTTGGTGATCTCGCTGATCCTCCTGGACCAAAACGCCCCCTTTGAGGGCTTCTTGGATACTAACATGTATAGATATAAAGTCTCCCCTTCTTTCGGCTTTGTCAGAAGTGGAGGTGAGGACAAGTATGCCTTCAAGTCATTGAATGTTTGTTGACATTCTGGAGGCCACTCAAATTTCTTCTTCACACGTAGGAACTTGAAAAATGGCAGCGGATGAGATAAAGTGGCTCAGAGCAGCTATACAACCAGTTACTTTCTGCATATCTTTTGCATTGGCGGTGGCGGCATGTTCGGGGATGGTCGATCTTCTCGGGGTTAGCCCGATTCCTCACTCGGAGAACATGTATCCCAAAAATTTACCCCCATGTACCTTGAAGGAGCATTCCGCGGGGTTCAACTTCATTCCATAAGTCTTCAATACATTGAAGCATTTTTCTAAGTATGTAGCGTGATGAGCCACCCGGGTACTCCTCACTAGCATATCATCAATATAGACTTCCATGTTTCAGATTTTTATATGATCTTGAAAATGCGGTTGACCGATCTTTGATAAGTTGCTCATGTGTTCTTTAGTCCAACGGGCATGATCTTTGTAACAATAGATCCTCTATTCGATTCTGGCCATTTAAGTCTCCTCCTGATTTCTCCTCTGCCAATTGTATTTGATTTGACCCTTGAAAGGCATTCAAAAAGCTGAGGAGTTTGCATCATAAGGTTGTGTCTACTAGCTGGTCAATCCGGGGATCGGGAACGGATCATTCGGACAAGCCTTGTTCAAGTCTGTGAAATCAATGCACATTGTCCATTTTCCATTGGGCTTAGGGATGAGCACCATATTAGCCATCCATTTTCGGATATTGTATGGGTTTGATGTATTTTGCTTCGAGGAACTTGTTCACTTCTTCATTTATTGCTTTGCTTCTTTTTAGCTCAAGGCTCTTCTCTTCTACTTCACTAGTTTGTAGGTCGGGTCTACGGCCCAGTGTGAGCGACGAAGGAGAGTCTCTTGCAAGTCTTTCATCTCCCAGGCAAACACTTGTGCATTTCTCCTGAGGACTTCAATGATTTCTTGCTCCATGGGCTCTAGCTCAGTCCCAAGTCGTATAGTTCTCATTTCGTCAGTTGGGTCCAAGACCAATAGTTTGATCTGCTCTACTCCTCAAGTTTGGATTTTTCCTTTAGCTTGTGTGCGTTGGAGTCTTCTTCTTCTTGAGGTTCTTCAAGGCAATCTTTTTCTTGGAGAAGGCCCATTCCACGGAGTAATCGATTCGTTCAAAGCTCCAGTTCCCAAGCTTGGGGGTCCTCCTTCCAAGTGGTGTGATGACACTCCTAGGCTACATTCCTGTCTCCACGTTCTTCTCCAATCCCCTCTGGGATGGGGAATTTCAACCTTTGTTGGTAGACGGAAGCAATGGCTTTGAATGCATTTAAGGATACACGAGTAATGATCACATCATACATCAAGGGGCATTAACCACTGCAAATCTCACCATCTTCGTGACCCAGCGTGGGTAGCTTCCCAATGAGAGGGAAAGCGTCACCTCCCCGAGGATGGGGATATTCTGCTGACTGAGGTCCTATAGTGTTTTAGTGACTTCAGTTAGAGATGAGTATTCGAATCTAGCCA
This sequence comes from Rehmannia glutinosa, assembly GCA_016081115.2. Taxonomy (NCBI): domain Eukaryota; kingdom Viridiplantae; phylum Streptophyta; class Magnoliopsida; order Lamiales; family Orobanchaceae; genus Rehmannia; species Rehmannia glutinosa. The sequence continues at coordinate 46,071,048 of CM071926.1, forward strand.
ATGAAATGCGTTGCGATAATATGCCCATGGAGCTACCAATGTCCACCAATGCTCTCTTCACTCAAAAGTTGGCTACAACTACATAGATGACGAAGGGTGCTGCTAGGTGTTCTCTTCCCCGAGCTCTAGGCGACAGGTCTTCTTCATCAAAGATTATCTCCTCCTAGGGCTTCTCCACGTAGTATGCCCGGGTGAAATATAGCATGTTGAAAATGCACTCCTCTTGAGCTGCCAGAAGGGCTTTCTTCGCACGAGTTGTGTATCACATTTTGGTCGTCCATATCTTTCGAGAAATCGTGTGCGTCTAAGCCTTGTTCCCATAGATGGCAGAAATAATCTTACTTTTACGACAGATTACTCCAAAGCTAAAGTTTTGCTAAAGTCCTTCTTCCCAAAGGGAAGTCTTCAAGTCTTCTTCTCCGGGAGCTAGAAGTTCTTTAGACGGAACTTGTCGCACACATGCAAATATTAGAGGGCCCCGGAGTTGTTCCAAAGAGATCCTTCTGACGCTCAAGTCAGCACAGTGATCGAGAGAGAATAAGACAATAAACGAATATTGAATTAAATGCGTAGGAGTATTTATGATAACTTAAAATGAAGAGGATGGACCTTTTTATACCTGAGTAGTAGGAGAAATCAGCTTATGGGCGATTAGGACTCCTTTAGGCCAGGTTATTCCATTAATAGCCCATTGGGCAATTAATACTAAATCCATATATAAACTGAATTATATATTTAATAATTAAATATCGTTTTTGTCCCTAACAATTTTCAAGTTCTTATTAAATTATTTTCAAAATGTATATATGTATATATAACTATTTATTTGTGTTTTTTAGGGCCTTGTTTTTCTTTTGGCCATGGGCCCCCTAAAAGTCAAGATTAGCCCTGCTTCTAGTCTAAATAGTAATGTTGAAGTTCTAAAATTATACATCAAATAGGTTTTGAGTCGATTATTTAATAGGTATGGTCTACTTTTCTAATATATATAAATTTAATGAATGTTGAAGAATTCTTTGTTAGGGAATTAGTTGCTATATATTTTTAGTCTTCAATAAGCTAATATCATGAAGAAGGCCAAACACTCCACATTACATAGGTTTTGGCTACAAATTCGTCAAATTATACAAATATACAATTGTTGTCTATTTTTATAGTAGTTTATTTGGCGTGTTAATAATGAATAATTATTTGTTATAGAATTGCTTAAACATAATACAAAAATTTATGTGAGACCGTCTCACGGATTTAGAGTCCTATGTGATCTCTCATATTTCTCTCTACTTACTCCCCATCTTTTCTCTCTCCTCTCATCGGCCCCCTCCTCTCTCTTCTTATCATCTGCAAACCAAATCTTTCATGGTCCCTTCTCTCTCTCTCCATACCATCCGCAAACCAAATCCTTCATAGTCCCCCCCTCTCTGTCTCTCTGTCTCTCTCTCTCTCTCTCTCTCTCTCCTCACATCTCACTTCTCTGGTGGTCCCTCTCTCTCTTCTCGTGGTCCCCTTTTCTCTCTCTCCCAACATCCCTCATTTATCTCTACATGCATTAAACAAAGGAAAAAAATGAGGAAAATAAAGTATCACTTCTTATGAAAAAAAGTATCACATTTAGACTCGAAAAAATCACTTCTTATGAAAAAAATATCACTTCTTATTAAGGCGTAGTTGCAATTTTGGTCATGTAAGTATACGAGAGTGACATATTTGGTCCTATAAGTATCTTATGTAGCAATTTTCGTCTTTTAATTGCAAAGGGGTGCCATATTTGATCCTGTAAGTATCCTATGTAGCAATTCAGGCCCCGTACATTTAACTTTTATGCAATTTTAGTCTCATAAGTTTTATTTTTGTGCAATTTTGGTCCCAAATGGGTAAGTCATGTGTCACTCTTTCAAGACCAATATTGCACAAACTTAGAACTTATGGGACCAAAATTGCACAAAAATCAAAACTTGGGGGACCGAAGTTGCTACATAGCATGCTTAGTGGACCAAATATGCCAATTTTTAATACATACGGGACCAAAATTGCTACACAATAATTACAGGAATAGATATGCCACCTCTTTATATTTATAGGACCAAAACTGCAATTAAGCCTTTTATTAAAAATAATGTCACTTTTTATTAAAACAAAATCACTTTTTATGAATAAAGTATCACTTTTTATTGAAAAGGGTATCACTTCTTATTAAAACAAATATTACTTTTTATTAAAACTAAAATATCACTTTTTTATTAAAAAAGTACCATTTTCTATTAAAAAATATCCCTTTTTATTAAAACAAATATTACATTAATAAAGTATCAGTTTTATTAAAAATGTAACATTTCTTATTAAAATAAATACCACTTCTTATTAAAAAAAAGTATCAATTTTTATTAAAATTATCAATTCTGAAAAGTATACGCTTTTATGAAAAGTATTATATTTTTGGTGAGATTTTTATATCTAAAATAGTGTGTGTAGAGAGAGAGAGAGAGAGAGTGAGAGAGAGAGGAGGGGACCACAAGAGGAGTGTGATGTGAAGAGAGAGAGGGGACCATGAGAACATATCACGTGAGAGATAAGGAGAGAGAGGAGTATGGGACCAAGAGAGGGGAGATGGACCACTTAGGGTTCCGTCCACAGAATTAGATCTGTGAGACGGTCTCACAAGAGACTTTCCCTATACATAATTAGACTTTGATAAACTCATGTACTGAATGATTACACTTGGAACAAAATCATTTATGAGTTTTAAATATTAATGGAATTCAGTTTGATTTGCTATATATAGTCAAAATCCAAATACAAAAATATTTTTCTTCCTTTTTCTTTATCTATATATCAAACTAATATATATATATATATATATATATATATATATGAGAGAGAGAGAGAGAGAGAGAGAGAGAGAGAGAGAGATTAATTCAAATAAGACCACTCCCCATGTGTAGGACTGTAGGGACTTTTTTGAGTCATTAAATTAATTTAACGTTTTAGATGGTTTAGATCTTATCTCATATTTTAGGATAGTAGAGGGAATCTTGCTGCCAGTAAGGGTTTTTGTGTATTTTCGTTTTTTTTTTCCAGATTTTTCACAGAGGGCATTTATGTAATTTAATCTTTAATTATAAGGTAAAGAAAATCTTACCATATCATTTTCCTGCGATTGGAGGGTGATCAGTTGTCTTTCAAAGTTCACGTCTCATCAGTTTCTTCTTCATTTGAACTTTCTCTGACCGATTTCTCTGTAACTTTTTTTTATTATTCGTCTGAAGAAAACCCTAGTTTGGGCCGCGTTCACTGTATGCAAGGGGTCGCTAAGTTTTGCACGAGATTTGTGGAGATCGAAGTCTTGTTGAAACCAACTTTCCAAAAATCGAAGGTATTGGGTTAATTCTATTTGTTTTTGAATTTCTTTTAACGAGGTTCATTTTTTGTTCGCACAAGTGTTTGAATGGAGTTCGTTTTTCTTCTCTATTCTGTAATGATTGTTGTTTGCTTATCTTTTCTTAAAAATATGTTGCTATGTTTTTGAAGGAAAATTGTTCTTTCTTTTGTTTGGTCTTTGTGGATTTTTGTATTATATTATTTCTGATATTTAGACTACATAGTACAACCAAGTCTTGTGAAAATAACAAATGTATATTGTATTTGTGCTTTCTGTATATTTATCATATATAGTTTGCATATTTAGTTAAGACTTTTTGCGTTTGGTAAATATTGAAAGTTATTTTATTAAACATTACGTGTCATATGTTAGTGCATATATGAATATATTGTTTTGCATATTTAGTTCATTTACTCTGTTTTGGGGTTCTGATGAAGAGTGTATTTTTTTGTTTTATTCGCTAGTTTTACGGATATGTTTTATGAATAGTTAGGTCAATTTAAAATCATATGTAGAATATAGTCAATGAATAAAGTTATGTTGAAGGTTACATTGTTTGATTTTTTTTTTTTTTTTTTGTTTTTCAAGTGCATATTAAACATGCAGTGTATTATATGGTAAACATGAAATATATATAAGGTTAATATGCAATATAATATTGCCTTAGAGCAAGTCTCATGTCAGACGGTCTAACCGTTCGACGGAGCCCCAACAATCAATCAAAACCCATACCCAAATATCAACCCGACAACCCGATCCAACCCCCTAAAAAAACTCCAATATTTCCTGTTACTTTCCCTTTCTTCTCCTATTTTTATTTAGTTGGTTTCTTTTAAGAAACACCTGAAGGAGACTTGACTGACAGCGAATCCAAACAAGGCAACCATTCATATTCACCTATTTTTTCCACGAGCTCAGATCAGGATGTGGGATTAATACCTAAAAAACATGAAACGCTTCGATTGGAATGCTCTTGCTCGATTCCTGCAACAAGGCAACATTATAAAATGAATTATTAAAATCAAACATATTTTTGTAATACTGTTTAAGGGGTATTATCCTATTCGCTTTGTCAGATGTATCAAAGGTTATGTGAGTAAAGCCATGCATTATTTTTTCATGAAGTATAATATACACAGGATAGTGTAGGTGACGCTTATTGGAAATGTGGAATTGAAACTCAAGCTTCTAGTGGAGTATAGGAATCTGAGAGATTAAGTCAGTGTTGCTAATTTGTTACTTTGGAAATTGAACTTTTAGTTAATATGTAAGATAGAAGAGGCAAAAGTATTGCCTTGGGTTAAAATAGAAATCAAATGTGACTGCTTCTGGTAGATTACAATTATTTGAAGATTTTTTTTTGCGCCTCTTTTTTTCACTATTTACCTGCTTCGAGTTTATGAATGATATTGTAATCAATTGTTTAGACTGAGTGTCTGGGTAAAACTTGTTTTTGTGTGGTTTAATTATCATCTGCTGAAACAGAGGCAACTAAAGATCCATCTTTTCGCTGCTCGATTTAAGGAGCAGCATGGTGATGTTTCTGGAGCTCTTTCAACTAAGATGATAAAAAAGATCCATTTAAAGGGAGGCAGCATACACATTTAACTCAAGGGAACTACTAAATGATACATTAGTATCAGCTAATACTTTTATGGAGAAACGCTAATACATTTTATAAAAAAAACTAATACTTTGCAGAAACACTACTAAAATACTCTCTAGGAAATTACTAATACTTTTTCGAGAAACTACTAATACATTTCCGATGGACAACTAATACATTTCAGGAGAAAAATTTAATTATATTCAGGGAAACAACTAAAATACCTCTCTAGGGAACTACTAATACTTTTTCGAGGAACTACGAATACTTTTTTGAGGGACGGCTAATACATTTCGGGAGTATATTCATGAGAAATACTAAAAACTCTTGAGGGAACTACTAATACATTTGGAAGAAATGCTAATACTTTTAGAAGGACGGCTAATACTTTTCAAGTATGATTTGTTAATACATTTCATGAGAAAAAAATTAATTATATTCGGAAACTACTAAAATACTCTCCAGGGAACTATTAATACTTTTTCGAGGAACTACTAATACTTTTTTGATGGACTGCTAATACATTTTGGTAGTATATTAAGGAGAAATACTAAAATACTCTTCACGGAACTACTAATACATTTCAGAAGAACTGCTAATACTTTTTAGAAGGACAACTAATACTTTTCAGAAGGACTATTTGTAGGTCCCAAGGGGTGTGAGTAAGGTTTAGAAGGGGGGGTTGAATAAACCTTACCAACTTTTCGATTTAGTCCTTTTGAATTAGTTCAGAGTTAATTTCACAGCTATGTCCTTGATGGACAACTAAGTTAGTTAACCAGCAGAGTTAGCCACTCCTCAGACTCGGACCGATTTTGTTGATAGAATAACTCAATTTTTGTTTAGTCTAATACTTAACTCGGCTGTGATGAGATTTTCAGCGGAAGACTTAACACCCTTGAATTTGGTTTAAATTTGTTTTAACACTTGATTTTAGCACTTTATCAAATATCAATTGGATAGCAAATTATCAGCAGATATTAAATGATATGCAGAAAGTAAATGCTGAAATGTAAATGACACAATAAATTTTATAGAGGTTCGAAGATGGGGTAATTCTTCTAATCCTCTCTTCTCCAACTCTGGAGGAATCCACTAAGTATTGATCAGTACAAAGTGGTTATCGGTCAAACGCAAGTCTTGATCATGGTGACTTGATCCTTTGGGACTCGGTCAGAGATGCCTTGGTCACACGGTGGCTTCTCGTCCGACTCAACTTCTTCACAGCATTTTGCCTTGCTACTTCAGCTTACTTGCTCAAGCTTCTTGGATTTGATCACGAAGCCCTTCAATAACTTGAGACTGGTTCGACCTTGAACCTTTCTACAATCCTCCTTGGAATGTAGACCCCTTTTGATTTTTCAAAAGTTTCCTCTTCAACAGTTTGAAGTTGTCTTTCCTTCACAACTTGGTGTTGGATTGATTTCCTTCGAAATTTAGGCTTAAGGATTTGCTTGAATAACTTGAGAATATTTTTGCAGGTTACAGCTTGAATAATAACTTGAATGTTCGTGGTTCAGGTTAACCCTCTCTCTAAGTGATTCCTCAGCCTTTTATAGTGAACTTTCAAAAATCTGCCCGTTGAAGAGATAGGCTGATTTCAAAAGTCACTTGTATTCGTTGGCTTGTCTTGTTGGAGTCCTTGATCTTGACATTTCCTCGTATTTAAATGAACTTTCGGCTTTTTAGTCGACACAAGGTGCGAGTGCTTCCCATTGGTTTATTCCTTTTGCACGCTTCTCGGGGTGAGCACTTTAAGACATGGCGACATGGAAGTATTACTTGTTTAGGTAATATTCTTGACTTACGTAATGCAATGGATTCTTTTGGTTGTCTTGACTTGACGATTGTCTTTTCCCAGGTGACTTGATGCTCCCAATCATTTGATGACTCATCTGTCACTTCAACTTGAGACTTGGCTTCTTGAGTTGACTTGACTGACACTTCACACAGCTGTATCATAGCTATTACTTCTTCAGTCGAGCTCTTGTCTTCTCTTTCTTTCTATACTCAGCTGCTTCACTGACTTCTAGTATGTCCAGGCGTAGCTGACTTGACTCAGCTAGTACAGACCCTATCTATTACAATACAAATTACAAAGAAAATGGGGTGCCAACTTTCTAGTCTAAGTTTTACATGACATTCATCAAAATCTAAACAATAAATTTCCCAACAATTTCCCCCTTTTTGATGATGCCAAAACTTAAAACATACATACAACATGTAAATAGCAGAGATACATACAGACAATGTAGAAACAGAGAATGTATGCATAGAATTGATCCTTTTATTGATCATAACATTCTTGTCCTTTACACAACTGTTTACAAAGTGTATCAGAGCATCATGGCGTTCTATATCTACGCAAAACAATATAGAAATTGCATAACTTTTATTTATTTGTGAGGAAGACTTTACACAATATGTATTTACAATAGTAAAGTACATGAAGGGGTGGACAACAACACTTCATCGCCCCATTTCTCCTTCTTTCTTCTTCTTGACTCTATCGTCTTACGGTCTCTTTCTCTTCTTCTCTTCTTCACCCTTTGTTTTCTTTTCTCGTAGGCTCTTCTGGCAGCTTCATCTTTTCTTCTTCTTTCTTGTCTTTCTTTTGGTGAGTTTGTCTTTTATTTTCTTCTTCAATCCTTTTTACATAATCAACATTCTTCCTGGCCACTTCCATGTTGGCTACTTCGTCATACCCAGCCCAATAGATCCCTCCTTTCTTCCCTGGATCTATGTATTTGATGTTTTTGGGTAGAGGTCTAGGTCTGAAATCTCTTCCTCCACTGCTTCTACCTCTTTCTCTGGGTGTGTATTATACTAGGGCCTTCTTCTTCCCATCTGAGTGACCAAGAGTGATGCTAGAGAGTCTTGCTGTCGCCTTCTTCGCACAGCTTGAGCCCTTTTTCCCAATACAAGTCCCAGGCTTGGGCCATGGGCATGCCTTCGAAGTATCCCTCGGATGCAAGCGTTTTGAATTCATCAAGCGATCCCAGGCTCGATGCAGAAGCGTGCGAAATGGTATCAGTGTCTCTTCCTACTGGAATGCCTCCGTATTGTGTCAGTATGTCCATCGCACGGGCATCCATTTTTCTTTCAACCTCCTTCATCTCTGCTTCTACTATTTTTCTCTTCTCAGACATGGGCACAGCAGAGTGTTGGAGCGCAGAGTCATTTGGAAGTTTTTTGATGATGTCGGTTTGTGACAAGTCCTTGTTGAGGGGTTCTAGCAATCATTAAATTCATGTGTTTTGAACCTTCCCCCTCAACTGCTTTTCCCTTCTCTTTCTTTTGCTCTTCAACTGTTGTTTTCTTCTGCTTCTCAACAGCTGCGTCCTTCTTCTCAGCAGTCGATCCTTTCAATGTCTTTAGGTATTCCTCTTCCCCCTTTTTGGCATCATCAAAGGAGAGAGGAACTCCTCGAAACATGCCAGCAAGCATGAAGTCTAGGCGGCTGATAGCTGAGTTTTGCTTGAAGTCTGCTGCGGAGTATGCTGCACGAAATTCTGAGCGGGTGGCTTTAGATTCGGCTGCCACCAGCTTCATTTCAGCCATAAGGAGGCTGAACTTCTCATTCAAGTTTTCCTCCACGCGCAAAAGTTCTTTGCGATGAAATTCTCGCAGCAGTTCCATTTCAGTGGTATGAGAGGCATGCATCCTATCAATATTTTCTTGCATCCTCGTCTTCATGTCAGCATTATCAGCGCTCCAGACTAGCATTTTATTGTACAATGCTTTGAAATATCGAACCCGTTCCACACGCATTGTCTGCTGTTGTTGCCACCATTCCTTGATTCTGACTATTATTCCACGCATATAAATTTTGTGAGATTTGCATCCCTGTTATCCAACCGCATATCGGTGAGGCCGGTGCCTTTCCATCTTCTCGATCTCTCGCAAAGATTGCCTTGAAGACTTCTCGAACTTGAGTTGTCACCTCCTGTCTCTCACCGCGGCCAAACATCAAAATCAAAATTTGTTGGGACGATGGTATACGAGGTATGATTTGGATCGGGTTTGTGGAATCGCATTTGCTATCTAGGCGATTCTTCATCCAGTCGGGTAGCTCCGGTGAGAAAGGGAACGTTTCTTCAAATGTATCATCACGGACATAGGGAATATGTTCAGCGGTGACTTGTGGCCGTGATGTGCCTGGTTGAGTCGATCTGCTGCGGCGTTGGGAGCCTCGTGAGATGACTCGGTCCTTGCCGCAGGCCTTGGTGTGGGGTTGGCGGTGGCGAGCCTCACGGTATCGAGCAGCTTCTTCGGCCTCGGTGGTTGCTTCTAAATGAATTTGCGTGTCCTCGTTTGCACCATCGGCGTCATCGGACGATGATGAGTCTTGAAGGCCTGGCTCATCATCAAAATTGAACTCTTGTGAGCGGCCTTGAATTCCGCCTACTCATGCTAGGAAGAACATCCTCGGTGAGTCTTTTGGACTTAGCTGGGGATGACTCGGCTTCATCTTCACCCCGGATCCGAGAAAAGTTACGTCAGGGTTGTCTTTGGAATCGTGAAGGGCACTTATCTCCTTCTCGTTGCATCAATGATAACATGAGGATGTTACAATATACGCCTCTTTACCTCGGGAAGTCTCAACCTCCCGTGTAACGCCCGAACCCATTTCGATTAGGAACATCATCGTGGTACACTTGAGTATTTATAAATAGTTTGCGGAAGCATAAAAAAATAACAATTTAAATACTAAAATGTGACTTAAAAATTTCTTAAATAAACTTAAGAGTAACAAAGGTGATAATAGTTTGATAAGAGTTACGCATTAATAAATTCATATTACATCACCATAATTTATTTTACTCAAAACACAGAAATTTTAAATATTTGGGATATATAGAACAACGCCCCACGATGTCGAGACTCCTACGCCTCGCCGCTCCCTGGTTCATCATCATTATCCGAAATGTAAAAACATTTGAAGGCGTGAGTTGTGAAACTCGATGGGAAACGTGATTGATTACACTATATAGGTCAAATAATCATAATGCAATAAAAATCATTTTTCGACACAGGGGTATCCCCACCCGTTGGCGGCATACATATGGCTCGGCCTTTTTCGACACCAGGGGTCATCCCCACCCGTTGGCAGCTTACATATGGCTCTCGGCCTTTTTTCGACACCGAAGGGTCATCCCCATCCGTTGGCGACTTATAAATAGCCCGTAGGCACATTTTAGCAATTATAAAGAGTTGACAAATATAGTATAACGATCGACATGCTTACAAAATCGAAGTTTACCCACCTTTGAAGTTTAATAGAATGCTAGTGATGAAATTGATTGTATGAGACCGTATCCGATTGCGCCGCACCTAACACAGTTAAATTCTTCAACTTAATGACATAGGACAAAGTATATACTTATTGAGTAATTTAGTCTCTTATGTTAAGCATATCTAATACGTTCTATAAAGTCAAGTAACCTAGAAAATAGGGTGTTCGGTTCCATTGTGAAAACTTTAAAAAAAACTATAGTTGACCAAAGTCAATGGTCAAAGTCAAAGTCAAAGTCAATGTCAAAGTATAACAAATTCAATTCAATTAATCCATAATTAATCACCTAAAAACAATTAATCGACTAACTACCCGTTTTAGATAAAATTTCCGATTAATCGAATCCTTAATTTATAACATCTTATCTCGAATCAAGATTCTCGATTATCTTAAAATATGACATGTCATCTCAAAAAACAAATCCCAAAAATATCTTATTCACAAAACCCGAGCTTATTGATTTAACACTTAACGTTAAAATAATCCGACAAAATTGTATCGGTTTACGTGCCAGGTACACATCACATAACATCACACCACTATTCATGTCACATCATCTTTATGTCAAATCGGTCACTATTCGTCATTCTTATCCCCAATTCTAGCTAATCCGGCACCGCCACCTTCGGTGGATGGTAGTCGGACTCTGAACGTATTTTTCAATTTTGAACTCTATTCAATTTTCCCGGTTCTCTAATTTTAAATCACTAAATTTTATCAACTTATTATCCTCAAAATCATTTTTGGAGAATAAGAATGTTTTTATGCTTCTTACACACAATACACCAAAAACACACAATTCTTTAAATTTCACCAAGAACACCAAGAACACACAATCCTTTAAATTTCACCAAGAACACCAAGAACACACAATCCTTTAAATTTCACCAAGAACACCAAGAACACACAATCCTTTAAATTTCACCAAGAACACACAATCCTTTAAATTTTACCAAGAACACACAATCCTTTAAATTTCACCAAGAACACCAAATTTCGCAAAACCTTCTTTGTTGTAGCAGTTTTTCGTATTTCAACCATATCTCCCCAACCAAACATCTGATTTACGTGAATCTTATATCGTTGGAAAGCTACGACAATTATCTACAAATGTTTCGCTAGCACGAAAATCCCAAATTCGTACGAAAAATAGGTCAAAAAGTGATATTACCTAAGAGCAGGCGTCTTTTTTCGGATTTCTGGCACAGTTCACTATTTGGGGTATAACTTGGTCTACAAAACTTCAATTGACATGATTCAAGTTGCAAATGAAAGCTAAGACATAGTTCTATAAGTATAAAACAAGGTTTGGGTTCAAATACAGCTCAAAATATCCAAAAATTCATTTTTATATAGGGTTAAATTTCTGTCCGAAAATAAAGGTATTTTCCTTCTCCAATCACAATAGAAAAATGAAATAAAAGAAACTTATTTCTAATATTTTTTTCAACTAAAGGTTGAAGATTCAAGTATAATAATGAGGTTTTTGAACATCATGTATTCACCATCAATTTATATTTCTAATGTTAGTTCTAGCATAAGATCAATACCATATCATACTTAAATGAAAAAAACAAAAATTAAAGAAAAAGATGAAGAAATCTTTACCCTTGTAGCTTATCTTCAACAATGGAGTATTTTGTCTAAGTAATGGGGTGTGAAGATGAAGTAAGGTTGTAGGGAGATTTTATAAAAAAAAACAAGAGGGCTTGGGGTAGAAAAATCCATTTTGCCCTCTTTTAAAATATCTTACAAAATTAGATATTTTCTAAAAAATCCTCAAGTAAGCTATTATAATATTTAAAAAATAAAAACCCGAGAGTTCGATTTTCTTGATGGTCGATAGTAATAAAATATAAGGTAGAAACTAAATCTTGTATTCCCAAAATATAAATAAGCACTTCTGTAAAAATTTTGGAAAATCACTTATTCGGTACAAAAATCTCAATCCTAAAATTTAAGTCCAAAACTCCATAAAATATTCATGGTATGCCATTGTGATGTCTATCCATTTCCACTACCGTAGTTAGGGGCGCAATCGGTTCCCGGATGCTCAAATAAATAAAATGCATAAAGCGAGTAAAGCGCACATTTAAAATGTAAACTAGATATTTGATGCAACATTATTCATTAATATTAATTTAAAAGTTTCAAGTAACTTAAAAAGGGTTGGGTCGTCACAACCTCCCCTACTTAAAAAATTTCGTCCTCGAAATTCGACTTACTTAGTTATGAATGTTTGGATACTTAGCTATGATCTCTTCCTCTCTCTCCCAAGTAGCCTCTTCTCTACCATGTCGGCTCCCTTTGTACTAATACTAGGGTACTTCTCGATTTCTCAACTTATGTACTTTCTTTCCCAAAATAGCGACGGGGCTCTCCTCATAAGCAAGGTTATTATCGACATCAAGTTCTCATGGTTAATGATGTGACTTGGAGTCGGCAATGTACTTCCGAAGCATAGATATGTGAAATACGTTATGTCTTGCTTTGCAAGTTACGGAGGTAGTGCCAACCGTAGCGACATCTCCTATCCTATCCAAAATTTCAAATGGTCCAATATACCTTGGTCTCAACTTCCCTTTCTTTCCAAAACGAACAACTCCTTTCAAGGGTTCAACCTTAAGAAATACTTTGTCATTTACTTCAAATTGTATGTCCTTCCTTCTTCTCATCGGCATAACTTTTTCGCTTCGGTCTTGTCTTGCCTTAATTCTATCTCGAATCTTAGCAATCACTCCAATTTGTTCTCTCAATAATCTCCGGTCCAAAAATCCTACGTTCACCAACTTCATCCCAATTTAGGTGGTGATCTCGCACTTTCTTCCATACAATGCTTCATATGGTGCCATCTTGATAGTAGCACGATAAGCTGTTATTGTAAGCAAATTCCACAAGTGGTAGATATGTCTCCCAACTTCCATCAAGATCCAACACAACCATTCGAGCATGTCTTCCAATGTCGAATTGTTCTTTTTTTCGACCGCCATCCGTTTGCGGATGATATGCGATGCTAAACTTAAGCTTTGTCTTCATAGTTGCATGCGAGACTTTCCCAAAATTTTGATGTGAAACGAGGATCACGATCGATACAATGGATCTGGCACTCCATGAAGGCTAACAATCTTCTCAATGTAAAGTCGAGCAAAACGATCCATAGTGAAAGTCATCCTTTACAGGTATAAAATGTGCGCTCTTCGTGAGTCTGCATCACGATAACCCAAATTGCATCATTTTTTCTTACGGATCTTGGTAATCTGTCACGAAATCTATAGTAATGTGTTCCCATTTCCATTCGGGAATATCCAGGGGGTTCAATAATCCTGATGGTCTCTGATGTCCGGCCTTCACTTGCTGGCAAATGAGACATCTTTCCACAAATTTTCCTATTGTCCGTTTCATATTCCTCCACCAGAAAATTTCTCTCAAGTCCCTATACATCTTTGTTTTCTCCTGGATGAGCAGTATAAGGTGTATTGTGAGCTTCATCAAGAATTTCCTTTCTCAAATCCTCATCCTTTGGCACGCATAATCTTCCATCATAGACTAGCGTTTCATCGGCGCAATTGCAAATCCCTGAATGCTTCCCCGCGAGTACACGTTGCTTCATCTTATTGAGAAAAATATCATTTTTCGAGCATCCTTTATTCGTTGCCTCAAGGTAGGTTGTACTATTAAGGATGAAATCACACATCCATTCGATTAGGTGGTCTCAAAATTTCCAACCTTAAATTGGAAAAGTCTCTTAATATTGATTCTTGTTGTGTGAGCAAAGTTGCAATCTGTCTGCTGTTCTTTCTACTGAGTGCATCTGCCACAACATTTGCCTTTCCAGGGTGATATTGAATGGTTCAATCATAATCCTTCACCAATTCTAACCACCTCCTCTGACGCATATTCAACTCCTTCTGAGTGAAGAAGTACTTCAAGCTCTTGTGATCTGTGAAGATCTCACACTTCCCACCATAAAGATGATGACGCCAAATCTTTAAGGCGTGAACTACTGCCGCTAGTTCCAAGTCATGAGTGGGGTAGTTCTGTTCATGCGTTTTTAACTGTCTTGACGCATATGCAATGACCTTGCCATTTTGCATTAGCACACATCCTAATCCAAGTTTTGACGCATCTGTATAAATTACAAATCCTTCGGTTCCATCTGGAATTGTCAAAATAGGAGATGTTACTAATCTTTGCTTAAGCTCTTGAAAGTTATTTTCACACTGGTCGGTCCCTTAGAAATTTCTCATTCTTCTTTGTCAAGTGTGTAAGTGGCTTGGCGATTTTTGAGAAATCCTGGATAAATCTTCTATAATATCCAGCTAACCCTAAGAAACTTCGCACTTCTCCTACGTTAGTCGGTGCCTTCCAATTCAATATTGCCTCCACTTTGGATGGGTCTACTTCAATTCCATTGGCAGTGACAATGTGTCCTAAAAACACAACCCTGTCTAGCCAAAATTCACACTTGCTGAATTTGGCATAAAGTTTCTCCTGCCGTAACGTTTCTAACACAATGCGGAGATGCTCTTCATGTTGTTCCTTGTCTTGCGAGTATATCAAAATATCATCTATGAAGACAATAACAAACTTATCCAGATAAGGATGGAACACCCTATTCATCAAATCCATAAACACTGCTGGCGCATTCGATAATCCAAAAGGCATAACGGTAAACTCAAAATGACCATATCTTGTTCTGAATGCTGTTTTAGGAATATCATAATCATTGATCTTCAATTGGTGGTATCCTGATCTCAAGTCAATTTTGGAGAACACACTGGCTCCCTTCAATTGATCGAACAGATCTTCTATCCTAGGCAAAGGATATTTATTCTTGATAGTCAGCCGGTTCAAGTCTCGATAATCTATGCACATTCTAAAAGATCCATCTTTCTTCTTCACAAATAGCGGGCGCTCCCAAGGTGAAACACTAGGTCGGATAAATTTCTTATCCAACAAGTCTTGGATTTGGATCTTTAGTTCTTGTAATTCCTTGGGCGCCATTCTGTATGGTGCCTTAGACATTGGTGCCGCTCCTGGCACTAAATCTATGGTGAATTCAACTTGACGATCTGGGGAATCCCCGGTAAATCATCGGGAATACGTCTAAAAATTCCTTAACCACTGCTTCATCCGTTGCCTTCCTTTCATTCCTCTCTTTCCCTTTATGTTCACCAAAAATCCTTGGCAATCTCTCTTTCGAAGCATTCTGATAGCTTTTATTGCTGACACTATCTTTACTCTAGTGTTGGTCTTTGCTCCATGAAAGACAAATCGATTCCCATTTGATCCTTCAAATTCAATTTCTCTATCATAACATTTAATGGTGGCTCGGTTCTTACTTAACCAATCTATACCCAATATAACATCGAAGTCTCTCATTTCTAGACGTCAGATCGCTTTCATTTGTTGACCACTAATAGTAAGTTCCACTTCTCTCATTTTTCTTAGTCTTAATAGTTTCTCCGAGGGAATACTTACTTCTATTGCTTCATTATTATCACAACAATTTAGTCCAAGTTTTCTCCTAAAGTTCTCGGACATGAATGAATGTGAAGCTCGTATCAAATAATACAAGTGCGGGTATGTGAAATACGGGTAACATACTGTCATGGTTTCGTTTTCCTGGGCGCTTCTCCATTAGTCGGTGCGAAAACACGAGCTTTCCCCCTTCTTGTCTTGGGGATATCCGAGCCTTGTTGAGGACCTCCTATTCTTATTCCGATGGGGCCCGATTTTCGCATTTGGGCAATTTTCAATCCGTGCCTGGTTGGTGGCACTTAAAACAGAGCCCTTCCCGCCTAAGCACTCGCCAAAGTGGTACTTACGGCAAGTAGAGCATTGGGGTACATTTCCACGGTTTGGAACTTGGCTCCCGAGTTGGTTTGAACCTTCGATTGGAGGAACGAATTCCCTTTTTGAGGAGGAACCCATTTCCTCTTTCCGTGTGATCGGGTGGTGCGGGTCGATCAAGATTCAAACTATAGGATATGATTTGAGACCTCTCAATCACTTCCCTATAGGTGGGCAACCTTAAACGATACGATACTCCCAATTTCGGCCTTAACCTCTTTCAAATCTCCTCGCCTTCCTCCCATCTCTGTGTTCACCATATGGGGTGCAAATCTAGACAATTGATTGAATTGTCTTTCATATTCCATCACCGCAACCTTCCTTGTTTTAAGTTAACAAATTCAGTTTCTTTTTGATCCCTAATCGATTAGGAAAATATCGATCAAGAACCATCCCTTTAAACTCATCCCACGTCAACTCCCTTTTCTCGCTTATCTCTGCCGGTGTCCTTTCGTGCGACGTCCACCAGGTGGGTTGCACTTTCACCTAATCAAACTTTCCACAAGACACTTTTTCGTGTTTCCGAACACTCTAGGTGATCGAAAATTCTTTCTAATTCCATGATCCACTCCTCGATTCTTGTGGGACCTCATTTCCGTGGAGTCAGGTGGTGTGAATCGTCTAAATTGTTCAACAATTTCGTTGGTGCGTGGCACCCCTCGTGGTGCAATTGGTGCATTTGGGGAGTTATTTGTTGAGCGATACCACTGTAGAGTAGTAAGAAAGTCCCTTGCAAAAATACGCCCGGTTGCTCCAAGCAGAGGAGGCTTCTGGTTCGGGTTACGCTACATGCTCGATCTTGGTGATCCGATTGAGGGCTCCTTTCGCCTAGGCCTACCACGATGTCTTCTTGGTGGTGCCATTTCCAATAATTAATCGCAATATCAAAGTATTATAGTTAACTAGTGTAGACTCATTGGAGAGTATATCCCTAAGGCAAAATTTTAATAACTAAACCCAATTTTTATTTTTCATCCAAATCTATGAATATTTTGTCAATGTATCTAAAAGCCAACTAATTGTCAATCTTGTTTGAGGACTAAGTTCAAAGGTATAAGTTCATGAAGCATCAAATTTTCTAAGTTCAAAGTTCTTTTATTCAATATGTTAAAAGCATCACTAGTTTTTCGATATTTGTCGTACTAATTCTCATAAATTTCTTGTAAAGTTCCTCTAAAGTTCTTCTTAAATCATAATCATTCTTGTATGAGAACAAGTTCATTTCATAAAATTTCCTTAAAGTAATATGCAAAAATCAAAGCATTTTATTAAAACATACCTCGGAGCGAGTGTAGGTTACGCTAGCGTGGTCGTCATTCCCATTTTTCAAGTAATTAAATTCTTACGAAAAGAAATTTTTAAAGAAAAATCATTTCTTGTCTCTGAAACATAGACCGCTCGATACCACTTGTAACGCCCGAACCCATTTCGATTAGGAACATCAGCGTGGTACACTTGAGTATTTATAAATAGTTTGCGGAAGCATAAAAAAATAACAATTTAAATACTAAAATGTGACTTAAAAATTTCTTAAATAAACTTAAGAGTAACAAAGGTGATAATAGTTTGATAAGAGTTACGCATTAATAAATTCATATTACATCACCATAATTTATTTTACTCAAAACACAGAAATTTTAAATATTTGGGATATATAGAACAACGCCCCACGATGTCGACTCCTACGCCTCTCCTGGTTCATCATCATTATCCGAAATGTAAAAACATTTGAAGGCGTGAGTTGTGAAACTCGTGGGAAAAGCATGTGATTACACTATATAGGTCAAATAATCATAATGCAATAAAAATCATTTTTCGACAGGGGTATCCCCACCGTTGGCGACATACATATGGCTCTCGGCCTTTTCGACACCGAGGGGTCATCCCCACCCGTTGGCGAGCTTACATATGGCTCTCGGCCTTTTTCGACACCGAAGGGTCATCCCCATCCGTTGGCGACTTATAAATAGCCCGTAGGCACATTTTAGCAATTATAAAGAGTTGACAAATATAGTATAACAAAGATCGACATGCTTACAAAATCAGAACTTTACCACCTTTGAAGTTTAATAGAATGCTAGTGATGAAATTGATTGTATGAGACCGTATCCGATTGCGCCGCACCTAA
The DNA here is from genome assembly GCA_016081115.2 of Rehmannia glutinosa. Classification (NCBI taxonomy): domain Eukaryota; kingdom Viridiplantae; phylum Streptophyta; class Magnoliopsida; order Lamiales; family Orobanchaceae; genus Rehmannia; species Rehmannia glutinosa. The sequence continues at coordinate 46,089,310 of CM071926.1, forward strand.
CACGATTAAATTCTTCAACTTAATGACATAGGACAAAGTATATACTTATTGAGTAATTTAGTCTCTTATGTTAAGCATATCTAATACGTTCTATAAAGTCAAGTAACCTAGAAAATAGGGTGTTCGGTTCCATTGTGAAAACTTTAAAAAAACTATAGTTGACCAAAGTCAATGGTCAAAGTCAAAGTCAAAGTCAATGTCAAAGTATAACAAATTCAATTCAATTAATCCATAATTAATCACCTAAAAACAATTAATCGACTAACTACCCGTTTTAGATAAAATTTCCGATTAATCGAATCCTTAATTTATAACATCTTATCTCGAATCAAGATTCTCGATTATCTTAAAATATGACATGTCATCTCAAAAAACAAATCCCAAAAATATCTTATTCACAAAACCCGAGCTTATTGATTTAACACTTAACGTTAAAATAATCCGACAAAATTGTATCGGTTTACGTGCAGTACACATCACATAACATCACACCACTATTCATGTCACATCATCTTTATGTCAAATCGGTCACTATTCGTCATTCTTATCCCCAATTCTAGCTAATCGGCACCGCCACCCGGTGGATGGTAGTCGGACTCAATGAACGTATTTTTCCAATTTTCGAACTCTATTCAATTTTCCCGGTTCTCTAATTTTAAATCACTAAATTTTATCAACTTATTATCCTCAAAATCATTTTTGGAGAATAAGAATGTTTTTATGCTTCTTACACACAATACACCAAAAACACACAATTCTTTAAATTTCACCAAGAACACCAAGAACACACAATCCTTTAAATTTCACCAAGAACACCAAGAACACACAATCCTTTAAATTTCACCAAGAACACCAAGAACACACAATCCTTTAAATTTCACCAAGAACACCAAGAACACACAATCCTTTAAATTTCACCAAGAACACACAATCCTTTAAATTTTACCAAGAACACACAATCCTTTAAATTTCACCAAGAACACCAAATTTCGCAAAACCTTCTTTGTTGTAGCAGTTTTCGTATTTCAACCATATCTCCCCAACCAAACATCTGATTTACGTGATTCTTATATCGTTGGAAAGCTACGACAATTATCTACAAATGTTTCTCTAGCACGAAAATCCCAAATTCGTACGAAAAATAGGTCAAAAAGTGATATTACCTAAGAGCAGGCGTCTTTTTTCGGATTTCTGGCACAGTTCACTATTTGGGGTATAACTTGGTCTACAAAACTTCAATTGACATGATTCAAGTTGCAAATGAAAGCTAAGACATAGTTCTATAAGTATAAAACAAGGTTTGGGTTCAAATACAGCTCAAAATATCCAAAAATTCATTTTTATATAGGGTTAAATTTCTGTCCGAAAATAAAGGTATTTTCCTTCTCCAATCACAATAGAAAAATGAAATAAAAGAAACTTATTTCTAATATTTTTTTCAACTAAAGGTTGAAGATTCAAGTATAATAATGAGGTTTTTGAACATCATGTATTCACCATCAATTTATATTTCTAATGTTAGTTCTAGCATAAGATCAATACCATATCATACTTAAATGAAAAAAACAAAAATTAAAGAAAAAGATGAAGAAATCTTTACCCTTGTAGCTTATCTTCAACAATGGAGTATTTTGTCTAAGTAATGGGGTGTGAAGATGAAGTAAGGTTGTAGGGAGATTTTATAAAAAAAAAACAAGAGGGCTTGGGGTAGAAAAATCCATTTTGCCCTCTTTTAAAATATCTTACAAAATTAGATATTTTCTAAAAAATCCTCAAGTAAGCTATTATAATATTTAAAAATAAAAACCCGAGAGTTCGATTTTCTTGATGGTCGATAGTAATAAAATATAAGGTAGAAACTAAATCTTGTATTCCCAAAATATAAATAAGCATCGTAAAAATTTTGGAAAATCACTTATTCGGTACAAAAATCTCAATCCTAAAATTTAAGTCCAAAACTCCATAAAATATTCATGGTATGTCATTGTGATGTCTATCCATTTCCACTACCGTAGTTAGGGGCGCAATCGGTTCCCGGATGCTCAAATAAATAAAATGCATAAAGCGAGTAAAGCGCACATTTAAAATGTAAACTAGATATTTGATGCAACATTATTCATTAATATTAATTTAAAAGTTTCAAGTAACTTAAAAAGGGTTGGGTCGTCACATCCCGTAGGCCTTGATCCTCCTGCAGTCTCAATCGCAGCAAGGCTGAACATTTCCTTCGACTGGACTCGGTGTCTTAGGGTCTTCTACGGTGGCATCCACAGGAGTCTCAACTCCGTGAATTGCACTTTCATTGCCCAGTGTTAACTCCCGGGCGAACCATCTGTGCCTCGACCGCATCGCAGCGTCCTCGCCTACTGAAGCGGTTGGCACTTGGTGAGACAGATCTCAAGCGTCCGAGCTTCTTCAGTGACAACTTCTTTGTGTTTCTTTTTCTTGTTCCTCTCCACTTCGCCTCCGAGATTCATGGTGGAGTTGTGCGGCAACCTCCGACCTAGCTGCAGATGGAGGAGTTTCCACCGGTGGCACACCGGTGAGTGACTGGGTTAGGGTCACTCTTCTCCAAACTCTTTGTGTCCTTTGAGTGTTCGTAGTGGGGGGCAGGTGGTAAGACACCTTCAATAGGGGTAGGCTCGACTTGGGTCCCCAAGTTCCCGGTTTCATCGCCATGTCCCTAGAACCATCCGTGAATGAGTGGGGAAGTGGTTGCGGCAATAATAAAGTGGCAATTTGGTGCACCACTCCCAATGGATCAATTTCCAGCTGAGATTTGGAAGACTCTCCTGGTCCTTCCATCAGCTGTTGCTCATGCATCATTCTGGATTCCCACATGGCTTGCTGCGTTTCTAGTTCTTCTGTCGCAGCAGCAGGGTCCAGATCCTCATCACTTCCAGAGAGAACATCGAAGTGGGGATGAGTGTGATCAGTGGTTCCAGTGAAGGGACAGATGTTGGCCTTCTCACGAGCTTCAGCCTCTTCTGCCAACCTTTCCTTCTCTTTTTCTTTGAAGATATTCAAGATATCTATGCAGTTCTCTTCATCGAGTGCTTGAACCACTGTTGTCAACCCAAGGAAATTTAACAGCTCTTCTTCTTCTTCTATAAATTCAGGTCTTTGGAATTGTTCCCTTGAGTGACTTAGCTTCCACTTCCTCCATTCTCGCAGACGATTTTGGATGTCTGGATATGGTGGAGATAGCATGATCACATCATCGTCATCATCTTCCTGCTGTACATCTTTCTCAGGAATGGAAGGTAGCAGAGTTTGCTGCTCTTCACCCTCAGCAGCATCTGTCGTGGGCGGAGACACAGCCCTGTCGACAGGAGACTTAGCTGTCTCAGCTGTTACGTGTTCCTCAGTTGTTCTATCCACAATTGGGTCTTTGACTTGCCTCTGCTGATCGGCCTCAGCAGACTTGGCGGTTTCATCAATTATCTCTGGAGACTCTACTTCTCCAGCTGTTTCAACAATTTGTTCCAGCTGAGTGGCAGACTCAGCTGTTTTCTCAAGCTCTGAATGCTTGAAGAGTCTTCTTCTTTTGGTCCTCACCAGAGGAATTTCTGGTTCGGATTCGGTTTCCTCAGAGTCCTGGGCGGCGGGGACCGGTGCCACTTTCTTGGTTTGAGGAGCTGGCTTTCTTGGCTTGTCAGTCCTCTTCTTTTTGACAACTGGAGAAGGTATTTGAGGTTCCTTCTCAGCTGCGGCTGCAGGGGCAGGAGACACGGCTGCAGGAGTAGGTGCAGTTGTTTTCTTTGCCGCAGGGGCAGTCTTCTTCTTTTGCACGGGGAGCAAACTTTTCTTCTTTGGAGGGGAAGAGACAACTGTTTCTTCTGGGTCAGCTGATTCCCCCTCACTTGTATCCACTTGTTAGATAAATGTTTTTATCAAGATTTTGATGATTATGTTTAAATGAGTTTTTATACCAAAACAATGTTTATAAATGTTGTCCAAATACTCCTAAATGATTTAAAATATTTTTACTAATTTTTGGAGTATTTCTTAGAGTTTATTACTCGATAAAATTGGACAACACTTTTGATGATTTTGTGTTAATTGGTTTTTACACCAAAACAATGTTGTCCAAATACTCCTAAAAGATTCAAAATATTTTTACTAATTTCATGGAGTATTTCTTAGAGTTTATTATTCGATAAAAATGGACAACACTTTTGATGGTTTTGTTTAAATGAGTTTACTATGTTTATAAATGTTGTCCAAATACTCCCAAGTGATTTAAAATATTTTTACTAATTTTTTGGAGTATTTCTTGAAGTTTATTTTTGATAAAAATCGGACAACATTTAAAATTGAGGTCAGGTTGCCCAAAAGGTCGACCGGCACTCAAGAGTGCACGAATTGAAACAGAAAGATTCTGAGACTTGAAAAATTGAAGAGGGGACCGGTCAAGCGGTAGGCCGGCCGCACGCCGCAGGCCCAGTCGCCGCACCCCTTTGACCGGTCGCCCCCGCAACCCCTACCTCGGATCGCACTATTTTCATTCAAACGTTCGAAATCTTATACGGGAAACCAAGTCGCCCTATGTAATTTTTTGAAAAAAATTCCAACCGTTGCAATCCTTATCGCAAGATTTACTTTTCATTTTTGTACAATATTTCTACATCTTGTGATCCTCTTTTTGTAGACAAAAGTGAAGAAGAAGGAGCCTATGTTGGGAGCCTATGTTGGTGAAGACTCTCCTATAAATAGAGGATGAATTGAAGACACAAGACACAACAAACACAAGCAAATACACAACAAGAAATCTGCAAATTTCCAAGCTTTCATATTCAACACTCTTGTTGTATTTATAGCCTAAGTATTTCACTTTCACATCTTGAGGTCTAGGCTTTATTTCTTGATTACACTTGCACTTAAGTTGTAATATTCATTATTGAGTTGTAATCTTGATTTTTGTCATCATTCAACACAAGACATCCTTGTGAGTATTCTTGTGGAAAGAATACACTTGGGTGATCTAGGTGATAGGTGTTTCAAGAGTGTGGTGCTCTTGAGGTATTGAAGAATTTGGTGTTCTTCAAGGTTGAAGATTGTGGTAATCTTCACAAGGTGCCATTGGAGATTGTGGTAATCTTCAAGAGAGATTGTGGTAATCTCAAAGGTGGTGTTGTAGAAGAGTGTGGTGCTCTTCAAGGTGATGTTGTAAGGTGTTGTATTAATTTTGGAAATTAATAAAATCTTTTTTCTTTTTGAAATCCATCCCGGAGATACTGGGATGGTAGAGGATTAGGCCCTAGGTAGGTTGAACCTCTATAAATCGACGCGTGTTGTTTACTTCCCGCACCTTTATTATTGTCTTGGCGTATTTAATTCGAAAAAGAGGGCATAATCGAAAAGATGGAGATAATCTATTCACCCTCCCTCTAGATTATCGTAGCCGCTTGGACTTAGAAGTGGTATCAGAGCCAAACTCTTTGGCAAGCTCGTTCCACATCGTGAGTAAAGAGGAACGATCACCGGCTACGAATGAAGTCTACCTCACCGGCGCCTCCACCACCAAGCCACCACTATTCGATTCCAAAAATTTTACATTTTGGAAAGAAAGAATGGAATGCTATCTACAAGGTTGCGGGTTCGATATTTGGAGCACGGTCGTAAATGAAGAATCCATTCCAATGATGAACACACCACACAAAGGCCTCAAAGAGCTCAATGATGAAGAAAAGAAAATCATCTCCGTAAATGGTAAAGCTCTTAATATTTTGTATTGTTCACTTACCATTTTGAAATATAATCATATTGTAGGAATTAAATCGGCACATGAAGTATGGAGAAAATTAGAAGAAGTATATGCAAATGAAAGGAGCCACTCAAAAGCATCTACTTCTCAAATGGATACAAATCCAACTTGGGATGAGCTTCCTACAACTTCCAACGTCGATGAAAATGAACGATGTCTTATGGGCTTCGAAGAAGAAAACGTGGTAAGTTCAAAACCCTCCATTTCTTATGATAATGAATTACAAAATGATTATAGTGATTTGCAAAATAATTTTGATGAACTTCAAAATGAATTCCAAAGCTTACTTGTTAAATACAAAAAATTGAAAAAGGAATTCAATATTTTGAAAATTGATAAGGATAATTTATTTTCCTCTTATGAATCACTTTCATGTGATCACACCACCACACTTGACAAGGTTAGAAACTTTGAGAAAGAAAATAGTACTCTTGTTGAGGATATTAATTGAATGAAAAATGATTTATCAAAATCCAACTTGAGTACCGATAAAATGACCGATATTATTGATGTTCATAGTCGTGATAAATTGAAACAAGGACTTGATCATAAGCCTAGTGTTGTTAATTATGTGAAAAGAAATCAAGTCCCTATGTATGTTGGTCATTATGCTCCCAAAATTACTACTTGTTTTTATTGTGGTAAAACGGGTCACACGGTTAATACTTGTTGGGCTAGAAATAGCTCTAATTATTATTGGAGACCTAAAAGTCTCAAAGCTAATTCCAAAGGACCCAAACACTTGAGGGTACCACAAAATAATGTCATATTAGGTACCCGGCGGAATAATAATCGAGGAAAATACATACCGCCAAGAAGACTCAAATGACCATTTCATTTGATCAAAGGAGAAGACAACATCAAAATAAATTTCCAAGAGAAAGACACTATCAACAATGGGAAGAACACAATCCTTGGAAATGGAGCAATTGGAGAAGTTATCATCAACAAGATGATTTTCAAAGGGGAAGATATCATCAACAATGGGAACGACACAACTCATGGAAATGGCGTAATTGGTAAACCATATCTCCTCATTTAAATATGCATTTTATTTTGTTATGCATGTTTTTTGTGACTTAATTGTAAAATAAAATTATTTGTGCTTTTAAATATTTTGAAAAGGAGACATTGTATATTTTGTTCTCAACTCTTATGCATTTACATAGACTAAGGTGCTTTTATTGTCTCTTATGGTTTTATATAGCATAAATAATTTTATGATATCTCTTATTGCTTAGCCTACACTTGTATTATTATGTTTGTGCAAAACGTGTTTAAGAATTGTGTAGGACATATATATTTTCATCAATGGTTATTTTCTCAAGAGAGGACCATAAACTATCGAGGTACGCTCATCATTGGTATTCATCCTATAGACGCGATATATTTTTGTCATTAATGCTTGTTTTTCAAAGTATTTTATACAAGTGCTATTAAGAGGTTTTTTTTTTATTTTTAAAAGGCATTATTTGGTATAGCTTGTTTTATCCAAGATTTGTAAAGGATTATATTTTGTTTTTGATAAAACATTTGATTTTTTAAGTTATGCATTTTATTGCACATATAAAATTATTCTTGGTTGCTTTGTCAAAGCTCTTGTTCATATGCTTCTTGGTCTCAACTATATGCTCTTGAACTTTTCAAATTTCAAAAGAAAGCTTATATAGCTTCCTATAAGCTTATTTGAACTTACATGTTTTATGAAACTCTTGATGATTTGTTTGAAAGCATAGTATGTGTTACTTGTTATTATGTCTCTATTTTTCGATATTACTATGCACTTGTGCAAGATATCTTCTTAAGATTTTGCAGAAATTTTTGGTATTTTGGAACAAGCTTGATGACCAAGGCAAGGTTAGTAGCTCTAAGGTATTATCAAGAAGAAGGTATTGATTTTGATGATACATTTGCTTCCGTGGTTTTTCACATTTTACTTGCCATTATTGTTTTAAGACAATTTCAAGCTTTACCAAATGGATGTTAAATCCACTTTTCTAAATGGAATTATTCACGAAGAAGTCTATGTAAAACAACCTCCGGGGTTTAAAATTTTTCTAGGCCAAATGATTTTTATAAAAGGCCTTGTATGATTTAAAACAAGTACCCCGTGTATGGTATGCTAGACTTAGCTATTTTTGCTAAATGATTTTACAAGAGGTAAAGTTAATACTACTCTCTCTGTTTTTAAAAAAAGGGCAAGATTGTTTACTTGTACAAATTTATGATACCATTTATGGTGCTACTAATGAATTATTGTGCAAGTTATTTTCTAAGTTAATGCAAGGTGAACTTAAGATGATCATGATGGGGGAGCTAAATTTTCTTCATTGGACTTCAAGTTAAACAATGTCAAGAAAGTGGTTGTAATTCACAATCAAAGTATACAAAAGTACCTTTGAAGAAGTTAGGCATTGAAGAAGGAAGAATCATCTCAACCTCTATGGCTATCAATGTAAAGTTTGACAAAGGTTGAGGAAGGCATATTGATTGACAAACATATTCGAGGTATGTTCACTAACTTTTCTTATTCCTTTAGACTCGACATTTTCTATGCCTTATGTCTATATGCTCGAATTTTAAAACTATTCCAACGAATCTCATTAAAGTGCCGTTAAAAGAAATTTTCAAATATTTGAAAGGCACTTCTTCTTATGACTTGTATATCCAAAGTTTAAAACATTCATATTTTTCGGGATAACAAGTCTGTTGATAATAATTTTTCAAAATATGGTTCATTATAATCGAACTATATATATTTGAGATTCGATATATTTTTCTAAGGGATTGCGTTTCTAAAATGAAAAATTGAGATGTGTTTAAATCCGTCTCAAGGATAACTCGCGGATTTTTTTATCATTAACCGCCGAGTCTTTTACCTCATTTAGAGCTTGATTAAGACATAATGCATATTGAATGAGGTCTATGATTACATTTTGCAAGTTTTTAAAACTGAAGGCGAAAAATCGGATTTTTGGTTCAAACCTCGGATTTTGGAAAAGGGAATGAACAATCATGATGTCGGCCGTCGCCATGATGTCGGACTTAGGTCACCCATGCCCCCAACCGGTTGACCATAAATAAAATTTGATTAAATACGTTTCTGTTCTCAGTCACAGTCATTTTGGCTCATTTTGTCAATTTTTCTTCCCCTTCGCATTTTGCACACAAATTTCACTTCAAATTTGTTTTATTGCATACATTTTATATTTTGGACTTCATGAGGCTCGATTATCATCATCATTACTCATCTTTACCGATTAAATGGTAAGAATTTCTCTTCTTTTATCTCAATTGGGTTGAACCCTTGAGAATGTGCTTATACCTTGCTATTTTGATGCAATTCTTGTATTCGTATGATTGTATATGATGATTGTTGATGAATGAATATTGTTGTATTGCAATTGGTGATGAAATTTTTTGGCTTAAACAAATCACAAAGGCGTTATATTTCTCTTGTTTATTCGACGCACGCCAAGTGTTCGACAAAATGTTTCAATGAAAAATTCATCACCTACATGATTCTCTTGATTTGAAAAGTCCTATAAGTTTATAGAGATCATGTTTTATCAATCAAATGAGCTTTTACAAATCAAATGAGCATTTTTCCCCTTTTATTCGGAATTTAAGCTTAAATGCTCAAAATGCTCGATAAATCGATTTAATTGCGCACTTTGATATAATTATATGATGTTTTTATCGTGCTACCATTATTTTTTATGATTCCAAAGGGGGAGAAATAGGAAAAATGCTTATACGCTCAAAGAAGCGAAAATAAACTTGCAAGAAAAGTTATAAGCTAGAGCTCTTAAAAGCCAAAAGCTATGGATAATACTTAGTCCATGTGATGTATTATGGACTTCTATGTTTTACTAATGATGCTTTTGTGACAGGGGGAGCTTTTAAGCTCAAGAAATTCAAGCTTTTACCTTGTAGTTGTTTGCTTATACTTATCTTTGTTATGCATGTTGATAGGGGAGCTTGTGCAAAAAATGTTTTTGAAAAATCTTTGCTCTTATCCTTGTGTGTTTGTACTTATGATGAATCTTGCTTATAATGGATTGATGTTTTAGACAGGAAAATTTGTTTTGTTTTAAAATCAACTTCCTAAAATTGTTTTGGTTTGTAATCATAAAAAACGGGGGAGTTTGTTAGATAAATGTTTTTATCAAGATTTTGATGATTATGTTTAAATGAGTTTTTATACCAAAACAATGTTTATAAATGTTGTCCAAATACTCCTAAATGATTTAAAATGTTTTTACTAATTTTTGGAGTATTTCTTAGAGTTTATTACTCGATAAAATTGGACAACACTTTTGATGATTTTGTGTTAATTGGTTTTTACACCAAAATAATGTTTTCCAAATACTCCTAAAAGATTCAAAATGTTTTTACTAATTTCATGGGTATTTCTTAGAGTTTATTATTCGATAAAAATGGACAACACTTTTGATGGTTTTGTTTAAATGAGTTTACTATGTTTATAAATGTTGTCCAAATACTCCCAAGTGATTTAAAATATTTTTACTAATTTTTTGGAGTATTTCTTGAAGTTTATTTTTGATAAAAATCGGACAACATTTAAAATTGAGGTCGCCAGTCGCCTAAAAAGGTCGACCAGTACAAGAGTGCACTAATTGAAATGTAGAAAGTTACAGACTTGAAAAATTTAAGAAGAGGGGGACCGGTCGCACCCCCTTGACCGGTCGCACCCCCTTGCAACCCCTACCTTGATCGCACTATTTTCATTCAAACGTTCGAAATCTTATACGGCAACCGGCCGCCTATGTAATTTTTGAATGCAAAAATTCCAACCGTTGCAATCCTTATCAAGAAAATTTACTTTTCATTTTTGTACAATATTTTTACATCTTGTGATCCTCTTTTTGTAGACAAAAGTGAAGAAGAAGGAGCCTATGTTGGGAGCCTATGTTGGTGAAGACTCTCCTGTAAAAGAGAGGATGAATTGAAGACACAAGACACAACAAACACAAGCAAATACACAACAAGAAATCTGCAAATTTCCAAGCTTTCTCTTTGTTGTATTTATATTCAACACTCTTGTTGTATTTATATTGTAATATTCAAGTATTTCACTTTCACATCTTGAGGTTTAGAAGGGGGGGTTGAATAAAGGCTTTATTTCTTGATTACACTTGCACTAAATTGTAATATTCATTATTGAGTTGTAATCTTGATTTTTTTGTCATCATTCAACACAAGACATCCTTGTGAGTATTCTTGTGGAAAGAATACACTGGGTGATCTAGGTGATAGGTGTTTCAAGAGTGTGGTGCTCTAGGTATTTGAGGTATTGAAGAATTTGGTGTTCTTCAGGTGCTGAAGATTGTGGTAATCTTCACAAGGCGCCGTTGGAGATTGTGGTAATCTTCAAGAGAGATTGTGGTAATCTCAAAGGTGGTGTTGTATTCCTATCAAGAAGAGTGTGGTGCTCTTCAATGTGATGTTGTAAGGTGTTGTATTAATTTTGGAAATTAATAAAATCATTTTTGAAAGTCGCTTTTTTCTTTTTGAAATCCATCCCTGAGATACATGGTGGTAGAGGATTAGGCCCTAGGAGGGTTGAACATCTATAAATCGACGCGATTATCTGTTGTTTACTTTCCGCACCTTTATTATTGTCCTTGGCGTATTTGATTCAAAAAAGAGGGCATAATCGAAAAGATGGAGATAATCTATTCACGTCCCTTCTAGATTATCTTAAAACCTTGACGACCCTCTATTTATTTGACTTACACCACTTTCTAAGTTTGGCGTAAGCATTTCTTCCGAGCAATAAATTTCCCAAAAGATTTGATCTAATATTTTCTTATTGACACGGAACGCTTTTCCATGTCGGAGTATTGGAACTCCTTTCACAGGTTCTATCAATCGCCAATCACAAGAGATTGTGGTAATCTGCCATACCTTCAAGGTGATGTTGTAAGGTGTTGTATTAATTTTTGAAATTAATAAAATCTTTTTTCTTTGTGAAATCCGAGATCCGAACGACCTATCTTCCTTGAAGGACTTAATTTCAATATTTTTTAGTAGATGGAGATAACTATTCACCTCGATACAAACTGAAGGACTAAAGCCTCGGGAAAGATTTGATCGAAACTTTTACATTCTTCTCCTCCATGATCTAGCCAACCCATGACGATCACTTGGTTTTGGACAAATTGATTAACGCTTCCAAACTTTATGTCTACACATTTGGCAACAATATCCAGCAGCTTATGGTAATCTTCCTTCATGCAGTTTTCTTTGTTGGCACTTTGTAGACAACTTTAGCAAAGACACTCCCTTTTGGCCACTTCCTTCCATGTGAAATGCTGACCAAGTTTACATAAACGTAAGTCATCCGAAACTCCAAGTATTTCTGGCACTTTTTCGAGGTTTCGACTATTTGATCATTCCTTCAAAAACAATGCTTTCCCCGCAAGGTCTTCGAAGAAACCTTAGAAATTTGCTTAGATTGTAAACTCCTTTCCGTGAACAGAGAAAGGACTTGATGTGCCTCATCGCGTTTTGAACCTTAGATTTCATCGCTCACTTGGTTGTGCAATCATTTATTTGATCAGTTTGCACTTTTCACAATATTATATGTTGACGTCATTCTTAAAACATTCCCGCTTAAAAAACGATGCGTTTTTGTCACTTAGCTCATAAATGATTTAGCTTACTCCTTAGTTGATTCAATTCTTCTTTGCTCTTTTCACATGGGTACTCACCGTCGCCTAACTCGATGCGTTGATTTTCCGAACGATCGATGTACTTAGCCGGTTCATGACCTCAACTCTATTTTCATCTTTTCTCGTTCCATCTCATCTCCTTGAGTCTTCGAGTGTCAATTCATCTCAATTAACCCTAGCTCATGCTTAAGCTCTTCAAATCTTGATTCACATAATGGCTTTGTGAATATGTACCTAATCATTTTATCGATTTGAGATGTATTCCAAGATGATGTCCTTCTTTTCAACATGATCTCTTATAAAATGATATCCGACATCAATGTGCTTTGTTCTTGAGTGCAACATGAGATTTTGAGTGATCGCAATAGCACTTGTGTTATCACACATAATTGGAATCTCATTTTCTTCAATTTCATAATCTCTCATTTGTTGTCTCATCCATAAGACTTGGGCACAATAGTTGCCCAGCCTATGTATGTACTGCTTTTTTTTGTGGATGTGGCTATTGAATTTTGCTTCTTAGCTAAACCAGAAACCAATTTGTTTCAAGCATTTGACATGTACTGAAGTACTCTTCCGTCAACTCTACATCCAAGAGATCGAGTCCGAGTAACCAATAAGCTTGAATCCTCCTTCCTTTGGATACCATAAGTCGACTTCCTGGCATCCCTTCAAATATCTTATGATTCTCTTATTTGAGTCATATGGCTTTCTTTTGGTGCAGATTGAAATCTTGCACATACACCTACCGCAAAGGTGATGTCCGCCTACTTTACTTTGTGAGATAGAAGTGGTCCAATGAGTGCTCAGATTTTGTTTGATCCACGAGGCTTGCCATCTCGCATCCATATCCATCTTGATCGATGTATTCATTGGTATTTTCACGTAAGACTTCTCTTCCATACCAAATTTCTTCATTAAATCTCCTGGTATACTTTGTTTGACTTATGAAGGTTCCATCCTTCATTGCTTAACTTGAAGTCCTAGAAAGAATGTCGACTCTCCCATCATGCTCATTTCAAATTTGCCTTGCATGAGGTTTGAGAATTTATCACACAACTCTTTGTTTGTGGATCCAAAAATAATGTCATCCACATATATTTGAACAAGCAGTATACTCTCTCCATCTTGAATTCTGAAGAGTGTTCTATCCACTTTGCCTTTGGTGAATCCATTATCTATCAGAAATTGTGATAATGTATCATACCATGCTCTAGGTGCCTGTTTCAATCCATATAGAGCTTTTTTGAGCTTGTACACTTTATCTCCAAGAGTCTTCTGCTCAAATCCTGGAGGTTGTTCAATATAGACTTCTTCTTCCAATAATCCATTCAAGAATGCACTTTTTACATCCATTTGATATACAATGAAGTTCTTGTGTGCAGCATAGGCAAAAACATCCTTATTGCTTCTAATCTTGCAACAAGAGCAAATATTTCATCAAAATCTATACCTTCTTCTTGGCAATACCCTTTGGCTACCAATCTTGCTTTGTTTCTTACCACAGAACCGTCTTCATTCATCTTGTTTCTAAACACCCATTTTGTGCCAATGACATTTTGATGGGTTGGTCTTTGCACCAATTCCCATACTTTATTTCTCTCAAATTGATTCATCTCTTCTTGCATGACTTGAATCCAATGTGTGTCTTCCAGTGCTTGGGACACATCTTCAGGTTCTATTTGGGAAATAAAACAAGTGAACATTACTTCTTGTTGAGCTCTGGATCTGGTTCTTACACCATCTCTTACATCTCCAATGACTAGCTCTGGTGGATGGTCTCTCAGCCATCTCACATCAGGTTGGAGTAAGTTAGTTGGGTTGATCGTCTTTGCGGTTGTGTTTTCTTGAGCAGTGTCTTTCATCATCACTTAGTCGCAGATTTTCCATTTGTCTTTGAGATTCAGCCATCTCATCTTCACCTTGATTAATTGCTCAGCCTTCCTTGAACTTCAACATAGGGACTCTTCTCGCACGGTTGGTTGATTCAAACTTATCGCCTAACTCCTCATAGTCTTCTCCATTTACATTAGGTTCATCAAACACTACATGGATGGACTCTTTCGTGACCATAGTCCTTTTGTTCAAGACTTATAGGCTTTGCTTTCAATTTGAGTATCCCAAGAAGATACCTTCATCGCCTTTGGCATCAAAAGCCTTTAGATTATCCTTCCCATTGTTGTGGATGAAGCATTTACATCCAAATATTTTAAAGTACCCAACATTTGGCTTTCTCCCCGTCCAAATTTCATAGGAGTCTTTGTCGGTTGTCTATTAATCATGCATCTATTTTGAGTATATCATGCGTGTGTTTATAGCTTGACCCCAAAATCTTTTAGCAACCCCGTTACCTAACATGGTCCTTCTTTCGCTTCCTTGAGAGTTCTATTCCTTCTTTCTCGCAACTCCATTCTATTGTGGAGTCCTTGCTGCTGCAGATAATTCGTGAGCAATCCATTTTCAACACAATATCGAGTTATTATTCTATTGACAAACTCGGTTCCTCTATCGATCTTATCTTTATAATGGTTTGACTTTTCTCATTTTGAACTCTTTTCATCGGTTGGGGTAATTTCGCAAGGTTTCTTCTTTTTACACATGAAGATTGTCCATGTATATCTTGAATAATCATCCACCACTACTAGAGTGTATTTTTTCCCACTTATCTTTGTTTGGCTCAATCGGGCCAAATAGATCCATGTGTACAGATGCAATATCCTTGTTGAAGATGGACTTGACTTCTCTTTAAATGATGATTTAATCTGCTTTCCCATCTGGCATGCATCACAAACACTTTCTTTCTTGTACACTGAGTCTGGTAATCCTTCTACAAGATTACTCCTTGCAAGCTTGTTGATTGTCTTGAAATTTAGGTGACTCAGCTTCTTGTGCCACAGCCAACTTGATTTCGGATGTACTCTTTGCTAGCAGACAAGTGCTTGGTGTAGTGATTTGACCGATCTACCACATACATGTTCTTTTGTGCGGATCTTGCAACACCACTTCATTTGATTGATGTCTTTGATTTGGCATACTCCAATATTGAATCCAACATTGTAGCCATTCTCACAGAGTTGGCTGATGCTCAACAAGATAAAGTTGAGGCCTTCAACGTATGCAACATCTGTGATTTCTAATCCATTTTTCTTGATGGATCCAGTGCCTCTTATTTCCCCTGGAGCTTCATTTCCTCCAAATATGACTTTTGCACCTCTAATCTCCTTGAATTTTGACAGATTTTTCTTGTTTCTGTCATGTGTCCGAATGACCACTATCCATGTACCAGGTTCCTTGGCACTCACTATTCCTTGAACTCGCAATCAAGGAAATTAGTTTTTAGGTACCCATACTTGCCTGGGGTCCCGAGGGGTTAGTCTTTGAAGATGATCCAACCAACCTATAGCCAAATGATTTGACTCTAAGGGGTTGCCATCTATATCGTGCCATAATCATAATTTACTTTGGCAAATTGCTTGGGGGCTTTAGGTACATACATCTGTCTCTTTTGTCTGTATGCCTGTGTGTGTGTTTTAGCAATTGCCTTCTTTGGGTAATTGTGATATCTCTAAGTGTAGTGCTTGGGTGCATATGTGTGCTGATAATAACTCTTTTGCCTTTGGAATGACCTTTGCTGAGTTCTAGGCCTTTGCCATTTAGGCTTGTATTCCATAGGTCTTTGCTGATATTTCACATTATTCCAATCAGCTTGACTTGGGTAGTTTCTACCATTCCCATTATTTGTGTTTCTTTGATAGAACTTCTGGGGATTTTGGTAGCTCTGTTTTTTCTTCACAGAGTACTTCCTATTTGGAGTTTGCTGAGGAACTCTGCTGGATTTCTTCTCAGCTGTCCTCTCAGCATACTCAATTGGTTGTTTTCCTTCTCCTTTATATCCAAGGCCAGTTTGTTTGTGATTGTGCTTTGGAATAACTGTGTGTTCAACATTTGGTGTCTTGGATTTTTGAGATGCTTCATTACTTGAAGATCCTTTTTCCAAGATCACTCTTGGAGTTTGACTATGCACAAAGAATTGAATCCTATGCCTGTCTTGTCTCCACATTCTTTTTGGCTCATGATAAGGTCATCCAATGATTTAGATGCCTTTGTGAATGAAGCAATCACATTTTTGAGATCATTTTCTCTCTTTTCTATAGCAGCTATCTCTGCTGTTAGTTTAGCATTTTCAGCCCTCAGCTCTTTGTTCTCATCAGCTATGTGACTTAGAGTACTCAGCTCCTTAGTCAGCTGTGAGTTTTGACTTTTGAGCTGGTTGTTTTCCTCATTTAATAGTGAGTGAGAGGATTTAATGTGCTCAAAATCTTTCATCATTTTGCCTAATGAATCATAAAGATCAGTGGGTGATGAAGTGTGTGTGTCACAATCACTATCACTAGAATTTGAATGAGATGAGTTAGAGTGTACCTCATCTTCTTGGTCAGGTTGATCTTGTTCTTTGGCCATTAGACAGATTAGGGCTTCTTCTTCAGAGTCACTTGAGTAGTCAGCTCCACTACTTTCTGAGTCTGCTGCATCTTTTGACTTAGCTGTATCAGCAGTCTCAGCAGCCAACATTGCTTTTTTCTTTTCTTGCCTTCTTTCTCTGAAGACTTTTCTTTCTTCTTCATTCCTGTATTTATTGACTACATGATATGGACAGTCAATGGCAAAGTGTCCTGGTTGTCTGCAATTCCAACATAAGTTTTCAACTTTTTGATCAGCTCTCTCATTTCTTGGGTTGTCAGCTCTTTTTGTTGGCATATCTTCCCTTGACCTGGAGGGAGCTGAATGCCTTCTGGAGGATTCACCTTTGTTTCTTTTGTAGTTCTTGTTGAAGAACTTGTTGAATCTTTTAACCATTAAGGCAATCTCCTCCTGGTCAATGACTTCTTTGGTCTCAGCTCTCTTCCCTTCCTTGACTACGAGTGCAGTTGTTTTGGGTACAGCTATCTCCTCTTGATCCTTTCTTCTCAGCTCAAACTCATAGGCTTTGAGGTCTGAGAATAGTTCATGATTGGATGTTTTTGATAGGTCCATCGAGTGCCTTAGAGCCATGGTCTTCATTTCCCACTCAATTTGGGAGGCTCCTTAATATCTTCATACACATCTCCTTCTCGTGTGTATTCTTTCCAAGTCTTTGAGAGCTCATTTGTAATTTCGAGTGAATCTAGCATCCGGTTGGTCCATCGTTTCACCCGCAAACATTTTAAAGTTTTCAAATTTACGAACAACAACAGATAATTTGTTTTTCTTGATTTGCTCGGATCCTTCACAAATTAGGGTTAGTTTATCCCGATTTCTTTGGTTGTCTTGCAAGATTTGACTTTGTTGAACATGGCTTTGTCCAAAGTCTTGTAAAGTATATCCTTGGCCACATTGTCCAAGTTGTATCGTCATCTGTCATCACTTGTCCATTGACTCTTGGTTTTTCAACCATAGCTGGTCAGGAGGAGCATCCTCCTATCCTTCACCGCAAGACTCTCTCCTTTGCATTTTGTGTTCACCTTCATTATTTGCAGTGGCCCATCCTCTATCACTATCCACATCTCATCATGTAAAGTCGATAGATGAGTCTCCGCATTCGTATTTTCCGGTCATCAAATTCTTCAATGGTAAACATAGAAATGCGTGTCAAATTTGATTCCATGATAATAACTTAGCAAAAAGACTTTTAAAAGAATAAGTGTCAAAAGAACTTCTTTGAAAGATTGGAGATCTAGTTCAAGTAACGGTGCGGAAGGCTTAATGAACCAACCACTCTTATACCACTTGTAGGTCCAAGGGTGTGAGTAAGGTTTAGAAGGGGGTTGAATAAACCTTACCAACTTTTCGATTTAGTCCTTTTAAATTAGTTCAAAGTTAATTTCTGACTATGTCCTTGATGGACAACTAAGTTAGTTAACCAAACAGAGTTAGCCACTCAATGACTCGATCGAGTTGTTGATAGAATAACTCAGTTGTTTAGTCTAATACTTAACTCCTTTGTGATGAGATTTTCATTGGAAGACTTAACACCCTTGAATTTGGTTTAAATTTGTTTTAACACTTGATTTTAGCACTTTGTCAAATATCAATTGGATAGCAAATTATCAGCAGATATTAAATGATATGCAGAAAGTAAATGCTAAAATTTAAATGACATAATAAATTTTATAGAGGTTCGAAGATGGAGTAATTCTTCTAATCCTCTCTTCTCCAACTCCTGGAGGAATCCACTAAGTATTGATCAGAGTACAAAGTGGTTATCGGTCAAATGCAAGTCTTGATCACACACGGTGATTTGATCCTTTGGGACTCGATGCGGAGATGCCTTGGTCACGGTGACTTCTCGTCCGACTCAACTTCTTCTTCAGGGGTAGCGCTTGCTACTTGACTTAGTTGCTCAAGCTTCTTGGATTTGATCACGAAGCCCTCCAATAACTTGAGACTCGGTTCGACCTTGAACCTTTCTACAATCCTCCTTGGAATGTGGACCCCTTTTGATTCTTCAAAAGTTTTCTCTTCAACAGTTTGAAGTTGTCTTTCCTTCACAGCTTGGTGTTGGATTGATTTCCTTCGAAATTTAGGCTTGAGGATTTGCTTGAATAACTTGAGAATATTTTTGCAGGTTACAGCTTGAATAATAACTTGAATGTTTGTGGTTCAGGTTAACCCTATCTCTAAGTGATTCCTCAGCCTTTTATAGTGAACTTTCAAAAATCTGCCCATTGAAGAGATAGGTTGATTTCAAAAGTCACTTGTATTCGTTGGTTTGTCTTGTTGCAGTCCTTGATCTTGACATTTCCTCGTATTTAAATGAACTTTCAGCTTTTCAGAGTCTGACACAAGGTGCAGTGCTTCCCATTGGTTTATTCCTTTTGCACGCTTCTGGGACTGAGCACTTTAAGACATGGCAGCATGGAAGTATTACTTGTTTAGGTAATATTCTTGACTTCTGTGCAACGGATTCTTTTCATTGTCTTGACTTGATCCTTTTCCCAGGTGACTTCGAGTCAGCTCCCAATCATTTGATGACTCATCTGTCACTTCAACTTGAGACTTGGCTTCTTGAGTTGACTTGACTGACACTTCACACAGTTGTATCATAGTTGTTACTCCTTCAGTCGAGCTCTTGTCTTCTCTTTCTTTCTATACTCAGCTGCTTCACAGCGGAGTCTTCATCTCAGTTCTCAGTTGACTTCTAGTATGTCCAGGCGTAGCTGACTTGACTCGGCTAGTACAACCCTATCTATTACAATACAAATTACAAAGAAAATGGGGTGCCAACTTTCTAGTCTAAGTTTTACATGGCATTCATCAAAATGTAAACAATAAATTTCCCAACACTGTTAATACCGGTGGTCCCTGAAAACTACTAAAACACCACTGCTAATATTACGGAAATGCCATTCAGGATCAGGTGGGTCGATCTGTTAGATAAATGTTTTTATCAAGATTTTGATGATTATGTTTAAATGAGTTTTTATACCAAAACAATGTTAATAAAGGTTGTCCAAATACTCCTAAATGATTTAAAATGTTTTTGCTAATTTTTGGAGTATTTCTTAGAATTTATTTTTCGATAAAAATGGACAACACTTTTGATGGTTTTGTTTAAATTGGTTTTTGCACCAAAATAATGTTTTTAAATGTTGTCAAAATAATCCCAAGCGATTTAAAATATTTTTACTAATTTTTTGGAGTATTTCTTGAAGTTTTTTTTTGATAAAAATTGGACAACATTTAAAATTGGAGGTCGACGGCCGCCCAAAAGGTCCACTGCACCAAGAGTGTTAATTGAAACAGAAAGTTACAGACTTGAAAAACTGAAGAGGGGGGACCGGTCCAGGGCAGGCCCGACCGGTCGCACCCCTCCTTGACCGGTCGCACCTCCCTGCAACCCCTACCTGGATCGCAATATTTTCATTCAAACGTTCGAAATCTTATACAGGGCAACCGGTCGCCTTATGTAATTTTTGACAGCAAAAATTCCAACCGTTGCAATCCTTATCAGCAAGATTTACTTTTCATTTTTGTACAATATTTCTACATCTTGTGATCCTCTTTTTGTAGACAAAAGTGAAGAAGAAGGAGCCTATGTTGGGAGCCTATGTTTATGAAGACTCTTCTATAAATAGAGGATGAATTGAAGACACAACAACAACAAACACAAGCAAATACACAACAAGAAATCTGCAAATTTCCAAGCTTTCATATTCAACATTCTTGTTGTATTTATAGACTAAATATTTCACTTTCACATCTTCAGGTCTAGGCTTTATTTCTTGATTACACTTGCACTCAAATTGTAATATTCATTATTGAGTTGTAATCTTGATTTTTGTCATCATTCAACACAAGACATCCTTGTGAGTATTCTTGTGGAATGAATACACTTGGGTGATCTAGGTGATAGGTGTTTCAAGAGTGTGGTGCTCTTGAGGTGTTTGAAATTTGGTATTCTTCAAGATTGAAGATTATGGTGATCTTCAAAGGTGCCGTTGAAGGAAGATTGTGGTAATCTTCAAAGGGAGATTGTGGTAATGTCCAAAGGTGGTGTTAAAGAAGAGTGTGGTACTCTTCATGGTGTTGTAAGTTGAATTTGTATTAATTGTGGTAATTAATAAAATTCTTTTTCCTTTTCGAAACCCATCCCGGATATACTGGGGTGGTAGAGCACGTAGTCCCTAGGTGGGGTGAAGCTCTATAAATCGACGTGTGTTGTTTACTTTCCGCACCTTTATTCTTGTCTTGGCGTATTTGATTCGAAAAAGAAGGCATAATCGAAAAGATGGAGATAACCTATTCACCCCCCCTCTAGATTATCATAGCCGCTTGGACTTACAAGTGGTATCAAAGCCAAACTCTTTGGCAAGCTCGTTCCACATCGCGAGTAAAGAGGAACGATCACCGGCTACAAATGAAGTCTACCTCACCGGCGCCTCCACCACCAAGCCACCACTATTCGATTCCAAAAATTTTACATTTTGGAAAGAAAGAATGGAATGCTATCTACAAGGTTGCGGGTTCGATATTTGGAACACGGTCATAAATGAAGAATCCATTCCAACGATGAACACACCACACAAAGGCCTCAAAGAGATCAATGATGAAGAAAAGAAAATCATCTCCTTAAATGGTAAAGCTCTTAATATTTTGTATTGTTCACTTACCATTTTGGAATATAATCATATTGTAGGAATTAAATCGGCACATGAAGTATGGAGAAAATTAGAAGAAGTATATGCAAATGAAAGGAGCCACTCAAAAGCATCTACTTCTCAAATGGATACAAACCCAACTTGGGATGAGCTTCCTACAACTTCCGACGTCGATGAAAACGAACGATGTCTTATGGGCTTCGAAGAAGAAAACGAGGTAAGTTCAAAACCCTCCACTTCTTATGATAATGAATTACAAAATGATTATAGTGATTTGCAAAATGATTTTGATGAACTTCAAAATGAATTCCAAAGCTTACTTGTTAAATACAAAATTTTGAAAAAGGAATTCAATATTTTGAAAATTGATAAGGATAATTTATTTTCCTCTTATGAATCACTTTCATGTGATCACACCACCACACTTGACAAGGTTAGAGACCTTGAAAAAGAAAATAGTACTCTTGTTGAGGATATTAATTGCATGAAAAATGATTTATCAAAATCCAACTTGAGTACCGATAAAATGATCGATATTATTGATGTTCATAGTTGTGATAAATTGAAACATGGACTTGATCATAAGCCTAGTGTTGATAATTATGTGAAAAGAAATCAAGCCCCTATGCATGTTGGTCATTATGCTCCCAAAATTACTACTTGTTTTTATTATGGTAAAACGGGTCACACGGTTAATACTTGTCGGGCTAGAAATAGCTCTAATTATTATTGGAGACCTAAAAGTCTCAAAGCTAATTCCAAAGGACCAAACACTTGAGGGTACCACAAAATAATGTCATATTAGGTACCCGGCGGAATAATAATCGAGGAAAATACATACCGCCAAGAAGACATCAAATGACCATTTCATTTGATCAAAGGAGAAGGCAACATCAAAATAAATTTCCAAGAGAAAGACACTATCAACAATGGGAAGAACACAATCCTTGGAAATGGAGCAATTGGAGAAGCTATCATCAACAAGATAATTTTCAAAGGGAAGATATCATCAACAATGGGAACGACACAACCCATGGAAATGGCGTAATTGGTAAACATTATCTCCTCATTTAAATATGCATTTTATTTTGTTATGCATGTTTTTTTATTTGTACCTTAATTGTAAAATGAGTTTTCAAATATTTCTTAATATTAAGGTCTTCAATATATATTTGTTTTTAAATATTTTGAAAAGGTGATCTTGCATATTTTGTTCTCAACTCTTGTGCATTTACATAGACTAAGGTGCTTTTATTATCTCTTATGGTTTTATATAGCATAAGCACATTTATGATATCTCTTATTGCTTAGCCTACACTTGTATCATTATGTTTGTGCAAAACGTGTTTAAGAATTGTGTAGGACATATATATTTTCATCAATGGTTATTTTCTCAAGAGAGGACCATAAACTATCGAGGTACGCTCATCATTGATATTCATCCTATCGACTCGATATATTTTTGTCATTCGTGCTTGTTTTTCAAAGTATTTTATACTAATGCTATTAAGAGGATTTTTGATTTTTAAAAGGCATTATTTGACATAGCTTGTTTTATCCAAGATTTGTAAAGGATTATATTTTGTTTTTGATAAATCATTCGATTTTTAAGTTATGCATTTTATTGCACATATAAAATTATTCTTGGTTGCTTTGTCAAAGCTCTTGTTCATATGCTTCTTGTAAATGAGGTCTCAACTATATGCTCTTGAATTTTTCAAATTTCAAAAGAGACCTTATATAGCTTCCTATAAGCTTATTTGAACTTACATGTTTTATGAAACTCTTAATGATTTGTTTGAAAGCATAGTATGTGTTACTTGTTATTATGTCTCTATTTTTCGATATTACTATGCTCTTGTGCAAGATATCTTGATTAAGATTTTGCAGAATTTTTTTTAATTTTGGAACAAGCTTGTTGACCAAGGCAAGGTTAGTAGCTCGAAAGTATCGTCAAGGTATTGATTTTGATGTAACATTTGCACCCGTAGCACATTTAAAAGCTATTTGCATTTTACTTGCCCATTCTTGTTTTAAGACAATTTCAAGCCTTACCAAATGGATGTTAAATCCAATTTTCTAAATGGTTTTATTCAAGAAGAAGTCTATATAAAACAACCTCCGGGGTTTAAAATTTTTTCTAGGCCTTGTATGATTTAAAACAAGTACCCCATGTATGGTATGATAGACTTAGCTATTTTTGCTAAATGGTTTTACAAGAGGTAAAATTTATACTACTCTCTTTGTTTTTGACAAAAGGGCAAGATTGTTTACTTGTACAAATTTAAGATATCATTTATGGTGCTACTAATGAATTATTGTGCATGTTATTTTCTAAGTTGATGCAAGGTGAACTTAAGATGATTATGATGGGGGAGCTAAAATTTCTTTATTAGACTTCAAGTTAAACAATGCCAAGAAAGTGGTTGTAATTCACAATCAAAGTATACAAAAGTACCTTTGAAGAAGTTAGGCATTGTAGAAGGAAGAATCATCTCAACCTCTATGGCTACCAATGTAAAGTTTGACAAAGGTTGAGGAAGGCATATTGATTGACAAACATATTCGAGGTATGTTCACTAACTTTTCGTATTCCTTTAGACTTGACATTTTCTATGCCTATGTGTATATGCTCGAATTTTAAAACTATCCCAACGAATCTCATTAAAGTGCCGTTAAAAGGATTTTTCGATATTTGAAAGGCACTATTCAATATGGTTTATTCTATCCAAAGAATGAAAATTTTTCTCTTAAAGGTTATAGTGATTCGGATTATGCGGGAAATATTGATGATCGGAAAAGTACTTCCGGATCATGTCAATTTTTAGGCAATTGCCTAGTTTCTTGGTTTTCAAAGCAAAGTTGTGTTTCACTTTCAACGGCCGGGCCGAATACATTTCCGCCTTTTGTTGTACTCAATTGCTTTAGATGAAACAAACTTTAGCGGATTATAAATGTTCTTTTGAAAATGTTCCTATCTTTTGTGATAACATATCCGTTATAAATATTGCTCAAAACCCGGTTCATCATAACCGTACTAAACATATTGAGATTCGACATCATTTTCTAAGTGATTGTGTTTCAAAACGAAAAATTGAGATATCTTTTGTACCATCTCAAGATCAATTAGCGGACATTTTTACAAAACCGCTATCTTCCGAGACTTTTGCATCAATACGAGCTCGGTTAGGCATAATGCATACTGAATGAGGTCTATGATTGCATTTTGCACATTTTTAAAACTTAGGTTCGAAAAATCGGATTTTTGGTTCAAACCTCGAATTTTCACAAAACAGAAAGAACCACTGGGCTAATTGGGGGAAGGCCGACCGGTTGCCCATGACGTCGACCGGTCGCCCACTCTCCCAACCGGTCGCCCTTAACCAAAAATTGGATAAAAACGTTTCTGTTCTCAGTTTCATCATTTTTGGTCTTTTGTGTTCATTTTTCGTCCCCTACGTATTTTTCACACAAATTTCACTTCAAATTTGTTTTATTGCATACATTTTATATTTTGGACTTCATGAGGCTTGATTATCATCATCATTGCTCATCTTTACCGATTAAATGGTAAGAATTTCTACTTTTAATCTCAATTGGGTTGAACCCTTGAGAATGTACTTGTATCTTGCTATTTTGATGAAATTCTTGTATTAATATGTTGTTTATGATGATTGTTGTTGAATGAATATTGTTGTATTGCAAATGGTGATGAAATTTTTTGGCTTAAACGAATTACAAAGGCGTTATATTTCTCTTGTTTTATTCGACGCACGCCAAGTGTTCGACAAAATGTTTCAATGAAAAATTCATCACCTACATGATTCTCTCGATTTGAAAAGTCTTCTAAGTTTATAGAAATCATGTTTTATCAATCAAATGAGCTTTTGCAAGACAAATGATCAATTTTTCCCTTTTATTTGGAATTTAAGCTTCATTTTTCAAAACACTCGATAAATCGATTCAATTGCGCACTTTGATATAATTGTATGATATTTTTATCGTGCTAACATTCTTTTTGATGATTCCAAAGGGGGAGAAATAGAAAAAACGCTCATATGCTCAAAGAAGCGTAAATAAGCTCGCAAGAAAAGCTATAAGCTAGGGCTCTTAAAAGCCAAAAGTTGTGAACAATACTGAGTCCATGTGATGTATTATGGACTTTTATGCTTGACTAATGATGTTTTGTGACAGGGAGAGCTTATAAGCTCATGATATTCAAGCTTAGGTTGTAAATGCTAAGCTTTAAGCTTTTAGTTGTTGCTTCTATACTTACTCTTGCTATGCTTGTTGATAGGGGGAGCTTGTGCAAAAATGATTTTGAAAAATCTTTGCTCCTATCCTTATGAGTTTGTACTTATGATGAATCTTGCTTAAAATGGATTGATGTTTTAGACCGGAAAATTTATTTCATTTTAAAATCAACTTCCTAAAATTGTTTTGGTTTGTAATCATCAAAAAGGGGGAGTTTGTTAGATAAATGTTTTTATCAAGATTTTGATGATTATGTTGAAATGAGTTTTTATACCAAAACAATGTTAATAAAGGTTGTCCAAATACTCCAAAATGATTTAAAATGTTTTGCTAATTTTTGGAGTATTTCTTAGAATTTATTTTTCGATAAAAATGGACAACACTTTTGATGGTTTTGTTTAAATTGGTTTTTGCACCAAAACAATGTTTTTAAATGTTGTCAAAATACTCCCAAGTGATTTAAAATATTTTTACTAATTTTTTGGAGTATTTCTTGAAGTTTATTTTTGATAAAAATCGGACAACATTTAAAATTGGAGGTCGACGGTCGCCCAAAAGGTCGACCGGTACCTGAAGAGTGCACGAATTGAAACAGAAAGTTACAAACTTGAAAAACTGAAGAGGGGGACCGGTCCAGGGCAGGGCCGACCGGTCGCACCCTAGGGCGACCGGTCGCACCCCCCTTGACCGGTCGCACCCTCCTGCAACCCCTCCTGGATCGCACTATTTTCATTCAAACGTTCGAAATCTTATACAGGGCAACCAGTCGCCCTATGTAATTGTTGACAGCAAAAATTCCAACCGTTGCAATCCTTATCAGCAAGATTTACTTTTCATTTTTGTACAATATTTCTACATCTTGTGATCCTCTTTTTGTAGACAAAAGTGAAGAAGAAGGATCCTATGTTGGGAGCCTATGTTTGTGAAGACTCTTCTATAAATAGAGGATGAATTGAAGACACAACAACAACAAACACAAGCAAATACACAACAAGAAATCTGCAAATTTCCAAGCTTTCATATTCAACATTCTTGTTGTATTTATAGCCTAAATATTTCACTTTCACATCTTGAGGTCTAGGCTTTATTTCTTGATTACACTTGCACTCAAATTGTAATATTTATTATTGAGTTGTAATCTTGATTTTTGTCATCATTCAACACAAGACATCCTTGTGAGTATTCTTGTGGAAAGAATACACTTTGGTGATCTAGGTGATAGGTGTTTCAAGAGTGTGGTGCTCTTGAGGTGTTTGAAGAATTTGGTATTCTTCAAGATTGAAGATTGTGGTGATCTTCAAAGGTGCCGTTGAAGGAAGATTGTGGTAATCTTCAAAGGGAGATTGTGGTAATCTCCAAAGGTGGTGTTGAAGAAGAGTGTGGTACTCTTCATGGTGTTGTAAGTTGAATTTGTATTAATTGTGGTAATTAATAAAATTCTTTTTCCTTCTCGAAACCCATCCCGGATATACTGGGGTGGTAGAGCACGTAGTCCCTAGGTGGGGTGAAGCTCTATAAATCGACATGTGTTCTTTACTTTCCGCACCTTTATTCTTGTCTTGGCGTATTTGATTCGAAAAAGAAGGCATAATCGAAAAGATGGAGATAATCTATTCACCCCCCCTCTAGATTATCGTAGCCGCTTGGACTTACAAGATCTGTCTAACAGTTCAGACCCGTTAGACGGTCTGACAGGAGTTTTTGTGATTGCCTTAATGTTCTATATGATGAAAGTATATATGCATTTATGTATGTTTATACATGGTTGTAGAAATCACCAGGTGCTAGTCGGGCGGTAACCCAGTACCTAGTGCTTAGAGCGTTTAGGCGGCCGCCTAAAAACAACCATATTTTTTATATTTTTTGTTGTTTTAATTTTTTACCAATTGTTGGCCGATTTTTGCCACCTGTCCCGCCTAGGCAAGCGCCTAGGTCTGATATTTCGGCCACCTAGCCCCGATTTTGTGCCGCCTAGGCTGGTTTTCGGCCACCAGCCTAGAAGCATCTAACGCCTAGGCGACCGCCTAGGCCGATTTTTACAACACTATAATTATGCAGTATTTTGATGCGGCATACACAATTTGCTCCGCAAATTTATGCAAGTTGCTAACCGAGTATACAATATTATTTACATTGATATCCTATGTGGCTTTCAGATTTGCAATGTGAATTAATGCAGTTTTACTATAATAATTTTTATTTTTCATTTTTTTGTAGGTTATTTTACAACATTGGCTTTGTGGTAGCAAAGTAGACATTAGAATTCACAAGCATGACAAAAACTCAACATAAAATGCAACTTTTTATTGGAGGCAGCGGTAATCAGAAGGAGGAAAACACGTCTACGAAGAGACTTAAAAGTGATAACTTGGTTGTTGATGATGGAGGGAAGAAAATGTAGTTGTTTAGAGGTAAACATTTGACGTTAAGAAGTGGGAGCACTTGTAATTATTACTATTATTTTGGCGCTTCTGAACGTTACGGTCTCTCTTAGCCGAAATGTTGCATTTGGTAGTATTATTAAACTTTTTCTTCTATGTTGGTTTTTCATTTCTTTTTAAGATGTTTTCACTTTTCATTGGCAATGGAGTAATTTATTTTTGTTTGTAGAAACTTTATTGGAATTGTATAGTTTACATTAATATTCTATATAGTCTCTGCATAATCAACTTTATTGGAAGCGCATATTTTTATTAATATTCTCCATAGTTAACAACTACATATATGAATAAGTCTGTTTTTGGTTGAGAATTCCGTCATTTTTTAGACGCGGAAATATGTAGCATGTATAGACTTACTTTATTGCATATTTACAATTAAAATATGTTTCATTTATTAGGCACATCATATATTAAATTTTTCTTTTTGCATAGTTATAATAACACCATTGCATAATTATTGTTGTCAATTTGTAAATAATTTGGATGCTCCATGTAAGGCACTATAAGATGTTCTTTGAAAGAAAATTTATGTAATCTAATGCATACTTAACAATTACATATTGTATTAAGTCTTATTGGTTGAGAATTCTGTAATATTTTAGACCTAGTAAACATGTAGCATGTTTAAAATAAATTTACTGCATTACAATCAAAGTATTGTATGTTTAATTTATTAGGTACATCATATATGAATTTATTCTTTTTGCATAGTTACAATGACGTTATTGCATACTTATTGTTGTTAGTTTGCATGAAAATTAGGTTTTGCAAAGTACGACATTGTAAGATTTTTTGAGAAAGAAATTCATGTTATAAATGCTTATGTTTTGCAAAAAATAGATCACAAACAAATTTAGAGAAATTGTCTTCAAGAGATAATAGAATCTCTGCGTTGTTCTGCATAAATAATATTGTATTTCTCCTTTCAATCTTGTCTTTAAGAGATAATAGAATATGTATTTCTTCGTATTTCTTCAAGATAGCGTTTAACTTTGTTGTAGTTCTTATGGTTTTCATTAATGGAATATGGTTTTTGGTGTTTTGTTAAAAGTTAAGATCGTATCGGTCTAGGAGAAAGAGATTGATTGTGTGTTTTTAGGAAGATAATTAATTTATTTGATCGGATCAATTATCCAATATTTCTTTCCTTTTGTTACAGTTTTGATTAGTTAGTTTTCTTCTTCTTATATATTTTATCCATAATACCCTTAATTTTATTTTTTTAATATTTTTATTGTTTGATATATCTCGGCTTCACATGGATATATATGAACGGTTTAAATTAGTCCCTAAGGTCTCATCGCAGCCAGTGGTCTCGTTGGACCATATCCCTATATTGGTTCAAATGAGAGAGTGGTTGTGGGTAAGACCGATAGGGACTAATCTTAGCCATTGATTGAAAATATTGGATGGATGGGATCTTTCCACGTTTTTGGTAGCTAGTTTTTAACTGTCTTTCTTTAAGGACAATATAGTATTTTTTTATTTCCAATATGTGTATAAATGTCTTATTTAATGGCGCAATTTTAGGGGCAAGTTTTCTTAATTTTTTTTCCGGAATCCAGCATATTTAGTGTTTTTTGCTGCTTAGACATATTTTAGACAATGTATAGTTAGTTATTTTCTATTGCAATGTTTTATGACATAGTGGGGAGTAAGCATAATTAGTTTTCTTTTGATGTTCAGATAGATCTTAGACATCACATAGTTATTTTATTTTTCGTTACATTGTTTATGACACTTATTGCATACTTGGATACAATGTACTGCACATTTAGTTTGTACACATTGCATATATGGTTCTAGACAATACATAATTAGTTGATTTTTGTTGCATAGTTTATGACACTTATTGCATAGTTGGGATATAATTTAGTGCATATTAAGTTTTTTTTACATTGCATGGATAGTTTCTAGACATTGCAAAGTTAATAGATTTCAGATGCATTAATAGCTTCTAGACAATGCATAGTTAGTTGATTTTGTTGGAAAGCTTTAATGACAGATTCTCTTTCCAATAGTGTATCCATTTTTATAGGATTGTGAAAGATAATGTCATTTTCTCTTTCCAATTGTGTATCCATTTTTTATGGGATTAGTTGTCAATTAAGGTTGATTTTACTTTATTACCCTTTCTTTGATTTAATTAATTATTTAATTATATTTTTTATCCATCTAATCACAACTACTCAATGATTCAATCAACGCCTAAAATTAGTCCATACGGTGTAACCTAAGACCCTGGTCTCATTAGATCCCCCCTCTCTCTCTCTCTCTCGCTCTCTCTCTCTCTCTCTCTCTCTCTCTCTATATATATATATATATATATATGTATATATATGTAATCACTAGGCACTAGTCGGGTGGCAACCCAGCATCTAGCGCCTAGGCAGGCACCTAGGCCGCCTCCTAGAAACAACCCTAAATAGCGCCTAGGCGGGCACCTAGGCCACCGTCTAGAAACAACCCTATTTTTTTTTTTTTTTTTAATTTTTATATTTTTTACCGATTTTCACTGTCTAGAACGCCTAGGCAGCCGCCTAGGTCCGATTTTTTGGTCGCCTAGGTAACCACCTAGGCTGATTTTCAGCAAAAATAATTTTTGGCCTGATTTTAGCAAAATCTGATCCTCCTAGAGGCGCCTAGCCCCTAATCGGTGCCAAGGCGATTTGATTTATCAACACTTAAAGAAAGACTATTCACAAAATAGTAACCATAGAATTTTTACGCCCATTTTTCATTGCTATAAAAAGTAGTGGAAGTTTGGAGAAAAAAAAAAAGGTAAAAATATATTTGCAATTTTGTGGTTTCCAAATCTGTATACTGCAATTAATTGTTTAAGGATAAACATTTGACGTTAAGAAGTGGGAGCACTTGTAATTATTACTATTATTTTGGCGCTTCTGAACGTTACGGTCTCTCTTAGCCGAAATGTTGCATTTGGTAGTATTATTAAATTTTTTCTTCTATTTTGGTTTTCATTTCTTTTTAAGATGCTTTCACTTTTCATTGGCGATGGAGTATTTTATTTTTGATTGTAGAAACTTTATTGGAATTGTGTAGTTTACATTAATATTCTATAGAGTCTCTGCATAATCAACTTTATTGGAAGCGCATATTTTATATTAATATTCTCCATAGTTAACAACTACATAAATGAATAAGTCTGCTTTTGGTTGAGAATTCTGTCATTTTTAGACGGAAATATGTAGCATGTATAGAATTACTTTATTGCATATTTACAATTAAAATATATTTCATTTATTAGGCACATCATATATTAATTTTTTTTTTGCATAGTTATAATAACGCCATTGCATAATTATTGTTGTCAATTTGTAAATAATTTAGATGCTCCATGTAAGGCACTATAAGATGTTCTTGGAAAGAAAATTCATGTAATAAATTTTACTGGAATCTCATATTTATTTAATTAATCTACTGCATACTTAACAATTAGTCTTTTTGGTTGAGAATTCTGTAATATTTTAGACCTTGTAAACATGTAGCATGTTTAGAATCAATTTACTGCATTACAATCAAAATATTGTATGCTTATTTTATTAGGTACATCATATATGAATTTATTCTTTTTGCATAGTTACAATGACGTTATTGCATAATTATTGTTGGTAGTTTGCATGAATATTAGATTTTGCAAAGTACGACATTGTAAGATTTTTTGTGAAAGAAAATTCATGTAATAAATGCTTATGTTTTGCAAAAAATAGATCACAAACAAATTTAGAGAAATTGTCTTCAAGAGATAATAGAATCTCTGCGTTGTTCTCCATAAATAATATTGTATTTCTCCTTTCAATCTTGTCTTTAAGAGATAATAGAATATGTATTTCTTCGTATTTCTTCAAGATAGCGTTTAACTTTGTTGTAGTTCTTATGGTTTTCTTTAATGGAATATGGTTTTTGGTGTTTTGTTAAAAGTTAAGATCGTATCGGTCTAGGAGAAAGAGACTGATGGTGTCTTTTTAGGAAGATAATTAATTTATTTGATGAGGATCAATTATCCAATATTCTTTTTTTGTTCTGTTTTGATTAGTTAGTTTTCTTCTTCTAATATTTTGTCCATAATACCCTAAATTTTATTTTTTAATATTTTTATTATTTGATATATCTCGGCCGCACATGGATATATATGAACGGTTTAAATTAGTCCCTAAGGTCTCACGCGCCACCCGGTGGTCTCATTGGATCATATCCCTATATTGGTTCAAATGAGAAAGTGGTGGTAGGGTAAGACCGATAGGGACTAATCTTAACCATTGATTGAAAATATTGGATGGATGGGATCTTTTCACTTTTTTGGTAGCTAGTTTTTAACCCGCTTTCTTTAAGGACAATATAGTATTTTTTATTTCCAATGTTTTTATATGGGATATGTTTATGTCTTCTTATTTAATGGCGCAATTTTAGGGGCAAGTTTTCTTAATTTTTTTAGAATCCAGCATATTTAGTGTTTTTTGCTGCTTAGACATATTTTAGACAATGTATAGTTAGTTATTTTCTATTGCAATGTTTTATGACATAGTGGGGAGTAAGCATAATTAGTTTTCTTTTGATGTTCAGATAGATCTTAGACATCATCATAGTTATTTTATTTTTCGTTACATTGTTTATGACACTTATTGCATAGTTGGATACAATGTACTGCACATTTAGTTTGTAGACATTGCATATATGGTTCTAGACAGTACATAATTAGTTGATTTTTGTTGCATAGTTTATGACACTTATTGCATAGTTGGGATATAATTTAGTGCATATTAAGTTTTTTTTTATATTGCATGGATAGTTTCTAGACATTGCATAGTTAATAGATTTCTGATGCATTAATAGCTTCTAGACAATTGATTTTGTTGGAAAGCTTTAATGACAGATTCTCTTTCCAATAGCATATCCATTTTTATAGGATTGTGAAAGATAATGGCATATTCTCTTTCCAATTGTATATCCATTTTTATGGGATTAGTTGTCAATTAAGGTTTATTTTACTTTATTGCCCTTTCTTTGATTCAATTAATTATTTAATTATATTTTTTATCCATCTAATCACAACTATTCAATGATTCAATCAATGCCTAAAATTAGTCGAGACGGTGTCACCTAAGACCCTAGTCTCACTAGAGCCTCTCTCTCTCTCTCTCTCTCTCTCTCTCTCTCTCTCATATATATATATATATATATATATATATATATATATATATATATGTAATCAATAGGCACTAGTCGGGCGGCTACCCAGCATCTAACGCCTAGGCGGGGACCTAGGCCGCCTCCTAGAAACAACCCTATTTAGCGCCTAGGCGGGCACCTAGGCCGCCGCCTAGAAACAACCCTATTTTTTATTTGTTTTCATTTTTATTTTTTACCGATTTTTGCCATCTAGAACACCCAGGCAGCGGCCAGTCCGATTTTTTGGTCGCCTAGGTAACCACCTATGCCGATTTTCAGCAAAAATGATTTTTGGCCTGATTTTAGCAAATTCAGATCCTCTAGAGGGTGCCTAGCCCTAGTCGGTGCCAAGGCGGCCGATTTATCAACACTTAAAGAAAAACTATTCGCAAAATAGTAACTATAGAATTTTTCCGCCCATTTTACATTGCTATAAAAAGTAGTGGAAGTTTGGAAAAAAAAAAGGTACAAAAATATTTTCAACATTGTGGTTTCCAAATCTCTATATTGCAATTAATTGTTTAGGGGTAAACATTTGACGTTAAGAAGTGGGAGCACTTGTAATTATTACTATTATTTTGGCGCTTCTGAACGTTACGGTCTCTCTTAGCCGAAACATTTGATAGTATTATTAAACTTTTTCTTCTATGTTGGTTTTTCATTTCTTTTTAAGATGTTTTCACTTTTCATTGGCGACAGAGTATTTTATTTTTATTGTAGAAACTTTATTGGAATAGTATAGTTTACATTAATATTCTATATAGTTTCTGCATAATCAACTTTATTGGAAGCGCATATTTTATATTAATATTCTCCATAGTTAACAACTACATATATGAATAAGTCTGTTTTTGGTTGAGAATTCTGTCATTTTTTAGACGCGGAAATATGTAGCATGTATAGAATTACTTTATTGCATATTTACAATTAAAATATGTTTCATTTATTAGGCACATCATATATTAATTTTTTTTGCATAGTTATAATAACGCCATTGCATAATTAATGTTGTCAATTTGTAAATATTTTAGATGCTCTATATAAGGCACTATAAGATGTTATTGGAAAGAAAATTCATGTAATAAATTTAATTGGAATCTCATATTTATTTAATTAATCTACTGCATACTTAACAATTACATATTGTATTAAGTCTTTTTGGTTGAGAATTCTGTAATATTTTAGACCTTGTAAACATGTAGCATGTTTAGAATCAATTTACTGCATTACAATCAAAATATTGTATGTTTAATTTATTAGGTACATCATATATGAATTTATTCTTTTTGCATAGTTACAATGACGTTATTGCATACTTATTGTTGTTAGTTTGCATGAAAATTAGATTTTGCAAAGTACGACATTGTAAGATATTTTGTGAAAGAAAATTCATGTAATAAATGCTTATGTTTTGCAAAAAATAGATCACAAACAAATTTAGAGAAGTTGTCTTCAAGAGATAATAGAATCTCTGCGTTGTTTTCCATAAATAATACTGTATTTCTCCTTTCAATCTTGTCTTTAAGAGATAATAGAATATGTATTTCTTCGTATTTCTTCAAGATAGCGTTTAACTTTGTTGTAGTTCTTATGGTTTTCTTTAATGGAATATGGTTTTTGGTGTTTTGTTAAAAGTTAAGATCGTATCGGTCTAGGAGAAAGAGATTGATGGTGTCTTTTTAGGAAGATAATTAATTTATTTGATGAGGATCAATTATCCAATATTCCTTTCTTTTTGTTACAGTTTTGATTAGTTAGTTTTCTTCTTCTAATATTTTGTCCATAATACCCTTAATTTCATTTTTTTAATATTTTTATTATTTGATATATCTCGGCCGCACATGGATATATATGAATGGTTTAAATTAGTCCCTACGGTCTCACCGCACCTACTGGTCTCATTGGATCATATCCCTATATTGGTTCAAATGAGAAAGTGGTTGTAGGGTAAGACCGATAGGGACTAATCTTAACCATTGATTGAAAATATTGGATGGATGGGATCTTTCCACTTTTTTGGTAGCTAGTTTGTAACTGCCTTTCTTTAAGGACAATATAGTATTTTTTTATTTCCAGCGTTTTTATATGGGATATGTTTATAACTGTCTTATTTAATGGCGCAATTTTAGGGGCAAGTTTTCTTAATTTTTTTCCGAAATCCAACATATTTGGTGTTTTTTGTTGCTTAGACATATTTCATACAATGTATAGTTAGTTATTTTCTATTGCAATGTTTTATGACATAGTGGGGAGTAAGCATAATTAGTTTTCTTTTGATGTTTAGATAGATCTTAGACATCGCATAGTCATTTTATTTTTCGTTACATTGTTTATGACAATTATTGCATAGTTGGATACAATGTACTGCACATTTAGTTTGTAGACATTGCATATATGGTTCTAGACTATACATAATTAGTTGATTTTTGTTGCATAGTTTATGACACTTATTGCATAGTTGGGATATAATTTAGTGCATATTAAGTTTTTTTATATTGCATGGATAGTTTCTAGACATTGCATAGTTAATAGATTTATGATGCATTAATCGCTTCTAGACAATTGATTTTGTTGGAAAGCTTTTAATGATTCTCTTTCCAATAGCATATCCATTTTTATAGGATTGTGAAAGATAATGGCATATTCTCTTTCCAATTGTATATCCATTTTTATGGGATTAGTTGTCAATAAAGGTTTATTTTACTTTATTACCCTTTTTTGATTCAATTAATTATTTAATTATATTTTTATCCATCTAATCACAACTATTCAATGATTCAATCAATTCATAAAATTAGTCCATACGGTGTCACCTAAGACCCTAGTCTCACTAGGGCCTCTCTCTCTCTCTCTCTCTCTCTCTCTCTCTCTCTCTCTCTATATATATATATATATATATATATATATATATATATATATATATGTAATCAATAGGCACTAGTCGGGCGGCTACCCAGCATCTAACGCCTAGGCGGGGACCTAGGCCGCCTCCTAGAAACAAACCTATTTAGCGCTGGCGGGCACCTAGTCCGCTTCCTAGAAACAACCCTAATTTAGCGCCTAAGCGTTTTTATTTTTTTATTTTTATATTTTTTACCGATTTTTTGCCATCTAGAACCTAGGCAGGCGCTAGGTCCGATTTTTTGGTCGCCTAGGTAACCACCTATGCCGATTTTCAGCAAAAATGATTTTTTGGCCTAATTTTAGCAAAATCAGATCGTCCTAGAGGTGCCTAGCCCTAGTCGGTGCCAAGGCGGCCGATTTATC
Organism: Rehmannia glutinosa; assembly: GCA_016081115.2. Classification (NCBI taxonomy): domain Eukaryota; kingdom Viridiplantae; phylum Streptophyta; class Magnoliopsida; order Lamiales; family Orobanchaceae; genus Rehmannia; species Rehmannia glutinosa. The sequence goes on from CM071926.1 coordinate 46,126,064, forward strand.
AACACTTATAGAAAAACTATTCGCAAAATAGTAACTATAGAATTTTTCCGCCCATTTTTCATTGCTATAAAAAGTAGTGGAAGTTTGGAGAAAAAAAAAGGTACAAAAATATTTTCAACTTTGTGGTTTCCAAATCTCTATACTGCAATTAATTGTTTAGGGGTAAACATTTGACGTTAAGAAGTGGGAGCACTTGTAATTATCACTATTATTTTGGCGCTTCTGAACGTTACGGTCTCTCTTAGCCGAAAATTTGATTTAGTAGTATTATTAAACTTTTTCTTCTATGTTGGTTTTTCATTTCTTTTTAAGATGTTTTCACTTTTCATTGGCGACAGAGTATTTTATTTTTAATTGTAGAAACTTTATTGGAATAGTATAGTTTACATTAATATTCTATATAGTTTCTGCATAATCAACTTTATTGGAAGCGCATATTTTATATTAATATTCTCCATAGTTAACAACTACATATATGAATAAGTCTGTTTTTGGTTGAGAATTCTGTCATTTTTTAGACGCGGAAATATGTAGCATGTATAGAATTACTTTATTGCATATTTACAATTAAAATATGTTTCATTTATTAGGCACATCATATATTAATTTTTTTTTTTTTTTGCATAGTTATAATAACGCCATTGCATAATAAATGTTGTCAATTTGTAAATAATTTAGATGCTCCATATAAGGCACTATAAGATGTTATTGGAAAGAAAATTCATGTAATAAATTTAATTGGAATCTCATATTTATTTTATTAATCTACTGCATACTTAACAATTACATATTGTATTAAGTCTTTTTGGTTGAGAATTCTGTAATATTTTAGACCTTGTAAACATGTAGCATGTATAGAATCAATTTACTGCATTACAATCAAAATATTGTATGTTTAATTTATTACGTACATCATATATGAATTTATTCTTTTTGCGTAGTTACAATGACGTTATTGCATACTTATTGTTGTTAGTTTGCATGAAAATTAGATTTTGCAAAGTACGACATTGTAAGATTTTTTGTGAAAGAAAATTCATGTAATAAATGCTTATGTTTTGCAAAAAAATAGATCACAAACAAATTTAGAGAAATTGTCTTCAAGAGATAATAGAATCTCTGCGTTGTTTTCCATAAATAATACTGTATTTCTCCTTTCAATCTTGTTTTTAAGAGGTAATAGAATATGTATTTCTTCGTATTTCTTCAAGATAGCGTTTAACTTTGTTGTAGTTCTTATGGTTTTCTTTAATGGAATATGGTTTTTGGTGTTTTGTTAAAAGTTAAGATCGTATCGGTCTAGGAGAAAGAGATTGATGGTGTCTTTTTAGGAAGATAATTAATTTATTTGATGAGGATCAATTATCCAATATTCCTTTCTTTTTGTTACAGTTTTGATTAGTTAGTTTTCTTCTTCTAATATTTTGTCCATAATACCCTTAATTTCATTTTTTGAATATTTTTATTATTTGATATATCTCGGCCGCACATGGATATATATGAATGGTTTAAATTAGTCCCTACGGTCTCACCGCACCTACTGGTCTCATTGGATCATATCCCTATATTGGTTCAAATGAGAAAGTGGTTGTAGGGTAAGACCGATAGGGACTAATCTTAGCCATTGATTGAAAATATTGGATGGATGGGATCTTTCCACCTTTTTGGTAGCTAGTTTGTAACTGCCTTTCTTTAAGGACAATATAGTATTTTTTTATTTCCAGTGTTTTTATATGGGATATGTTTATAATTGTCTTATTTAATGGCGCAATTTTAGGGGCTAGTTTTCTTAATTTTTTTCCGAAAATCCAGCATATTTGGTGTTTTTTGTTGCTTAGACATATTTCATACAATGTATAGTTAGTTATTTTCTATTGCAATGTTTTATGACATAGTGGGGAGTAAGAATAATTAGTTTTCTTTTGATGTTTAGATAGATCTTAGACATCGCATAGTTATTTTATTTTTCTTTACATTGTTTATGACAATTATTGCATAGTTGGATACAATGTACTGCACATTTAGTTTGTAGACATTGCATATATGGTTCTAGACTATACATAATTAGTTGATTTTTGTTGCATAGTTTATGACACTTATTGCATAGTTGGGATATAATTTAGTGCATATTAAGTTTTTTTTTATATTGCATGGATAGTTTCTAGACATTGCATAGTTAATAGATTTATGATGCATTAATCGCTTCTAGACAGTTGATTTTGTTGGAAAGCTTTAATGACAGATTCTCTTTCCAATAGCATATCCTTTTTTATAGGATTGTGAAAGATAATGGCATATTCTCTTTCCAATTGTATATGGGATTAGTTGTCAATAAAGGTTGATTTTACTTTATTACCCTTTTTTTGATTCAATTAATTATTTAATTATATTTTTTATCCATCTAATCACAACTACTTAATGATTCAATCAATTCATAAAATTAGTCCATACGGTGTCACCTAAGACCCTGGTCTCACTAGGCCTCTCTCTCTCTCTCTCTCTCTCTCTCTCTCTATATATATATATATATATATATATATATATATATATATATATATAATGTAATCACTAGGCACTAGTCGGGCGGCTACCCAACATCTAACGCCTAGGCGGGGACCTAGGCCGCCTCCTAGAAACAACCCTATATAGCGCCTAGGCGGGCACCTAGTCCGCTTCCTAGAAACAACCCTAATTAGCGCCTAGGCATTTTTATTTTTTTCATTTTTATATTTTTTTACCGATTTTTGTCGTCTAGAACGCATAGGCAGGCGCCTAGGTCCAATTTTTTGGTCGCCTAGGTAACCACCTAGGCCGATTTTTGGCAAAAATGATTTTTTGGCCTCATTTTAGCAAAATCAGATCGTCCTAGAGGCGCCTAGCCCTAGTCGGTGCCAAGGCGGCCGATTTATCAATACTTAAAGAAAGACTATTCGCAAAATTGTAACCATAGAATTTTTCCGCCCATTTTTCATTGCTATAAAAAGTAGTGGAAGTTTGGAGGAAAAAAAAGGTAAAAATATATTTGCAATTTTGTGGTTTCCAAATATGTATACTGCAATTAATTGTTTAGGGGTAAACATTTGACGTTAAGAAGTGGGAGCACTTGTAATTATTACTATTATTTTGGCGCTTCTGAACGTTACGGTCTCTCTTAGCGAAATGTTCCATTTGGTAGTATTATTAAACTTTTTCTTCTATGTTGGTTTTTCATTTCTATTTAAGATGTTTTCACTTTTCATTGGCGATGAAGTATTTTATTTTTATTTGTAGAAACTTTATTGGAATTGTATAGTTTACATTAATATTCTGTATAGTCTCTGCATAATCCACTTTATTGGAAGCGCATATTTTATATTAATATTCTCCATAGTTAACAACTACATATGTGAATAAGTCTATTTTTGATTGAGAATTCTATCATTTTTTAGACGCGGAAATATGTAGCATGTATAGAATTAATTTATTGCATATTTACAATTAAAATATGTTTCATTTATTAGGCACATCATATATTAAATTTTTTTTTTTTTTTTTTTGCATAGTTATAATAACGCCATTGCATAATTATTGTTGTCATTTTGTAAATAATTTAGATGCTCCATGTAAGGCACTATAAAATGTTCTTGGAAAGAAAATTCATGTAATAAATTTTATTGGAATCTCATATTTATTTAATTAATCTACTGCATACTTAACAATTACATATTGTATTAAGTCTTTTTGGTTGAGAATTTTGTAATATTTTAGACCTTGTAAACATGTAGCATGTTTAGAATCAATTTACTGCATTACAATCAAAATATTGTATGTTTAATTTATTAGGTACATCATATATGAATTTATTCTTTTTGCATAGTTACAATGACGTTATTGCATACTTATTGTTGTTAGTTTGCATGAAAATTAGATTTTGCAAAGTACGACATTGTAAGATTTTTTGTGAAAGAAAATTCATGTAATAAATGCTTATGTTTTGCAAACAATAGATCACAAACAAATTTAGAGAAATTGTCTTCAAGAGATAATAGAATCTCTGCGTTGTTCTCCATAAATAATACTGTATTTCTCCTTTCAATCTTGTCTTTAAGAGATAATAGAATATGTATTTCTTCGTATTTCTTCAAGATAGCGTTTAACTTTGTTGTAGTTCTTATGGTTTTCTTTAATGGAATATGGTTTTTGGTGTTTTGTTAAAAGTTAAGATCGTATCGATTTAGGAGAAAGAGATTGATGGTGTCTTTTTAGGAAGATAATTAATTTATTTGATGAGGATCAATTATCCAATATTCCTTTCTTTTTGTTACAGTTTTGATTAGTTAGTTTTCTTCTTCTTATATATTTTGTCCATAATATCCTTAATTTCATTTTTTTAATATTTTTATTATTTGATATATCTCGGCCGCACATGGATATATATGAACGGTTTAAATTAGTCCCTACGGTTCCACCGCAGCCACTAGTCTCATTGGATTATGTCCCTATATTGGTTCAAATGAGAAAGTGGTTGTAGGGTAAGACCAATAGGGACTAATCTTAGCCATTGATTGAAAATATTGGATGGATGGGATCTTGCAGCTTTTTTGGTAGCTAGTTTGTAACTGTCTTTCTTTAAGGATAATATAGTATTCTTTTTATTTCCAGCGTTTTTATATGGGATATGTTTATAACTGTCTTATTTAATGGCGCAATTTTAAGGGCAAGTTTTCTTATTTTTTTCAGGAATCCAGCATATTTAGTGTTTTTTCTGCTTTGACATATTTTAGACAATGTATAGTTAGTTATTTTCTATTGCAATGTTTTATGACATAGTGGGGAGTAAGCTTAATTAGTTTTCTTTTGATGTTTAGATAGATCTTAGACATCGCATAGTTATTTTATTTTTCGTTACATTGTTTATGACACTTATTGCATAGTTGGATACAATGTACAGCACATTTAGTTTGTAGACATTGCATATTGGTTCTAGACAGTACATAATTAGTTGATTTTTGTTGCATAGTTTATGACACTTATTGCATAGTTGGGATATAATTTAGTGCATATTAAGTTTTTTTTTATATTGCATGGATAGTTTCTAGACATTGCATAGTTAATAGATTTCTGATGCATTAATAGCTTCTAGACAGTTGATTTTGTTGGAAAGCTTTAATGACAGATTCTCTTTCCAATAGTGTATCCATTTTTATAGGATTGTGAAAGATAATGGCATATTCTCTTTCCAATTGTGTATCCATTTTTTATGAGATTAGTTGTCAATTAAGGTTGATTTTACTTTATTACCCTTTCTTTGATTCAATTAATTATTTAATTATATTTTTTATCCATCTTATCACAACTACTCAATTATCCATCTAATCACAATTGTTTACCCTAAAATTAGTCCATACGGTCTCATCTAAGTCCCTGGTCTCACTAGATCCCTCTCTCTCTCTCTTATCCATCTAATCACAATTGTTTACCCTAAAATTAGTCCATACGGTCTCATCTAAGTCCCTGTTCTCACTAGATCCCTCTCTCTCTCTCTCTCTCTCTCTCTCTCTCTCTCTCTCTCTCTCTCTCTCTCTCTCTCTCTCTCTCTCTCTCTCTATATATATATATATATATATATATATATATAATATAGGCAATCAATAGGCACTAGTCTAGCGGCGGGCACCTAGGCCGCCTCCTAGAAACAACCCTATTTAGCGCCTAGGTGGGCACCTAGGCCGCCGCCTAGAAACAACCCTATTTTTTATTTGTTTTCAAATTTTTTTCCGGTTCCCCTATTTAGCGCTAGGTGGGCACCTAGGCCGATTTTCAAAGCAAAAATGATTTTTGGCCTAATTTTAGCAAAAACAACCCTATTTTTTATTTTTTTCATTTTTATATTTTTTTTTTCCGCCCATTTTTCATCTATAATGCCTGGGGAAAAAAGTTCAAAAAATATTTGCAATTTTGTGGTTTAACCACCTATACCGATATTTTTTTCAAAAATGATTTTTGGCCTAATTTTAGCAAAATTATTTGAATCTAGAAGCGCTAGCCACTATGTTATAGAATAATGGCCAAGTCGGCCGATTTATCAACACTTAAAGAGAGACTATTCGCAAAATAGTAACCATAGAATTTTTCCGCCCATTTTTCATTGCTATAAAAAGTAGTGGACGTATGGGAAAAAAAAGTTCAAAAAATATTTGCAATTTTGTGGTTTCCAAATCTGTATACTGCAATATATTGGTTTTTCCAAATATTTATGTGTACTGCTCGCCAAAAATTATTTGAATCTTACAACTGCAAGTATTTTCAATACTTATGTTATAGAATAATGGCAAGTAAGGTCGTAATTCTCAGGGATTGACTATGAAATACTTATGTTATAATAACATTGCATTTTATTGAAGCGACCAAATCTCAAGTTTTATAAAATCAAAAAATAAAATAAATAAATAAATTTGTGAACCCAATTCATGCAATTAATCTTAGGCACATAATCTTAACATGTTTCTTCAATATTAAATCAAATTAATCTTTAACAAAACCAATTCATGCAATTCTATGGGTTCTATTCTTAAGTTAGTCTATTCCCCCTCCCGGGTGATAAATAAACAGTAGATTAATAACAATTGTAGATTTCCCGATACGTTACAACTATTATTAACTCCCAAAAGATCTATGAATTGAATGACTCCCCACAACCAGTTGTAGGTCTCACGACTCGTTACACCCGTTTATGTCTGAATTTGATTTTCGTCTTTGTTAGAACTCATCTCCCGAATCTCGCACTAACAAATATGACATGCTAATTATTGATCAGATAAGAAGCAATTAAGAATAAGCACTCCAATTCATAAAATAGAAAACATGAATTAATTAAGAAAATAATTAATCAAGATTTAACATGAATCCACAGTTCTGATTATGCCCCTAAGATCAGAAAGATTAGCCAAACATTTATAATAAATTTATAGACAAATTTGAAATCCATATTATGACATTTTTTAAGCACAGACAAGAGATCTAGACATAGAAAGAAAACTCCATCTTGTCAGGATGGATTCCCCTCCTAAACCTTTGAAGCTCTTGTGCTCCTGTGCGAAAGGCCTTGTGGTGTTCTTCGCGACCTACTCCTCTATTAGAAGACCTCGGATCTTGTGTTCCTGCATAATTTGATGTGTTGTATGTGGTATGAAGTGATTCTTTTTCGTGCAAGCCTTGAGTCCCTTTTATAGATGCTTGGAGAGATCACTTGTAGAGTTGGGACCGGAAAAAACTCCGAAAAAACGCATCTACAGAGTCCCACACGGCCTGGCCGTGTAGCCTCACACGACTGTGTGGGTTTTACTCAGCCCAACACCACACGCCCGTGTGGCCTCCACACGGTCTGGCCGTGTGGCTCGGTTCCGTCCCCTGTTTCTTTCCTTTTTCATATGGTTGTGTCATTTCACATAGGTATTTTCACATGGCCGTGTGACACCATACTGTCCGGCCGTGTGACTTGTTTATGTCCGGTTTCTTCGTCTTTTTGATCTTCTCTTCGCACTCGTCAGTCCTATCTGGACCTTTCAACCGATATTTCTTCGATTAAGCTCCATTTCCTATAAAAAGTTACAAGAATACGCAGATATCATGCCCTTCTAAGGAAACAAGTAAAAACATACTAAATATGCGTGCAAATGCATTAAATATATATCATTTTAATCCCCAAAATGCACGTATATTTTACACGCATCAAAATCCCCCAAACTTAAAGCATTGCTCGTCCTCGAGCAAATTAAGAAAAATAATATCAAGCGGTAAAAAGAACACACAAGAACACTATAATCATTTAATCTCATTTGACTCCATACTCAAGTAAATCATGCAATTCATTATCAAGAAGTCATCTTTCATAAGCTCAGTATAATCAATAGTCTCTTGGGTACTCAACATCTCGACTCACAATTAGATAGTGTATCACTCGTCTCTCAAAAGTGTATGGAAAGTGTTTTACTCTGAAATTCACAGTGAAAGTAGAACTACCATAGGCTTACAAATCGTCTAACATCTCGACTACTTTTGTGTGCACGATCTAAGAATAAAAAAGGACTTTTCATTAGGTTGTAATGTAGGCTCTTTGGTAAGGGTAGGGAGAATTTGGATTAAAGTGACTTGGCTTGAGCAAATAGAATTTAAGCATACAGACTTGCAATTCACTAACCCTATTTTCATCTAAACATCATTCTAAAGATATTTTCTTTTTCAACTCAACTCCACCTTTATTTTTCCTTTTTCATTCTTAGGTCTTTTTGTCTTCTTTTCTTTTTCTCTAGCCCCAATCTCTCATTTTTTTCAATTTTCACAATTTTTTTCTTTTGCTCGATTTTCTCGATTTCTCAGAGATTTTTTTTTCAAGCTTCATATATTCTTTATTTACCCAGATACTGTTCATCCCTCTTTATTTTGGCAACTTCCTCTCTTTTTTTATAAATTTTCACCACATCTCCCCCAAACTTGTTCATTTTCTATAAGCTCAAGAAATTTCAGGGTTAAAATCATTTATTCAAATTTAAAGATCAAAATGTGGCTAACAATAGAAAGTTTTGGCTCAAAATTGGCTAAATAGGGAATCAAGAGTTCATAGGTAGGCTTTTTAGGCTAAATAGGATAAACAAATATGGCCTTAAATTATTTTCAAAAATTGCACACACACATGGCTTCAATGATGATACTAGAGCAAGTTCTAGAGTTCTATCAATCATGAATGACACACTCAAGAACAAATAAGCTGCATAATATAAAGCAGTTTAAGGCACAAAAGCTCACATGCTTATTGTTCAAAACATGCTCAAATACCCAATTTTCTCAACTAATGCTAAGCAAATAAATGACCTCTTCCCAACAATTCATCACATTATTCCCAGAAGTATGTAATCTCATTCAATCAAATGCTCATAGTAAAATCATACGGAAGCTGAGCATTTTTGAAAACCTTGATTAAAATCACACACAAAAGCAATCAAACGTGCTAAAGCGATAAACGTGCTAAAATATAGAAAAACAAAAAAAATCAAAAATTTCAAAAAAAATCGAAAATTTTAATGCAAATATCCTCTACATGCAATCCTAAATGCAATGCAAAATGCAAGAAAGTACTAAATTACGCATTCTTGACAACCCCCAAACTTAAAATATGCTTCGCCTCGAATATATGAAAAATTATTATAAGTAAAGAAGAATGCGTATATAAGTACTTACATAGCTCACTGTGGTGGTGGAGGTGGAGGGTAGTGGCCCTGTGAGATATGCCACTGGTCCATATGAGACATCATCTTGTACATATACTGTTGTTGCGTTGGGTGATGCTATTAAATCGTTGTAAGTACTCCTAGTGGTACTCATTAGATGTAGCTGTCAACTGATATGTGTCATCTATCAATTTGCCCACGTTGGCTTCCACCCTTTCTAGCCTCTCACTCATAGTAAATGCCCGTTTACCACCTTGTCTAAAGGATTCCGACATCTCTCTCATCGGCTCATCTTGCTCTTCATGAGCGGTAGCCCCCTGTTCACCTCTAAGCAGCCAATTACCCTTATTTCTTATGGATGTCGTTCTGGGTTAGGAAGTTTAACCTTTGTTCTATCCGTCTGATTTAGCCAGTACTCATGCCCATCGTATTGAATCATCTTCATAGTAGCTAGAATGGTCAAATCAATCAATTTAGGCCCTGCGGCCTCCTCATACCCTTCAAAGACAATATTGAAGTATTCAGCAATAGGAGTAATCATCCCCCCAGTACAAACTCCGTCCCTCTCAGATTTTCTTATCCTATCAAATTGTCGGGCTATCATAGCCCCGGCATTTGGCACAACTTCAGTCCTCGACACCATACACCATATAATGAACAATTCATCTACCCTCAATGCCCCTTTACTCTCCTCCCTCGCAAAAATCATCTCCGCTAAGGCTCACTGGACATAGCGGACTATTGGGTTTCGAATACTAGATGCCTTTGAGATACCCGGTGTGTAGATTCGTTTCCCAATTATTTCTCTCCAAATCCTATCCTTGTCAAAATCCCCGTGCTCCTCAACCCCATAAGCCAGAGTTTTATAAATTTCATTCAAATCATCAATACTCAACTCCATCGGCTCATTCCCCAACCAAAACCGAATTTCCATCAAGTTTCTTTTTCGAACCACCAATTCAAAGCTACTCAAAAATTCAAGTGTAATAACCGAATAAGTGGCCCAATGCCCATTCAAAAATTCATGCCAATCAATTCGACCACACATAGCTCAAAAATCTTCTAATAAGCCTAAATTAGCAAGAGTAGGTTCATCGGGATACCTTGTGTTAATCCATGGACGAAAGTATAGTATTGTCCATCTAGCCTAGTATGTGTCATTTGGCAAGATGACATTCAAAGCTTCGGGCTCTTTGGGATCAAATATCGGTTGTGGCTTGGGTTTGGGCTCCAGAGTTGGCTCCCTTCTTCTTCTCGTATTTCTCCCTATTCCCCTTTCACCCCTAGAAGCCATGAAAACCAAGGTTATGAGGCATAAAATATCTGAAATTTGATGTTTTTGAAGAACCCCCAAACTTGGTGTAGAACTTAGAGAAGTTGAAAATATGAAGGTTTTAGGTGGTGTGTTTCTTGAGAGGATGAAGAATTTGTGTTTTTGGATTGAGTTTTATGGTGAATTTGGAGAGATTTGGAGAGAAGTTTGAGAGTTTTGGGAGAGAATTTTCGTGTGGTAGGGTTAGGGTAGGAGAAAGTGGGAAAAATGAGTTTTGGGGTGAAAATTTGGGTTCAATTGAATCTGCCCGATTTCTGTTCGACGGGCCACACGGCCGTGTGATGCCACACGGGCGGGCCATGTGGTCCTACTACTGTCTGCCCGCATCTGTCTGTCTTTGTCGTAGCCCACACGGCCTGGCCGTCTCGATCTCTCGCACGACCTGGTCGTGTGGCCTCACACACCCGTGTGAGGTTATTTTCGTACTTTTTTATAACCGGGAGTTTGCCGTGATGCCTCCTACACAACAACTCACAAAACACAACTGAAAATTAAGTTAGTAAAAATAAAATTGAAATAAAAATTGAAGGCGATTAAAAATGACCAAAAATAGGAAATAAATTGGGTTGCCTCCCATAAAGCGCTAAGTTTTACGTCTTCAACCAGACTTTAGATTTCTAATCATTTTCGCTAAACTGTATCGTTTGAAATCCTTGAGCTCTTATATTATGTACCATCCATTAGACGAATGGCGTTGCACTATTTTCTCGGATTAAGTATCGCCTGGGAATTTGCCCTTTTGATGTTGGCCTCCCACTGCAGTAGCAATTTTGGGCTACTTGTATCTCCAAAGATTTTAGTCTCGCATTCAACAAAAACGAGGTTAGAAACAAAGCAATAAGAAAAAAAATATTTACAAAAATAAAAAATATTTACAATTTACAAAAGGAAAAAAAACCGAAAATAAAAAAAAAATTACAAAAATCGACAAAATAAAAAAATATTTAAAAAAAATTGAGAATTAAAAAAAATAATAATAAAAAATATTTACAAAAGCTTCAATTAAGATTGAACTACTTATTACTATATCCAAGTATAATCTATCAATCCCCGGCAACGGCGACAAGAACTTGTTCGCCAAAAATTATTTGGATCTTGCAACTGCAAGTGTACAGTGTTGTTTATAGAATAATGGCATGCAAGGTCGTATTCCTCAAGGATTGACTACGAAACACTTAGGCTATAATAACATCGCATTCCAATTTTATTGAAGCGATCGAATCTCAAGTTTTATAAAATCGGAAAATAAAAGAAATAAATAAACTTGCTAACCCCACAAGTATTTTCAAAAACCACAGAAGCAACCTTAGGCACATAATCTTAACATGCTTCTTCAATATTAAATGCAATTAATGTTTAACAAAACCAATTCATGCAATTCTATGGGTTCAATTCCTAAGTTAGTCTACTCCCCCTCCCGGGTGATAAATAAATAGTAGATTAATAACAATTGTAGATCTCCCGATACGTTATAACTATTATTAACTCACAAAAGATCTATGAATTGAATGACTCCCCACAACTAGTTGTAGGTCTCCCGACTTGTTACACCCGTTTATGTCTGAATTTGATTTCCGTCTTTGTTAGAACTCATCTCCAGAATCTCGCACTAACAAATATGACATGCTAATTATTGATCAGATAAGAAGCAATTAAGAATAAGCACTCGAATTCATAAAATAGAAAACATGAATCAATTAAGAAAACAATTAATCAAGATTTAACATGAATCCACAGTTTTGATTATGCCCCTAAGATCCAAAAGATTAGCCAAACATTGATAACAAATTTATAGACAAATTCAAAATCAATATTATGACATTGTTTAAGCACAGACAAGAGATCTAGACATAGAAAGAAAACTCCTTCTTGTCAGGATGGATTCTCCTCCTAAGCCTTTGAAGCTCTTGTACTCCCGTAGATGCGAAAGTCCTTGTGGTGTTCTTAGCGACCTACTCCTCTCTTAGAAGACCTTAGATCTTGTGTTCCTGCGTAATTTGATGTGTTGTATGTGGTATGAAGTGATTCGTTTTCGTGCAAGCCTTGGGTCCCTTTTATAGATGCTTGGAGAGATCACTTGTAAAGTTGAAACGGGAAAAAAACTCCAAAAGATGCGTCTGCAAGGTCCCACATGGCCTGGCCGTGTAGCCTCACACGGTCGTGTGGGTTTTACTCAGCCCAACACCACACGTCCGTGTGGCCTCCACACGGTCCGACCGTGTGGCTTGGTTCCGTCCCTTGTTTCTTTCTTTTTTCACAAGATTGTGTCATTTCACACGGCCGTGTGACACCACACGGTCTGGTCGTGTGACTTATTTCTATCTGGTTTCTTCGTCTTTTTGATCTTCTCTCCGCACTCGTCAGTCCTATTTGGGCCTTTCAATTGATATTTCTTCGATTAAGCTTCGTTTCCTGTAAAAAGTTACAAGAATATGCAGTATCATACCCTTCTAAGGAAACCAAGTAAAAACATACTAAATATGCGTGCAAATACATCAAATATATATCATTTTATGCCCCGAAATGCACGTATATTTTACACGTATCATGTAATGCATTAATCATTCTATTTGTCTTTTTTTAATAAAATTTAACAACTTTTTCGTTTTTGATTATTTTTGACGTATAATATATCAAATTAATTATCTTTTTACGATCATCAGTTTGATACCAATATTGCATATATAGACTAAAAAATAAATTTAATAAATAAAAATATAAGATGTATTTACTCAAAAATTTATTTTGTAGTAGGTTTTAAAAATGGTAAAAAGTTGTGTAAGACCATCTCAAGTAAATTGGTTCAAAATTGAAGAAAGTTAGAGAGATAAATTTTACCTCTTAAAGACATGGTCAAACTCTCTTCCCAAACTTGTCCTTGGTGCAAGAATGAGTGAGACCGCTCAAGCCATGCTAAATTAGTGAATAAGACAAGGCAACACGATATCTCTTAGCTCCCGCACTGCTCCCTCCGCCTTCCGCAGTCTTGGAGCTGGTGGGATTATGTTGGAACAAATCCGACTTTTCCCAATTATTATTATTATTTTATTATTTTACGCATTATTTAATCCCAAAATTACTTATTAATTATCCTATATTATAAATAATTATTGAATCACAGATATAATTATCTGGCCCACGCGCCCACTTTGTCCTACAAGGCTCATGTGCCCCATCAACTCAGATATAAAAAAATATCTCCTTATTATTTGTAAGTATTCACAATTAATTACTCTCAAGTGTACTTTTGCTCAAATTTTTTCTCTCCTACTCATTATAACTTGAGCGTCGGAGGGGTCTCCCTAAAATAACTCCAAGACCCGTCAAATGTTTGTTGATGTCATAGGAAAATTCTCATCCAATGAACTACCAACTTTGAAGAAAAAGTTGAACAAATATTTTAAAATCTTATGTTGGAGTGGTCTGCATATTTTGGCGGCATCAATAATCATTTCAGAAAAAAGTGGTTAACAACATAATAGTCTCTCATGTGTTACTGAGATGTGTTAGCAGATATCAGCAAATAATCCGTCAAATCTGTTTTGAATATTTTGAGTTATCTGTTTTGAATATTTTGAGTTATCCTCAAGCTTGATTATACTTATCTTGTAAGCTTATCTCTTGTATTATATAAACAATGTACTCCGGTTCTCAAAATATATTGAAATCACAACATTACCTATTTCTACATGGTATCACGAGTCTCTCTCTGACCATCGTCTTTTTCTCTCCTCAGAGTTTTTTGTTCTTCTTCTTAACTCTCCACACATGGTTGTTTCTACACATGATGAAGCCACTCCAATTTCCTCTACTCCTCTCACAACTGCACACCCAACTACATCTCCCACTCCTTTGTCTACACCTACTCTTACTGCTCATTTTACCACCCACTACAACCCACTCTCTATTTAATATCCCTTCCACTAATGTCAAGATCTATGTTACTGTTTTTCTTGACTACACTAATTATCTCACTTGGAAAACACAGATAATTAATTTCCTTACATTTAACAAAATTATGGGCTACGTTGATGGAACAATATCTAAACCCGGTCTCTCTACTTCTGCTTCAACCTCTTCCGATCTCGAAAATTGGTTATGTTTTGATCGGTTTGTCACTTCCTGTATTACCGCCACACTTTCTGAAGCTTTAGTTCACTAGGCTTTGGGCTTTCCGTCTGCACATGCTTTATGGGCCACTCTTCAAGAAACCTTCATGCAACAATCCTTGGCACGAAAATATCTTCTTCGTGCTCAACTTCGATCTCTCAAAAAAGATGCTCTGCCCAGTGGCTGATTATCTTCATCAACTGCAATCTATTGATACCGCATTTGCAGCTATCGGTGATTCTCTTTCTGATCAATATCTAGTTCTGACTACCCTTGATGGATTTTCAATTGACTACCGTGCTTTTGTTACCTCTGTGGAGAATTTGGTTGTTCCTCCTACATTCACTCAACTCTGTGCCAAACTACTTATGTATGAACAACGTTTGCGCTTAGATGAAAGTTTGCAATCTTCCTCTATTCCATATTCCACTGCTGCTCTCACTACCCATCTTCAGAAAACTACACTGGTCTCTGAAGCTAATGTTGCTATGTCAAATTCTCCATATCAATCACGATCCCACAACAATGGCAAAAACTCCAATTTCACCGTAATCCATCTAAATTTGCAAATACAAATTGTCAAATCTGTTAGAAAATGGGCCACTCTGCTACTCGTTGTCGTTTTCGTTACAATCAGCCTCGCAATAATGGTGCACCCTTGCCTTTTGCTGGCTTTCACGCTGCTCACTCGCTTCTGGCTTCTCCACCATCTGTTTCTTCCTATCAATCTTGGCTTCCTGACTCGGGGGATTCTGCTCACATGACCTCTGATCCTTCTCTTCTTCAACAGATTCATCCTTACCATGGCAATGAACGCGTTGTTATTGGGGATGGTAAGCTTCTCAATATTTCTCACTCTGGTTTTTCCTCGTTTACTAACTCTGATAAGTCTTTCTCCCTTGCTCGCATCTTGCATGTGCCTCAAATCACTAAAACTTTACTTTATGTCTCTCGCTTTACTTCTGATAACAATGTCTCACTTGATTTTTTTCCTACGCATTGTCTGGTCAAGGATCTTCGCACCAAGATGCCACTCCTCACGGGCCACGTTGACTCCGGGCTATATTCTCTTCCTTTGCCAATCCAGTCATCTGCTTCCTCACAGTCTGCTTTTCTTGCTTCCGCTTCAATGTTATCTCCACTTTTGTATGATATTTGGCATGCGCGATTGGGACATCGGCTGCTTCCATTCTTTCTGTTTTATCGAGTCATAATTTAGTAGCTTCAAAGTCATTGTCGTCTAGTAAACGTTATAATTCTTGCTTGATTGGCGAAAGCCATCAGAAATCTTTTATGTTATCCAATAAAGTTACAATTTCTCCACTCAAGCTTGTTCATTCGGATATATGGGGCCCTGCTCCAGTTTTATCTTTTTCTTGCTATAAATATTTCATTATTTTTATTGATGATTTCAGACGTTTTACATGGATCTATCCTCTCAAGCAAAAATCTGATTATGTTTCTTGCTTTTTATATTTCAAAGCACTCACTGAAAATCACTTCAAGTATACTATCAAAGCCTTTCAATGTGATGGAGCAAAAGAATTAACCCAAGGCCGACTTAAAACAATATTTAAACAAAATGGCATTCAATATCGAATATCTTGCCCATATACCCCACAACAAAATGGCCTCACTGAAAGAAAAAATTGACACATCACCGAAGTGGGGCTTACTTTATTACTCCATGCATCTCTGCCAAAAGCTTTCGGGCTTGAGGCATTCACTCATACAGTGATGCTAATCAATTGGCTTTCCACTCCCCTTCTCGATCATAAGTCTGTCTTTGAACTTATCTTTTGTGATACATCTTCGTATTCTATGTTACGGGTCTTTGGGTGTCTATGCTACCCGTATCTCGGCCACACAAAACTCGACAAACTCAGTTCAAAATCTCCGCCCTGTGTGTTCATTGGTTACAGTCCCTGTCATTCTAGGTTTCATTGTTATAATCCTAAAACAGGACAAGTCCATTTGTCCCGACATGTTATCTGTGACGAAAGCCAGTTTATTTATGCGTCTCTTCCATCTCCAAATTATTCACTGCACTCTACCTCTATTCTTGGGCATGCGCTCCTATACTACCTCGGTCATGTGATCATATCCCACAAATTCAAACACCTACCATTTTCCCATATTCTCATAATTACCCTTTTCCCCAAAATTCATCACCTTTGCCCCATAATCCGTCTTCTTCATTCCCCATTAACTCCACCTCATCTTCCCCATCATCTGAGTCTTCATCATCTCTGCCATTGCTCCCCACTCCATCACCCTCGTCTCTCCCTTCACCAGAATGATCTATTGCATCTCTACCCAGCTTGGTTCATTCCTCCTTACTCTCCTCATCTAATCCGCCATCATCCATCCCTTCTCCTTTCGTGGTCTCACATCATTCTATGGTCACACGTACACGTGACCATACACGAATTTCTAAGAACTTCTCTGATTATGTTACTTTTTCCATGACACTTGGCTCTACTCCAGATCAGCCTCTTACAACTGAACCTACATGTTTTACCTGGGCCAATAAAATTGAGCATTGGCGTAAAGCAACGGCCACAGAATATAATACCTTGATTCACAATGGAACTTGGACTCTTGTTCCTAAACCTTCTAGTTCCAACATTATCGGATGTAAGTGGGTCTTTCGTGTTAAAGAAAATCCGATGGTTCAATTGAACGATACAAGGCCCGACTTGTTGCAAAGGGGTATAATCAAGAGGAAGGTGTTGACTTCACTGAGACATTTAGTCCTGTCGTGAAACCCACTACAATTCGCATTGTGTTGGCTCTTGCCTTATCGCAAAATTGGGTTGTTCATCAACTTGATGTCAATAATGCGTTCCTCCATGGCTATGTTAAGGAGGACGTCTATATGGCTCAACCTCTGGGATTTGTTCACTCTGATTTTCAAGATCATGTATGTTATCTTAATAAGGAGATTTATGGTTTAAAACAAGCTCCTCGTGCTTGGTTCTCTCGCCTTAGTTTGTTCTTACAATGTTTGGGTTTCAAATCCTCTGTCTCTGACCAATCTTTTTTATTAAGCATGAGTTGTTAGTCACTGTTTTTGTCCTTGTTTACGTCGATGATATTCTTGTTAGTGGAAATTCTCCTACTACTGTTGCTGATGTTTTAGGAAAATTGGATTGTGAATTTTCTATTAGGACTTGGGCACAATCTCTTATTTTCTTGGAATTCAAGCTATTCCTACATCTACTGGTCTTTTATTGAAATGCTGCTGAAATTGTCTCTCGTGCAAAACTCACCAATGCCAAACCCATGGCTACTCCGTTATCTGTTGAACAATTATCAAAAACTGATGGTGAGCCTTTTGATGATCCGCAATTATATCGAAGCACTGTTGGAGCTTTGCAATACCTTACTACTACACGACCGGATTTAGCTTATGTTGTCAATAGAGTCAGTCAATTCATGAGTTCTCCTACTATTGTACATTGGGTTGCCGTTAAACAAATTCTTCGCTATGTTAATGGTACGCTTTCGCATGGTCTTCTACTACGAAAATCCGCCGACTTGCAGCTCCACATTTATTATGATTCGGATTGGGCAGGGTGTCCGGATGATAGGCGTAATACTCATGGTTTTTGTGTGTATCTTGGCCCGAATCTTGTGTCATGGTCAGCTAAAAAGCAAACCACCATCTCTCGTTCTAGCACAGAGGTTGAATACCGTGCTATTGCTTTTGCGACGGCTGAATTATGTTGGATCAAATCTTTGCTCATTGAGTTACACTATCCTTCTCGTCTTAAACCTATTTTATGGTGTGATAACTTAGGTGCCACATATCTCACTGCCAATCCGGTTTTTCATGCGCGTTCCAAACATATTGAAATAGATGTGCATTTTGTCCGTGAAAAGGTCGCATCTGGTGAGTTGCAAGTTCAATTTATTTCGACCGTGGATCAACTTGCAGATATAATGACCAAAACGCTTTCCAGACAATGTTTTCAAACTCTACGGGACAAGCTTGCAGTTCACGAACCTGCTACGCTTGAGGGAGGGTGTTAGCAGATATCAACAAATAATCCGTCAAATCTGTTTTAAATATTTTGAGTTATTTGTTTTGAATATTTTGAGTTATCCTCAAGCTTGTTTATACTTATCTTGTAAGCTTATCTCTTGTATGGCAAAAACTTATATAGGATCGTCTTACGGATCCTATTCCGTAAGACGGATCCCCAGCCCGCCCGACCCGCCGCGACCCGCTTGCATATAAAAAAATAGAAAACTGCATCTAATACAAGTTGCACGTTGGGCCCGCCCGCCCAAGTTGCCTGCCCCACCTGCGACCCGCACGCTGGGCCCAACAGACCCAGCCCAAGTTGGGCGCGCCCGCCCGCCCAAGACGCCTGGATGGGCCAGGATGGCTGGATCCGCTTAATCAAAAAATACCAAGGCAAGGTGCTATTCTACCACTAGAACACTGGGGTTTGTTGTGCATATTTAGTATAACCATGAGTTTAACCATGAATATAAAGCTTCATTATCATCCCTTCATTTTAAAATTTTAAATTCTCTGAATAGGAAATGATATTTTATCCGAAAATGGTGATACTTTTGAGTAATAAATATGATACTTTTAAGGTGAACATTGATACTTTAATTTTTACATATTCAAAAAATAAGATTTTTTGATATACTCATTCTAGTCTCATAGCTAATATTTTTTACATTGAAAAACTGATATTTGTGCTAGAAATAGTGATACATTTGATATTAAATATGATACTTTTATGATGGACAATGGCATTTTAAAATTTTAAATTCTCTGAAAAAAGTAATATTTTATCCGAAAATAGTGATACTTTTGAGTAAGAAATATGATACTTTTAAGGTGGACATTATTCAAAAAATAAATTTTTTTGATGTACTCATTCTAGTCTCATAGCTAATGTTTTTTACCATTGAAAAATTAATACTTGTGTTGGAAATAGTGATACTTTTAATGTTAAATATGATACATTTGTGATACTTCAATCTAATGATTTTCTAATATGCGACTGTATTAAAAAAACATGATACTTTATCTCAAAAAATGGATATTTTTACTCATAAAAGTGGTATTTTTAACTCTGTCATATTTATTTTTCTTTTTTCACTGTACTGAATTCATACTTCGTGATTTATTTTACATAAATATGATGCTTTATCTCAAAAAATGGATATTTTTACTCATAAAAGTGTTACTTTAGCTCTGTCTTATTTATTTTTCCTTCGTGATTTAATGTATCATGTTTTTTAATATAGTCACAAATCAGAAATGAAGGAAAGAAGAAAAAATAAAAAATAAATATGATATAGTTAAAGTAACACTTTTATAAGTAAAAGTATCCGTTTATTGAGATAAAGTATCAGATTTCTTAATACAGTTACAAACTTCAAAAAAAGAGGAAAAATAAAAAATAAATATGATGTAGTTAAAGTAACACTTTTATAAGTATCTATTTATTGAGATAATGTATCATTTTTTTTAATAGACTTGGGTTCGATTCTTAGCCTTTATATTTATAGGCGTTTTTATTTTTTTTAATTATTAGGCGTATTTATGAATGAGTTTATATAAATTATTATACTAAAATTACACTAGTAAATACTAGTGGTGTAGTGGTAGAACACCACTTTAAGTTTATTAAGGTCATGAGTTCAATTTTGTTGTGGGGCAGGTTTTTTTTTAAAATAAGAGGTGCGGGCTGATGGGCTAGGCTGGGGCTGGGGCGCGAGTCGCGGGTTGGGCTAGAGGATCCGTCTTACGGATCCTACAGGAGACCTACTCCTCTTGTATTATATAAACAATGTACTTCGGTTCTCAAAATATATTGAAATCACAACATTACCTATTTCTACAAGCTGCAAACATAAATAATTTAGTTCAAGTTTTATGTTATAAAATAATATTTTATCTCATATCTCATTTTAGCAATATATGGTATATGTATATTAAATTAAAATAATTATTAATTAAAAATAACATTTCTTAATAATGTAAAAATAAAATAAAATACTATTTTATAATAAAAGGATACTCTTCTGTATTCACGCATTACTAATTTTGAGTTCCAGATGTCTGACTTCCAGTTTTGTCTTTTGGTATATATTATAATAATATCATATTATAACTAATAATTATAACATAAAGAAAGTGGCGAGTGACCCACGTGGAGGGGAGACAATCGGCGGGGATTTGACTGATTGAATATGAGACAACCCCTTACATGTGGGCTTTACTTGGTGGAATATGGATTCAAACCTACACAGCGGCCCACAATAGATGGGAAGAATAGGGAGAAATGGACGGAAATAACACGTTCTTGGGGAAAAAGACGTTGTTTATGCTCAGCTGTGGGCTTTCAATTAATTTTTTTATTTTTTTATGCTCTAACATATTTTTTTTTGGTTATTTTTATGTTTTTTTGTGTTCCTGTATTATTTTATATATTATTTATGTTATTTCGATGTCGTTTATATTTGTTTCTTGGTTGTTTCAATGTTGTTTTGATGATTCGATATAACTTTTAACTATTTTTTATTCCCTTTTCCGTTCTATTTGTTGTTTAATATATTGTTTATGTTGTTTATCAGTTGTTTTATATAATGTTTTTAATGTTGTTTTGATGTTTATTTGTTGTTTCCATGTAGTTTTCAATGTCTCAATGTTGTTGTTTTTTCCGTAATTTTAAGCTCTCTTTTTATTGATATGCAGTTTTTTATATTGTATATGTTGCTTCTGTGTTGTTTCTATACTGTTTTTAATGTTGTTATGATGTTTCTTTGTTTTTATATAGTTTTTATGTTTTAATGCAGTTTTCTTTATACCTATTTTTAAGCTATTTTTGTTAATGTGGTGTTTTCTACATTGTTTATGTTGTTTCTAAGTTGTTTTTATATAGTTTTAATGTTGTTATGTTGTTTCTTAGTTATTTCCATGTTTTCGATGTTTTCAATGCTTTGGAACAAATATTGAATTGTGTTGTTCTATTCATGTATTGATTTTATATTATGTTCAATGTATTTTTTTTCAGTATATGTTATTTTATGTGTAAATTTCTTGATTGTGCATATTTTGAGTATAAAACTGATTATTTAATGGGAGATAAATTGTTTTTCCACTGAATCTATCAGATGAAACATGCTTGAGACAATCAAGAAACAACAATGTAAAATTATCCGGAAAAATTGACGGGAGGGTAAAAATATCCAAAAATAAAGCAGAAGCGTAAAAAAGTCAGAAAAAAGCACGTGAACATAAAAAGGTGTATTTTTTCCCAGAATATTGGGTAATTGTGTCCATAACCTAAAAATAGGAGTATATGGATGATAGTGGGAGGGGTTGAAACCCAACTCTTTAATGAACCAACTCGGTTCCACACGAGTCTAAATCTGGTCAAGGAGGTATTGGTGCGGGTAATGGGTCCTTATTAAAAAAATCACCGAGTCCAGAGTGGGTACCGAGTCCAGGTAGACCCGCCCCGTTATATTTTTTATTATACATATATTAATTATAATGGTTTAGATTATTTCTACTTTGTATTTATACTATTTAAAATTTAAATAAATCATTTTAGATTAAAGAGTTAAACAGAACAAAATGTAGCTATTATCCTTCCTCGTCCTTTGTTGTGAGTATCCGTAACCTTGTTGGCTTATGCTCTCCTTCTACAGGTGATATTGTGTTATTTATGCATTAGGTAATTCACCATCCCATAACATTTTGGTTGTGCAACATGTGGAGGGACAGGGATTATTTATTTATTTACTTATGGCACAAAATTTTTTTATGGTGACTATGAACTATGTGGACAGTTGAGTGATATTTTAATATGTTGACAAAATTTCGCATTAACTTACCAATAGACATATCTAAATTTTATGAAATTTTTTGTGTTAATTCCATGAATTGGCTGGTCTAGCGGGTTAGACCAGTCAGATAACGTGTGAATTACAGAGCGGGGGGCGGGGCAGGGCCAGATTCATTGCGGGGTGAAACCCGGTTCAGCCAAATCCATTCTGTTGCATCCCTATATATATGTATAATTATATATATCTGCATATAAATCTAACTTTAAAAACATAGTCGAAATTAAAAAACACACACACAATCAAATCAACTTGAATACTCAATTTACAGGGTGTTTACAGAGGGAAGTCAAAATCAAATTCTCTTATTCTATGTCCATTTAACTTATTAAAGCAACTTGAATACTCAAGTGTTTATTAAATTAAATTTACTTTTGTACTTTTGTTCAATGTTTCACGACAACTTTCTTTAAATTATGAGAGTATTACGTGTAAATAACAAAACATTTTTAAAAAATAAAAGTACAAAAATATGATAATATTGGAAATTACGTAATTGAGGTTGCTGGTATCAACAAAAAAGAAGATCGTTATCATGTTACAAAGGTATTGTTTCTATTTTCAATATTTTAATATTATAACATTTGGTTTGGTAAATAAAAATGTACTAAGAGTAAGTCTATGTGAGATGGTCTCACGCCGTGCAACGGAAACACCAAGTGATACTTTTTAATGTAAAAAGTTATACTTTTAATGTAAATATTAATACATTATTTTTGAACAACTAAAAGAGTATGGTCACACGAAATATTACTTTTTATGTTAAAGTATTATTTTTTATATTAAAATATAATATTTTTCATTTCACTTACACGGTGTAATTGTCTCACACAAGTTTTACCCAAAATGTAATTGAGGACAAAAGTGAAGTTCTTATCTAATGGGAATACCAGAAATAAAAATAATTTTGATGTTGTTTTTTAGGGCATATCATTCCGAGTCAGGGTTTCTGAATAAGTCCAAATCTTCTCCTTCCTAAGCGGGAAGTCTTCCAATTCTTCTTCTCCGGGAGCTGTAAATCTTCTATTGGGAACTTGCCTATACACATGCAAATGTTAGATCCTGAGATTGTCCCAGGGAAGCCCATATGATGCTCAAGTCAACACAGTGATCGAGAGAGGATTCAAAACAGTAATTGAATACTGAATAATGCTTAAGAGTAATTATGAGAGAATTAACTTTCAAATGAAGAGAAGAGTCATCTTTATACCTGGGTAGTAGGCCTGGTGGGACGCGTAGGAGAAAGTGGCATGTGGGCCAGTCCCAGACTCCTTTGGGCCGTGTTATTCTATGTGTTGCCCATTGGGCAATTAATATTATTCCAATATATAAACTGAATTATATATTAAATATTAAATGATATTTTTGCTCCCAACATAAGCCCCCAGCTCCGGTTCTGTAGGAGAATAGAGCAGTGCGGGAGCTAGACTAGTACTGTGTTTGGCTTGTCTTATTCTTTATCTTATCTTGTCTTTGAGATTCTTTGACCATTCTTACACAAGGACACACTTGAGAGGAGAGCCTTGACCATGTCTTTCAAATGTAATATTTCTCTCTCTACTCTTTAACTTTTAATTTCTTCGCTTGGTAGAACACTTAGTGCTTCTTGAGAATTGAGGAGAGTGCCCATGGAGAGTTCTGGCCAGCTTCATAATCAAAGTCGGATGCCATATTCCATGCTTAATTCATATATCCTAACCCAAATTTGAGCCTTGGAAGAATTAATCCTATACGGGTTGAGATCTGGAATCCAGTTTGTAAGACGAATGGAACCTGGTTTTAAGTTCCAAGAAGGTTTAAGAAAAACCTTGTTACGATCAGCTAAATCAGAGAATTGTATATTATAATACCCTTTTTCAAGAGGTATGAGACGCCAACTGGTATTAACTCTCCAAACCTCTGTCAATTGCATTTTAAGATCTTCGTGAGAACTAGGTTTCGTACATTTAGGAATCAATAGCCAGTCAGTCAAAGAATTGTAGTTTTGTAGTGCGTCGTTGATATATTTCTTCATCCATGGTGACAGAGAAATATTCTCCCTTTTTTACACGTTGTGAAGTATCCCCAGGTGATAGGGTTTGAGCAAATGTTGGAGCCTTACCCGAGTTCATCGGACCTTGAAAACCATTCTTGATAGTCCTAGGAACCCTATGAGAAGGGGACGGTCGAGAGTTCTCAAACCTGCAACAAACTGTGCGTTCTCTGAAGCCGTGCCTGTTCGTTGTGAATCAGATCGTAGACATGCATGCCCGTGGGGGGCAAACGAGATCCACGTCTTATTCAAGACATGTATCCAGATCGGAGAATCTAGTTTCTTGTGCGCACGATCCATGTTTAAAAAAACTAATAGTTGGATTAATTTCAGGGAACAACAACAAATCTGAATCCATGATCGAGGGATTAGGAACAGATGTGATGAAGACAACGAAATTCGAAAAGAGAGAGCATTCTCGATAGAGATATTTCGTAAACCTAAGTCATCAATAGGTTTCGTAACCCCTCGGTATTGCTTGCTTGTTATATGCTGATTTGGGCACGCACCTTTTGATTTTTGCATTTTCCGATTTAAGTAAAACTTATTGAAATAACTGACACAAAATTTTATAATAAACATAACCTATTACGGTCTTCAGACTTCAGGTAAACCTCTTGCGTTTACATATTATAAATTAATTTATAATGAATGTTATTAGGCATGTTATGGATTAGGGGTTAGTCTCCTGTCAGACGGTATAACGGATCTAATTCGTTAGACGGGTCCAAATATTCGACTTTGTCACCCCACCAACTAATACATTTTAAAACTACTAATACAAGTACCAAATATATCACATTCGTTGGTACTTTTTGCTAATACATTTTAGGTGAGTTGCTAATACATTTTAAGACTACTAATATTTTTCGGAGGAAAAACTAATTATTTTTAGGGGTGCTACCAAATATTTTCAGGATGACTACTGATTCTTTTTACGGAAAGAACTAATACTTTTATGGGGAACTACTAATACTTTTTATGAGGAAAACTATTACTTTTCAAGAGGAATACTAAAATACATTTAATCAAAACAACATAATACTTTTAAATAAGACTACTAATACGTTTTAGTAGGAATACTAATATTCTTGATGGAAAAAATAAATATTTTCCAAGAGAATTACTAAAAATTAAAAAAAAACTGATTTGAAAAATAAAATTAATTTAGCTTTTAATAAATTACTAATACATTTCATCGTTACTACTAATACTTTTTTGAGGGACTGCTAATATTTTTCGGGAGAAAAAATTAATTACATTTAGGAGAATTACTAAAATACTCTACAGGAAATTACTAATTATAGACGGTCTGATAGAAATTTTTGTGATGATTAGATGGTCAATAAACAACATTTAAAAGCAGAAAGTTCTTCACTTGCAAAATGATGGCATAAAATAGTAAAAAAAAAAAAAAAAAAAACTAATTTCTGATTATTTCAGATAAGCTGCGACACGAAAAAAGAAATAAAAAAAAGTGAAAATAGTAAAAGAGACGAGATTATATGATATAGTAATTACTATTAAGGCAAAAAAGTTGCGCCAAACACCAGAGAATCCATCATCACTAAGGCAAAAAGCTCAACTCAAATAGCTTCTACAGCTGCAGAAGTTGCAGTCAAAAACTGGGAACATAAAAGAATAAGCTCACTTCCATCTTTAAACAGATGGAACTAACATACAACAAGAGGTGCTATTCCAGTGAACTGAATTGCACAAATCAGCTACCCTCAAAAACTACATAACAAACGCCGGGCCTAAACTATAATCACCAAACTAAAGGGTTCCCCCCATGCTCCTAGCAGACAGCCTGCTGCTAGTCAGTCAACGTTGGATCACAAAATTTGTGAAATTTGTCAATCGAAACTTGAACATAAATCAAGAAAAGAATTGATAATAACTTCGCTCTTGGATATGTCGGGAAAAAAAAACTGAACGGCCTACTCCTACAGCCTCTAAGCCAAAAAAACTGCTTGCAAAATGGTCTAAAGCACCAAAGCAACTTTCTCTTGGGAGACAACCATCGAACGATGAGCAATAAGAGGTTCGTAATGATCAGCACCTGCTCCGCACCATCCTGTGAATGGAAAAAGTTGGTTTTTTTCAAATTCTTAGTTCAAACCATACACACGATTTGAAAGACAAATTTACCTTTCTTTTTTTGATTAATAGAAAGGGCTACTCTGAAATGTTATGATATTTACCTGTTCCTTTCATGAACAGAAAGAATGGAGGTTCACATATTTCGCTTCTTGGACGGTGAGGTAAGAAGAAAACACAGTTTTCTTCATCAACCATAGCATCAGATCCATGTGCTTGCACCTGTGAATGATGAATCAGTAACCAGACTCAGCAACAATTTTCTTCATTTATCTAAATTAAATACGAAAAACAGCCAAAATATAACTAGAAATTTCAACAAATGTTAGTTGTATTCGGTCCTTTAAGTAATAATTATCCTAAAAGTGCATTGGCAAGAAAAAGTGAACACACTGGTTGATTACTGACCCATAATTAGTCAATTGTGCAAGTGTGTGATGCAGCATTAAAGTTACCATAGAAAAAACAACAGGAGAGTAGAAAGGGACAAGATTTTCATACCACAAATATTTCTCTTTTGAACTCCGTTGCAAGACACTCTATTGCAATATCATCACCAAATGCAGCGGCACGACCATCTCTATTCTCATCCACAGTTAATAAGCCATCTTCTGTATACTGCATATTGATGATATCATATTCATCATGAGGCGAACCAGAAACTGACATGTACTTGGCCCAACTCGGGCCATCATCCACAGCTATACATCTTTCTTTGTATATAGACTCAGCAGCCAATTCTCTTCAATAATGAATCACAAAAGCAAGGATCAAAACACAAAACCACATGATATATACATATAAATCCTGAAGAAGACTAAGAAGTCCATTTCTTCACCAACCGAAAGAATAACAAACAAAGACACATACATTTCATCCCAGATTCAAGAGTTCCATTTTTCAGGTCATCATTCATCACACAACTCTTAATGCTTCATATAATATTTCCACTAAATAATGATTCCACTGTCAGTGTTTTAAATAGGCAGAGTAAATGAATATGGCAGAACCAATCCACAAATGTAAAAGAAACTAGCCTGTCACAGTCCTATTCAGCAGTTATTAAATAAGCAGTACAAGAATACAAGAAAAACCCTAATTACTTTCCAATAAATCAACTGAAAATTGTAAATCCGTCTCTGAATTCGCTCAAACCTTTAAAAAATGAAAACAAGAAAAACTCTTAAATGAGTATTAAGCCTTACTTCCTAGAAATAATCTCCATAATCCTAAATCCTTAACTTATTTCTTGAATCGCTCCTTTCCCATCTTTTCCAAGAATTCGAACAGTCACAAATAACAGTCCTTCAACTAAAGAACAAAAGAAAAGTCACATAATCTGTATATATACATATAAATATATATTGGCTTTCTGCAAATCAAGAAAGTCAAGACACTGGTAACAAGACGACATCGAAGAATCAGTTTTGTATCCTAAATCTTAACATAGTAACAGATCCAAGATGTAAACGAAAAAAAAATGAAAATAACAAACACAGATCAGAAAAATCTTGATGTTTACCTCTGCATGCCGATCTGAACAAGCTCATCGATGGCGGAATCCAAACCCTCCCGATCTTGCTTCTTCGCCAAAAGCTTAACCTCCTGGACAACATGGATTCCCCAACCCGACTTCAGATCTGGCGAATACATATGCCTAATCGCCGATTCAATAAACCTCTTCGTCTCCCCGTCCACAGATCCAAGATCCTCCACGAACCTCCTCACCGTCCTTATCCTCAGCTCACGCGCCGCCGTCTCCACACCCATGGACTTACGCGCAGCCGTGAAGAGGCAGTTTCCGTCCGCCTCCACCTCGCCGCCGTGCATAAGCCTGAACACAATGTTCAGGTTCTTGTCCTCTGGGTGCTTCCACAGTACCCCCTTATTATACAGACGCGTTAAATGCCTCTTCTGCTGATCTTCCAGTCCAGGCACACTTTCCCAAGTGGTTTCCGGCGTCGGCGGCGGAACTGACGCCTGGTCAACGAGATCGGAAGAAGGGGTGGTGGTGGGGTCACGCCATGGGATCACCGGAGACGACGCCGTCGAGTCGCATATCAGCTTCCCCATTAATCCCTTTATTTAATTTTCTTTTTTCCCCTTTTTTCTGGAAAAGAGACGTTGGACGAGAGAGAAAGACAGGGGGGAGGGGGAGAGAGAGAGAGAGAGAGAGAAATTAGGGTTAACGGTAACGGGTTGATTTTTACGAGGCGGGAGAGGTATAAGACACGTGGGGGGATCAGAGTGGGTATTTAAGTTTTTGGCCGAGGACTAACGTGAGCCGGCGTGGACCAGCTCCAAATGGGAGCCAGGTATGTCCATGTACACGTGGCTTAAGGTGATTGGGAACACGTTGTAACGTTCTGGGTGGTTCTCGAGGTGGTAGTAGTTTGATGAGTTGGTGTCCGACGTGGCGGGAACTAAAAACTAATAATATAGTCCATTTTTAAACCAGTTTTCAAATTATTGATTATTTATTAATATTTTAAAGAAAAACTTAATATCTAATTAGTATATTGTTTGTAATTTTCACCAAATTAAAGCAAAAAAGGATTATGGTGGATCCATTCAATGAGTTAGTTCCAATGTGGCAATGTGTTCGTGGCACATGCATGAAGCTAGGGCTTGTTATCTTCTATAATTTTTTCTTAGTCACTATAAAAAAAAAAACACTCTTCAACATAAAATCTGATCCAACAATATGGAAGGATAACCAACATTTCTAGAAACTACAATCCTCAAATGTTTCAAAGCAGATCCGCAAGTCAAAACAGTTACGGAGTGTTCTCTCATACACTTCAACAATAGATTCACTACCATCTTAAAGATTAAACTCACTAACGAAAAGAAAAAACAAAAGCCCAACGCACGACTGTATAATATAAAAGCAGCCACCTCAATGGGCATGCTTAATAAAAGAACCCAAGCACTTTACCTCCAACATTCTTCTTGCGAGCTTCTTCATGATCCATGATTCCAGTCGATGTTGTCAACACAATATAACCAAATTGTCTCGATGGAAGCAGTCTTGCAGACCAAGACTCAATTTCCTTGACACCATTATCGAATCGAGGGCTGATAACACCACATTTGTTTAGCCTTTGTTCGCCTTATTTTTAGCTTCACCGCAAGTGTACGGTGTAGTTTATAGAATAGGGTTAGCAAGGTCGAATCCACAGAGACTAATAAATTAGTGTACTAAGTATTGAGATTATAATAGTATTATTTTTATCTTGACGATCGAAATTGGAAGATAGGTTTATAAAACTAAGGCAAGAATTTATCATAAAAAGACAAAGTAAAAGTTGATTAAAAGATCAAGGAAATGAATGGATTCCAGGGTTATGGTTTCAGTTAATATCCTTCTTGTTATCTGATTAATCACAACCAAAGTTATTATTATTCTTTCCTATAAGACAATCACGAAAGTATTTTATCCTCTCTCTCGAGATGTTTATAAAAACATTGATTGGATTATCTATGCTAGCATCTCTACTCAACATAAGATATCCAACTCCCAAAAGCACAAAAGATTATTAATCCTCACAAATATTTACAGACTTCTCAATCATGCAAATATTCATGTCAAGTACTCAAAGATCTAGTATTAAAACCCATCTCTCGAATTATGAATCAATACATCAAAACAAGTTCAACCAAAGGCCTTTTGATAAAACAAGAAATAAAATAGAGTACTCGAATAGGGTTTAAAAACAATAACTTTAACTGCAATTAAACATCAAACAAAAGTATCCATTAACCTAATCCCAAACCCCGGAATCACAAGGTGTTTAGCCGGACATGGGAATTAAAATTCATGGAGAAATTATTCTAGTTCATGTCTAACTAATCGAAAGTAAAAGATACTATGGAATGAGAAAACTCAGGGATGTTGATGATCTCAATCTATCTTCAATCCTCAAGCGTGTGGTTGCGACCTCGATCAATCTCTCGAATCCCCCGGTAGAAGGTTGCTCTTTTTCTCCACTTTCTAGGGCAAATATCAGTGTGTCTTTGTTTGGGGCCGCCTCGTCTCTATTTGTACTCGCTGGGCCAAAACCTGATTAGAATTCGTCAAAACGACTTTTTCAAGAGACACGCACGGTCGTCGTGCGCTTCACGCACGACCAGCCCGTGCGTCAGGCCGTAGGAATAGTCTTTTGCTGAGTTGACGCATGGGTCATGCATCCTGGCACGACCAGGTCGTGCGCCATGCCGTAGGGATTGGCTGATCTTAGGATTAATGCACGGCGTGCGGCATGGGACGCGACGCGCCGCTTCGTGCGCCCTGCTAAGGACGATTCTGATCCGTTCATTCCCGTTTCTTGCCCGGTTCGTCTGACTTTTTCTCGATTCAACTCCAAACGTCATATATTCGCTCGATTCTTGGCGGTCCTTTGCCACAATGCTCCGATTTGTCACCGAAATGCTAGAAATATCATTTAATTCCTACAAAACGAGTAAAGTGTAATACCTTTTCCACTTTATAAGAATATGGCCCATTTTACCCAGTTAACGCATGCATATCAACTTATTCTAACCACAATTAAGCCCAAATTACATGCAAAACTCATACCAATCACACTCCCAAACTTAAACTGTTGACAGTCCCGGTCAACGCTTTATAAACAAGACAAAACACAAATGGGAGTAATGAAGGGCAATCAAGAACAACACATCAAAATTCATGCCATTTATCCATAGGCGTCAAGCAATAAATCAACCAAGCCTCGAACATCTAACACAGAACATATGTCAATTAAAACCATAGCAAATGCTTCGAATAACGACTCTCACAGATCAAGTGTATACTCTCCTCTCAAGTGTATAAGAGACGTGTTTATGCTCAAATCATATCAATGTTGAAGAATTACCATAAGCTTGCAAATCGTCTCACATCTCCGCCACTCGAATGTATGCAATTTATAAATCAAAAAGGACTTTTTCTTTTGGTTGTAATGAAGGCTCTTTGGTTAGCGTAGGGAAATATGGAAAAGGTGACTCAAACTCAAGCGTATAGACTGGTAAGCACATCTTTCATTCAATCTATTATTCTCATTCAAACCCAATATGCTACCCCCATCAACTCTCGTTCTTATCAACTTTTCGTATTTCTTTTCTTCCACTTTTTTTCTTTCTTTTATAGACTCCACTCTCTTTTGCCTCACATCACAAATCTGACCAACAAGTTCATTCAAAGCCAACTCACTTATAAAGTCGATTTTGTTTACTCTTTTATGAGTATTCATCCTTTCTTTTCCTCATTTTCTTTCTTCTTTGATTTCCATCAACCAACACTTGCACAATTATCTAAATTCTCGACATCCTCCCATTCAACATTATTCAATCCGCTTACTCAATGCTATACACTCAAATTGGCTATCAAAAATTAGGC